>CM035836.1:168959782-169407605 GCA_020510985.1 Pholidichthys leucotaenia
TGATCCTCCTAGAAGGGTTCACCAGTGGTAGAACAGGAGTATTTATGGAGACTGCCTTTACCTTTATATAAAGGTAAGTACATGTAAATTGAATGTTCCGTCATCATTGTTCAAAATTCAGAGAATTTCAAGACATTAAAAAGAAGCATCATGTAAAGCGAAAATACCCGTACATGTAAACAAAAACGTATAAAACAACATGTGGCCATAATTCAAAAAGTTGACCTGATTGAGCAAAACCAATGTGATTTTTGGATTCAGCACATCGAAACTGTCCTAAATCAGCTAAATAAATTTGGTGTTGACCAGTGTTATATGAAAAAGGAAATTCTGAGTTACTCTACAAAAAGAACGGAGGTTATTGAAAAGGGAATATTAATTTTCCTTCAGCTTATAGCGCCTATCGTAGCTTATGGACCAACATGAAAAATTGGTCATATTCAATTAGAATTACACATCACATTTAGCCCAGCAGATAGTAAGTGGAAGTCTGGCTTACAAACAGCTGTGTCTTCAGATTCCAGCGGTGATCTTGAACGCCAGCAGGTGGTACAAAGGAGGAACGACTGCCAGCAGTCCTTTACGTTACAGCGGTGATAGCACAGACTTAGCAGCGGGGCGACCATAGAGTATAGCCAGCAGGAGAATGGAGGGCTGGCCCCTGGGGCAGGTGTGACATCTTTCTTAGACAACAGATCCTTTCCTGGTCTGCAAATTTAAAATGTCAACCAGCCAATAACAAAACCACGGGCTGAAGGAAAAAATGTATTTAGACAGTTCCACCCACAAAATCTTCATTCTCCTGATGTTGTGGTACATGGGCAAGGCAGGGAAAAAGTCCAAAATTCACTATCAAGTCCTTTTTAACAGTGAGTTAAGGTAAATCAATAGAAAAAGAAGATTTGAGCTCAACAATAAAGGATGGTCTCTTCTCAGATGCCAGAAAAACAAGAAAAGACTTAACAAAAGACAACTTTAAGAACTTCAGAAAACTGGACAGAGACTAAAACAAAGACCAAACTGAACTGAAAACAAAAACTCCACTGGACTGCTAGGGCGTTTCCTCTTTTTAACAGTGCACTCTTTGGATCATAAAACATGACTGGCAGCAGGAAGAACCAATTATCGGTCATCGTGGGAGATTTGAATGGGCTATGGTCCAATAAGAAAGCAGTCCTTTGTCTGTAACCGACCAACAGAATGAAAGGGGTGTCATCCAACAGAGGCGGCCTGGTGATTGGCTGGTACCAGTCAGATGACTGGCATAAGTTTCAAAAAGCATATACACAATTTAACTGTAAAATTCATTTTATACTTAATATGAAATCTAAGCTAACTTCAGGGATTCGTGACTACTTCAGTGAGCATGCACTTTTATAAACTTGTCCTTCTATAATGTATAATAATTGTCTGTTCTTTTCATCTTCTCTATCCCCTCACCCCCCAGCCAGTCGCAGCAGATGACTGCCCCTCCCTGAGCCTGGTTCTGCTGGAGGTTTCTTCCTGTTAAAAGGGAGTTTTTCCTCTCCACCATCGCCAAGTGCTTGCTCACATGGGATCGCCTGATTGCTGGGGTCTTTCTGCAACTGTGGGGGTTCCCCCTACAGTTGATAGTGCTATGAGATGACTGTTGTTTTGAAATGGCGCTATATAAATAAAGTTGAATTGAATTGAATTGAATAATTAACATACATTAGAATAAGGTTCATTTAAACATTTTCAAAAATGCAACACATTTAAAATCAATGATTAATGAAACATTTCTAACCCATCAGTCCAACACAGAGGCAGTCATCTTCAACAGTGTTCTGAGCAGTGTTTCCTGGAAAAATAAAGTCTTGAGGAGAAAAGATTATTTCAGCAGATAAAAGTCAAAATTCCAACTTTTGATTAAATCCAACATGTCCCTGAGTTGACAGAATGGGGCAATGTTGAGCTGTGTATAATTCCTAGTGACTTGTGGACTGCAGTCCAAAGTTTCTGGGGTATCTCACAGAGCGCTCTAAGCCATAAAACTGCCTAGTTGGGGAGGAAGCTTCGGGATTTATGACTCGTAAAAGAATCCATTCCTGGCACGAAATGGGATTCTTATCGGCCCTTTTACCATGGAATGTGTTTTCCAACTATGGTTCTTAGATGAAGGAAACAATTCTTGACCAGACTTTTGGGTGAAACAATTTCTTTAAGGTGAAGAGTGATTTTCTAGATTAGAGCCCTGTGAATTGATGCTACACACTGATAAAACACCAATAAAACACAGATAAAACACCAATACAACACTGATAAAATGCTGATAAAACTGATAAAACACAAATAAAACACCAATAAAACACAGATAAAGCACCAATAAAACACCAGTAAAACATGTGGTAAACACAGATAAGCACAGTGTTTTACTTGGTAAAACATGGACTGTGTTATAAAGTGCTACCTAAAACACTAATGAATGCACCAAACTCTTGCTTTTTAAGTAAGACTAAGTGTATAAACAAAATTAAAAAATCTGGGAGCACAATATAAAAGCAGCACATTTCCAACCCAAGTCACAATAACTCATTCTGACCTATAGGTTGCACTGTAGGGTTCTGTTTTTTTTCAGTAAATTGATTTGATTTTTACATCAAACAGTAAACATCCCTGCATATTAAATGAGACCATAAACTAATAATGGATCATATACTGTAACAGAAGGGTTACTATCCAATAACCTCAGCTGTTGTTCTATTAGAAACTTTATCAGTTTTCCACATTATTTATTCAACTGATGCTAAATCTGAAACAATAATTCTTTATGAATCCTCATGATGTATTTACATGACAGTTAAGTCTGTATTAGAAAATGAGTCATTAAAAAATGGAAAAAGGTTTACATACCATTATATTTCATATTTTTTTATTTAAATATTTTATTTAATGTTTTTCTTGACAAAATATTTTAAAAATTAGAAAATGATGCCACTTGCCATCATGACAAATGCATACTTAAGGGCTTTGTTCCCTTTAGGTGAGTATCCAAGTACCCAAATTTAAAAAAAGAGAGAAAGATTATCTGCAAAACAGTTATTCACATTAATTTATGTTTTTCCTCTTAAATGTACTTCAGCTTTATTTATTTATTTAATATAGCACCATTTCACAACAACAGCCATCTCATAGCACTTTCAACTGTAGGGGAAACCCCCACAATTGCAGAAAGACCCCAGCAATCAGGCAATCCCCTGTGAGCAAGTACTTGACGACAGTGGAGAGGAAAAACTCCCTTTTAACAGGAAGAAACCTCCAGCAGAACCAGGCTCAGGAAGGGGCAGTCATCTGATGCGACTGGCTGGGGGTTGAGGGGATAGAGAAGATGAAAAGAACAGACATGTAGAGAGCAAACAGCACGATGGGGACTCAATCTATGGGAGAAAACAAACAGATGTTAATGACCAGCAAAAAAAATGTTTCATTGAGAGTGAAGAAAGGAGTGAAGCCCAGTGCATTATTGGAGGTCCCCTGGCTGTCTCAACCTATTAGCAGCATAACTAAGGGAGGGTTCATAGACACATGATCCCTCCCTAATTGTAGGCTATATCAAAAAGGAAAGTTTTAACCCTATTCTTAAAAACAGAGATCGAGTCTGACTCCCGAATCCAGATTGGCAGCTGGTTCCACAGGAGAGGAGCTTGATAACTGAAGGCTCTGCCTCCCATTGTACTTTTGGAGATTCTAGATATTACAAGTAATCCAGCATTTTGGGAGCAGTATAGTATCAGATCTTTTAAATAAAAAGGGGCCTGATTGTTTAGAGCTTTGAAAGTGAGAAGAAGGATTTTAAACTTAATTCTAAACTCTATGGGAAGTCAATGAAGGGAGGCCAGAACCGGAGAAATATGATCTCTCTTTCTAGCACCTGTTAAAACTCTTGCTGCAGCATTTTGGATCAACTGAAGACTTTTTAAAGGTGTTTTAGGACAACCTGATAAAGAATAATCTAATCTAGAGCTAACAAAAGCATGGATCAGTTTCTCAGTATCACTCTGAGACAAGATGCCCCTAATCTTGGCAATATTACACAAATGATAGAAGGCAGTCTTAGAATCGAATTTAATATGGAAATTGAAAAACAGATCTTGATCAAAAATAACTCCAAGCTTCCTCACAGAGCTATTAAGAGAAAGAATAACTGCATCCAAACTAAAAGTTTGATTTGGAAAGGTATTTCTAAGGTTTTTTGGACCCACAAGAATGATTTTAGTCTTATCTGAATTTAATAGCAAGAAATTACAAGTCATCCAAGCTTTGATTTCCTTAAGACAGGCTTCTAACTTGGCTAATTGATTACTATCATCTGGCTTCATTGACAGGTATAATGTGTCATCTGCATAACAACGAAAATGTATACAGTGCTTTCTAATAATGTTGCCTATTGGAAGCATATATAAACTAAAAAGAGTAGGGCCAAGCACAGATCCCTGTGGAACTCCATGACTGAGCTTTAAGTTGACAGAAAACTCATTACTGACATGAACAAACTGGAACCCATCAGATAAATAAGATCTAAACCACTGCAACGAAGTTCCATTAAGTCAAACATAGTGTTCTAATCTATCAAGTAGAATATTATGATCGATAGTATCAAAAGCTGCACTAAGGCCTAAAAGGACAAGTACAGAAACAAGTCAATTATCAGATGCAATAAGGAGGTCATTAGTGACCTTCACTAAGGCTGTTTCAGTACTATGATGGATTCTAAACCCAGATTGAAACTCTTCAAATAAACCATTTCCCTGCAAGTGGTCAAATAATTGTGTAGCAACAACTCTTTCTAAGATTTTTGAAATGAAAGGGAGATTAGAAATTGGTCTATAGTTAGCTAAAACTCCTGCATCCAGCGTTGGCTTTTTGAGTGAGGGTTTAATTACAGCAGTTTTAAAAGCCTGCGGTACATGGCCTAAAGTTAATGAAAAATTGATTATTTGAAGAATAAAGCTACCAATAAATGGGAAGACTTCTTTAAATAACCTGGTAGGAATAGGGTCTAAAAGGCAAGTTGAAGGCTTGGATGAGGAAATTATTTTGTCTAACTCTAAAAAGTCAATTGGAGTAAACTCATCCAAACAGATATCAATTGAAGGAGTTGTAGTAGTTACTGTATTTAAGTTAACAGTGGGAAGAATCTGACTGATTTTATCTCTGATAGATGAAATTTTATTATTGAAAAAGTTCATAAAGTCCTGACTAGTAAGCTTTAAGGGAATGCTAGGATTGACAGAGTCCTGACTCTTTGTCAGCCTGGCTACAGTGCTGAAACCTGGGATTATTCTTGTTCTCTTCTATTAATGCAGAATAATAACTCGTTCTAGCTTTTCTAAGAGATTTTTTTATAAATTAAAAGATGATTTCTCCAAGCTAAATAGATTTCATCTAAATTAGTGGAGCACCATTTTCTTTCTAATTGATGAGTCTTCTGTTTAAAGCTACAAGTTTCTGTGTTGAACCAAGGAGTTAGAAATCTCTGATTAGACTTTTTCTTTTTTAAAGGGGCCACCATGTCTAGAGTCTGATGCAGAGAAGCTGTAACACTATCTACCATTCTATCAATTACAGAAGGAGCAAGCTGTCTATAGTTTATTTTCCGTTGTGTTGGCACATGGCATAGAGGAAACAATCTGCATAAATGTGGTAACAACATCATCTGAGAGGCATCTACTGTAGTAATATTTTTCTTTAGGAGCCAAATAGTCAGAAATAGTAAAATCAAAGGTTAACAGACAATGGTCTGATAGTACAGGGTTATGAGGAAACACTACCAGATTTTCTATTTCTATGCTATATGTCAGAACAAGGTCCAACGTATGGTGGAGATAATGGGTAAAATTTCCTACTTTCTGAGAAAACCCCATTGAATGTGATTTTTTTTCCCCTATAAAATTGCAAGTGTTCTTCCTATAAGTTTGAAACTTACTCATAAATATGTATTTTCTAATGTAAATTTGTACCTTTTCCTTTGTACATAATTTTGAGACATTTTTTTCTGGTGAATTTACTGCTTTTTCCATTAATTTGTGACTTCTTTATTTAAAAAGTTGCAACATTTTAGTCACAAATTTGCAACTTTTTATTTTATTTCTTTACTTATTTATTTTGCTCCTGAGAACAAAAAAAAAATTTAAAAAAATAGAAGAATAATGATTTCAGCTCAATGAAATGATCAGAGTCGGTCATTTCTGGTAAGAACAAGGTATATGAACAAACACATTTCTAATCAGTAAACAAATCAATGAAATTAAAAGTAACTCAAAGACGACCATCAAATGTACTTGAGTAAAAGTACAGGTTTTTCTTCATAAGTGTACTCAGGTAAGAGTAACCAAAATCTTAAAATAAAACTAATCAGTAAAATACATTTTTGAGCACATGTACTTGAGTAAATGTCATAATTATACCCACCTCTGTTCCTTTTCTTTGCCACGCACCCCTAAAAAGAGGGATAAATCATCTAAATTATACTGTTATAGTGTCTTTACGGCAGATATACTGATACATAAATGAGCCCACATGAATTATCATCATCTATGTTTAGCTTCCAATTTGCCATAGCGGCCATGAGCCCTGATGACGGACATACTGATCAGTGATCACCAGCAGTATCAGTAACACCTGTGCTGCCTGTGGGAAAAACGCTGATTGAAGGAAGTCTTTTGAGTCCTGACAGGTTTCACGTGTTTCTGCTGCTGGGCGAACAGCGTATAAGAGCAGCTGATCCACCCTCACATACGGTGTCGCGGTTTTCTGGTTAAGTGTTGGCTGATCGCTGTAGGTTTGCGGGTGTAGTTTGCTAGCAGCTTGGCTAGCTTTAGACACTACCAATACGTCAGTGGCTATGGGTTTTGGTTTCTGCCTGAGGTAATATTGTCCAATGTCCACACATTAACAGTTGAGATGGGTGCAGCAGTTGTGATAAACGAGGATTCTTTGTATTAATTGCCTGTTTATTGCACTGTCCCTGTCAAATAAACTAATCTACTACTACTGTTTCTCTTACAGTGTGACCCTGCTACTGTGTCTATGGGTGACTTTAAAGTGTGAGATTCCTGATGGTAAGAAATGAGTTCACTTCATAACTGAACTATCAACATTTGCAACTTGCATCTTTTTCAGGGCCTGACCTTAACCTCAACAGCCAAATGGCTGTCAAATTCAGTTGTGCTCACTCCATAGTTTTTTTTTGTTTTTGTTTTTTTTAGCAGCTGGCTATTGCTATCATAACCTCCAACTAGAACAAATGCACTGCCTTTCTAAACTTTTCAATCATGCCACCAATTATTATAGAAAACATTTGCTGAAATTGTCCCTGGTATCAGAACTGACTTGGGCAAAAAGACCTTCAGATATGATGTACCCTCCTCATCCTGGAGTGGCTTGATGGATAATTGAATTTAAATCACTTTTTTAAAAAAACACTTTCTTTAAAAATGGCCTGACTTAAAAAAAATCTACCTTAATTCACTTTAATTGGTAATCTACATCAGTGGCATTTTTCTGTTTGTATACTTCTGCTGTATCATGTTGCCTTTTTGACTGGGTTCCTCTTGGAAAAATATATTTAAGGCCAGTTAAAGTAAAGATGTTGGCATTTGTATGCCTCTGATGTTGCCGGTCTCTTCAGCAGGTGTCTTTGCTAATTGGCAATCAGTAGGAAGAAATTCAGTTCATCTGTGGAAGCCAGTGGGTGGAGGTAAAACCTGCAGGGTCTTGGCCCAGAATGGAATGAGTTTGACATCCCTGCAGTAAAGTGTCTTTAAAGTGTAAATTTGGTTTTTTGTTGCCATCTGGTGGGCTAACTGGTACTTCAAATCAAAATCTGACATTGTTCTACATCTTGTGAGCTTTCCAAAGATGTGACCTGTGCAGGTAACTTTACATTTGAATTTATTTAAAATTTATGTATACAAAAATTTATTGTAATGGAATTGATAAATATTGAAATGGGTGACAAATGCAAGTTTCTACTTTGGTTTATCACAAGTTGTTCAGTAATAGTAAGTGGGCCTCTATCACATGCAACAGCACTATAAAACGTTCCTCTTCCTGGTAGCAACACTGAAGACAACTGGTACATTTTACAGTCTGAGTCCAGTAGATGATCATAAATCATGACTTTGGCTACTAAAAAGCACCTTATGATTGGCTATTGGAAGTAAGGCTGTAAAAAGGAAAGCTGATTTTCTCAGCATACCTACCAAGGATGGGAAAACTGCAGTACTGCTTAATTGGGTAGGTGTTGTGCTTTTTGGCTGCCAAGAGGCTAGTGAAGCTAGAAAACTAAAAGCCACTGTGGCACAGAAGTTGATGCAATGCTGTTTTGGTTTAATCATGCAGGAGTTCACTTGGAATGTCGTGATCGCTACTTCATGATAGCCATTGATCGCACTTTTTGTGGGGATGCACCGGGTCTTGAGGCTGTGGGTGAGTGAATAGACAGTATTGATTTGAAGTCCCTATCTGCCATATACTGGGCTAGAAGTGCTGCAACTGTTTACAGATGAAACTGGCATATATAGAATCACTCAGAAATATGCAGCAGAATGTGGTTACAGTGTCACCCCTCTCCCGGATCACATTGAGCTCAGAGCATCTTACTTCAGCTGCCACACTGAAAACAAAGTATGAACAAACATCCTTTTAAATCCTTTAATGTGCATAAAGGGGTTATAACTTACAATATGAATTATCTGTGCAGGGTGATGAAGAGTTCACATTTAACTTCAACCTAATAGTGACACATAAGGCCACCTATGCTATAAACAAGACCTGCTCTCTGTCCCGCCCCTGGTCTGACAGAGAAGTCACCTGTGAGCTCAACTACATGGAGGTAAGCTTGGCTGCACCCTGCAGTAGATTCAGAAGCTTTAAGAAGTTTGCATCTCCTACTTCTCTCTGTAGGTGTCTGTGGCTCATCCCTCCAAGAATGACTACAATGCTGCACTCAGTCCTGTAGGTTTAAAATTGAAGAATGGTGTTTGAGTCCAGGTCAAGTATAAAACTCAAATTTCTTTTTAGGGAACCTCCTCAGATTGGCAGGTGATGTTTCACAAAGTGGATGAGCAGATTGCACCTATGAACCTTTCCGAAGCACGTAGGCAGGGTTATGTCATCAGTCAGACTGATGGAAGGCTGGTGTTTCGTACACCATATGGACAACTATACTCTTTTACCACTGAGGTAAGTGGCTGGTGGAGCCAGAACAGTAAAGCTTAATCTTGTCAGAAGCACTCATGAAGGTTTTTTCTTTAAGGTGAAGGACATTTCTGTAGAGATGGTCCATGCTGTTCTGTTCTACAGACGAGGCTGGATGGTTGTTGTAGTAGACCTATTGGCTGCATGCTCAATGTGTCAGTATTGGCCTCTGTGTTAATCTTCATACTTTACTTTTTCCACAAGAAAACTAAAAAACATTACATCCATAGATGATGGCTCATATGATGGTGATTACCTGATGTGGGAGGCACCTGAGATGCTGCACTTGCTGATGTCTCCTCCACAGAAGACTGATATCCACATTGGAGTCAACGGGCAACTTGAACCAGTGACTCCAAATGAGGGGGACTACATTGTGGCGATGGAAGATGGCATTGTGGAAGTCAAAGTTCCTTACGATACTGAAGGAGGATATAGGAAAGTAAGGGTGCCATTATGTATGATGAGGCAGTTGAACACTGGTTTAATATCAAACTGCAGAGCACTTGGAAAAATTGGACTAAACTAGCTACCTTGACAGTGGTTGCACTCTTGCAGCTTGATGCTGAAAGGTCTATCTAGGATACAGCACTGCCATCTATTGGTTGGACTTAATACAGCACACAGACCCAAAAATGTTAGTCTTTGGAGGAAACAAGTGTCTTTAAACCAGGGTACTGTGAAATAATTTGCTGTGCATGGTTCTGTAGGCACCAATGCACAACAGTAACTTATTGGCCTTTGTTTTGGACCAATTGACAAGTTAAATTTATTTCCCACTAAAATCTGAACCAGGGCACCCTGGCTGAAAAAGCTAAACTAATGTAAATCTGACATTTGCTTTGATCAGGAACATGGAGTACTCAAACATTCTGTAGCTCTCAAATCTAGGGGATGCATCTTCTCTACTAGGTTTTGGGCTCAGTTTGAGCATCCAACGCTTAGATAAGTGTCAGTTTCTTTAGTAGGATTAGGGATGAAATTTGAGATGTGCATTAGCTTGTCCATCTAGGAAGGGTCTACCTTTCTGGAGTTGGTGCAGAAGTTTTACTCGAGGCTTAGTCAACATGCACACTTTAAAAATTGGTTTTCCCCTACTTGGTGTGTTAAAATAAGTCGCATCTACACAGCACTGACTAGAGAAATCATCCCCATGAGAATGCATAAATGTTGTTCTGTCACCTGTTCCTCATAATGGGCAGCTATAAATCTACTATGCAATTGGAATAGGATTTGTAACATAATCCCAAACTAATCAAAATAAAACTAAAGGCTTCAAATGTAATCAAGGAATTTGTAGTTCTCAGTCTAACCAAAACAGTTTTCAATGATGGGCTAATCTCTAAACCTCTCTTTCAGAGTTATGCATCTGGAGAGCTGTATGAGTACTTCATCATTCCCCTCTACTTGGAGCAACTCTCTGTAGACGAGGATGCAAATGAGGCCAGACTTGGTTATCACAGAATTCTGTTCTCACCCCTGTTTCAGCGCCTTCTCCTTTCTGAGAACAGTATGTTCAGCGTGACACATTTAAAGCTGCTGTTTTTCAAAAACTGAACTTGACTCTGTTTCAGGAACAGTTCCAGAGAAGAACAAGTTCACAATCTTCCTTGGAGATGTCCCAGAGGATGTAGCACTAACTTCAGTCCAGCTGAATGGAGACGAATTTAAAATGCCTCTGAGTGAGGGGAGCCTCGCAGTAATCAGGGAAGTCCAACCCAACAACACCCATGGATACCTTATGAAGGTGCTTTTTGATCATCCAGTAGTCCAGCACCAGGTAAAGATCCTTTTGGCATCTTGTTCTATAGTGGATCTGATTGTTTCACTGGCTGACTGGAGGAATGTCTCCTAGTTCTTAAAAGAAAGTATGGAAATGAAGCACATGCTAGATATAAACTACACCCTGACAGTTCTGCCTGAAAAGGAGCCTTATTACCACCTGGTATCAGTAGTGGCAAGAACAACAGTCTGTGAGTCTTGACATTTAAGATCCAAATCAGATCTGCTTGCACATCATGAGGATTTGCTGATTATCGTTGAATTGCAGCCCCTCCAGCTTTTGATGCCGAATGCTCAGAGACTGGGATCAACTTCAAGCTGGACCACCGCCCCTTTGATTACTACTGGGAGTTCAGGATTGCTTCAGACCTGCTGACGCCAGCATTTGCAGCCAAATATGGCTACATCATGACAAACAATAGCCAGAGTATGCTGCTCAATGTGCCACTGTTTAAACATGGATATAAATATGAGGTAAGATCAGAGAAGGGAGCTGACTGTTTAGTTGCTTCATTCACCTCAACTTCTAAACATGTCTTGTAGAATATCAGTTTGACTGGAATTGTCGGAACATTTGAGATTCTTGTGAGGGACCGTGAAACTGGAAATGAGACCTCCACCATCAAGACATGTGCTTTCACTGTTGCAGAATTCATCAGTAAGAATCATGTTGTGCTATAAAAGCATGTTGGGTGTTGCATGCTTGTCACACACTAACAAACCTCTCTCTGAAGTGTGTTCACCTGATATGACGGTGACCCTCAAAACCGACTTGTCTCCCATCCTCCCAAGCGGCGGGAGCACAGAAGAAGTACATCTCAATGATGACAACTGTAAAGCTAATAAAACAGAGGGCACCTGGGCTTTTTTCGCCTTTCCAGTGAGCCACTGTGGATCCATATACAAGGTAGTGCACATGACTTGAACACGACAGATATTTAACCTCATTTTTGAGGCTGTCATCACACATGCAGTATTGTAGTTTGTAGAGAACGCTGCCTTAATATATTTAAGCCATGAAAAATGGCACAGAGCCTTAAGTGGAAAATTGATGCAGAAAATCTAAGCTTTAAAGTATTCATAGTCCCACATTTAAAGTGTAATTTACAACAGAACTATTCCTGAATTCAGTACATTCAGGTGGGCTGCCAGCTGATGCTCACTGGTCTATTGCATGCTGAAATATTAAATGCTAGTTTTCAAACACACCTAGTCTTTAGTTTTAGATGAGTTTAAAGTCACGCTTCCTTCTTGGATGAAGGTAAACAGACCATGTTCCAGGAGATGTACCAACCAATGAGGTGCAGCTCATGTGTAAAAGGGTGACATCAGAAAAGGAGCAGGAGTGCTGCCGGTTCCCCATGCACACAGAAAAACAGAACTTTGCCTTGTAAACAATGGCATGCATTTCAAAAGTTTGAATGCATGGACTGATACTTGGCTATCCCATGCCATATGCACAAATGCATCAGCACCTATAGTCTTGCTTGTATCAAGAGTTGGACTTTGTCCTATTCTGATCCCAACACTAGCACACATGCTAACTGGCATCACCTTGATGGTCTGAACCAACTGCACACTAAAGCTACAAAATCTTTACAACTCATCAAGCTGGTCAGGATTTCACAATTTACTTCCAGATATTTGTGGGAAATTACTACAGCTTCTCTGGGTTAAGGTGACTTGGAGATGCATAAAACGAGCAGGGGAAAGGCACTAAACTAATGCAAATTATGAATTCCATATTTCTCATGTACAAATCTCACTGGCTGATTAACTTTTGATGCTGTATGGTTCAGGTAGTTCACAGCGCTTTATGTACCTTGCTGTCCAAATTTTAGGATTGCCCCGATAGTCCTGCATATTTTGCCAGGCAGTCCAGCATCCATGCAGATATGGGGGGATGGAAAGTGGGTAAAACAAGACTATACTGTCCACAGCACTAAATGTCTAAATCTCTCTCTAGATGCATAATAATAATCAATACGTGACCTACACAAACAAGATCGTCTTCAGCTCCAAGACTAATCCAGTGAACTTGAGCAGTAAAAATAACAGGTACAAGTATTGAAATGTATAAATTTTCCTCCAATCAAATTCTAAACAATCCTTTGTGTTGCAGCATCACATTTGAGTGTACATATCACCTGGCTGGGTTGCATCGCCTCTTCTCAGCACAAAAGTTTGTGTCTGACACAGTTGGCAAAGGCCATGTCAGGATCACTGAGCACAATGCTGAAGGTATGTAGTGGTTTAGAAATGCAGATAATGCATCACTCAATATGCTGAAAGTGTGGTTTTTCTCTAGGTCCCACTGTGGCACCCACAACAGCGCCAAGTAGGAAACGAAGCTTTGTAAAACGCTTGCACTATCCAGCTAGTCACTTAGTCAGACTTGCAAGTTTTCAGAGAAATCTCAAAGTATGTATCCTTTCAGAAAGTTCCTTTTCAGTAAGATCTTGAGTCTTTACTAAAACTTTGATTCTCTTCACAGCCCCGATCCTCCATTCCTGCAATCATCTGAGCCTGACTTGATATTTTAAATGTGGAAAATAAATTTTCTTAAAAAGCTGACTTGTAAATTGATTCTTTAACATGACTTTAAAGGGTGCATAAATTGATGGTAAGTCTGAGTCTTAACTGCAACCTTTATAGAAACCTTAATTCTTAAAGGCAGAACTGTAGTCAGATTAAAATCTCGCTTTTTATTAACCTTGCTGAAAGCAAGAATATGGTCACTTGCAAGCTTCATATCAATGAGCAGGCCTTGAGTAAGTGGAAGAAAGCTGGCAGCTGCCAGTGGTACTCCTCAGCCCCTTTCTTCAGAGATGTAGTTTATATGGCAAAGCATAGTGATAAGTCAGGGTGAACCTGTGGAGTTTGACCTTACCTGTAATGGTGAAAAGGGAATGTTTGTCACCCCCCCCCCCCCCAACCCATGGTCGGGGCCTCCAGGGTGAGCCTGTATGTTTGACCCTAGCTTTCTTGGAGATGGCTTAATGGCAATTTGACTTTGAAAGTAGGGTCACTAAAGGAATTGCAATCACCCTACAGTAATGGGGGAAGCAAACCTCCTGACCCTCAAATCAGTCAGAAGTCAGGGTGAACATGTGTACAAAGTTTGTTGACCCTAGGGTTCATTGATATGTCAACTTAGAACTTCTTGCGTCGTTCATATGACACTTCTATCAAACAGAGGCGGTCTGTGGTCAACCACACTTGCAGCAGGTTTCATTTGCAAGGCCAATTTTATGCATAAATGCACCAAAGTGACTGTATCCAGAGTGGAGGAGATGGTTTGACCTGGTTGGCTGTAGTAGCAGTGTTTCACCTCATGCCAATCACTGGTCACCCCAGAGTTGGGTGTTCTGCTGTTAGCTTGTACAAGGGGCCACCAGTGTTGGAGTTTCTTGACATCTGTTAAGTGGGTTTGTGGCATAAAATGTGGGAGATGTTCTCAATGGCCCTATTAAATTGTAGTGACATCTCACTTCTTGGGTCATAAGGCGGTATTCCACACATCACAGGCAAGAGGAATGTTGGTGTGGACTTGCTTGCACTACTGGTCAGACATTTGTTTAGGCAAGTCCAATTTGTATATGGACTGAAACTACACTGGCACACAATATTCTGCAGCAAAGAGCCAGAGTAGAAATGTGCAAGACGAAGTCTGAGCCCCAATTTCCTGGGAGGCAGCAAAGGAGATTGTCTGGAATTTACTTTCTTTGCTGCCTCAGCCTGGTAATTCAACATGAACAAACCTAAAACTTAGCCTTTTTTTTTTTTTTTCATCTTGCAAAAAAAATGCATTGTCAGATATAGGCCTACAAAATTTCTCAGAATTAAGTCAAATGCACAAACTTACAAGAACTTCCCTCCAAAAAACCCTGAGATGAGTGCAAAAGGAATTTACAAAATTGAGATTCTGCATACACTATTCACAAAGTTGGGGATTTTTGGCTGAAATTTCAGGATGCACCTAAAATGCACTAATGGATAAGATAAGCCTTTATTAGTCCCACAACGGGGAAATTCCAGGACTGCAACAGCACAGGGATAGCAACAATCAGAAGGCAAGAAAAAAAAAAAAACTGCTAGTATACATATGTACATATTGCTATATATATAGACACAGTGCGGAGCATTGTGGTTGGTGGATGTGCAGCAGAAAGTCTAAGCTCTCTCTCCCTCCGCGGGTGCGGCGGGCCAGCTGAATGTCTTTGGGCATGATGGTGGTGACCTTCTTGGCGTGGATGGTCCACGAAGAGACCCACCAGGTAGGCCTCGCTGGCCTCCTGCAGAGCCATGATGGCGGAGCTCTGGAAGCACAGGTCGGTCTTGAAGTCCTGAGCGATCTCCCTCACCAGGCGCTGGAAGGGCATCCTACGGATGAGCAGCTCCGTGGATTTCTGGTAGCGACGGATCTCTCTCAGAGCCACGGTACCGGGCTTGTAACGGTGAGGCTTCTTCACTCCACCGGTGGCCGGAGCGCTTTTTTTTTCGAGCAGCCTTGGTGGCTAGCTGCTTCCTGGGGGGCATTTTCCTCCAGTAGATTTACGGGCGGTCTGCTTGGTTCTTGCCATCGCTCTTTGTTGTTCTCTTATATTTCTTGCACGCCGCCTAAACTCCAGCCCGGCACCGTCGTTTTCGCCACAGTTCCTCGGCATGTCGAGCTTCTCCGTTAGCACCGGGTGGCGGTTGGAGCTAGCTAGCCAGCTAGCTAGCTCTTCCCTGCTGTATTCGTCCCCCGCTGCAAACAGTGGCTCCGTCTGCCGACTCGGGAGACCCTTGGGGCGATCTGTGTGTCCGTGATATATATATATATATATATATGAGTGAAAGGTGAAGAAGGAAGATAAGAAAAGGGCAGTTGCAAACGGCAGCCAACTCGTGTGGCGCCGCCGGTCCGGCGGAACCGGGGGGAAAAAAAAAAAAAAAATTCACTTTACAAGTGAATTTAATTTGACCTTCTCTAACCTTTTAGAATGGGCTGTCATTGTACAGCACAAAATTGTGGGTGCTCCACCAGGCTACTGTACAATAGAGGACTAGATAAAACATGGTTACAGAACACACGACTGAAAGAAAATGGCTCAGGATTGTGGAAATATACAGCTATGGTAGTGGCTTCACAGATGGAACTATGTACATGAGTGCAGAACACAACTGAGTAAAATGGCCCAAGGATTATGGAAAATACATAGCCCTATAGTATGATGGTTGCGACACTGAACTTGCCACTGCCCGGTCATGCCGTTCATGGAGTTCCAAACAATGGCCTTTCTCAAATGGCAGCTGTGACGATCTGCGGCATAAACATTTTTAGCCATATCAGGTAAATATACAAAATACCTATTGGTAGGTATATTGTTAAATTTATAATGAACAGATTTAATTGTATAATACAAACAAGCAACATTAACATTTTTCTGACAGAACTGTGCATTTTTTCCCTTTTAAATGTACTACCTTAATTCTAAATTTTACTTTTTCACATAAATTTGTAACTTTTCCTCATTGTATTTCTCATAACTGATTTTTTTTTTTTTTAATTTTACATTTGAGACCATTTTTTAAATTGAAATGTGGCTGTTTTGTTTTTTTTTTTTTTTTAAAAAACTCTACAGATTTATGTATTTTTATATTAAATTTCAAAGTTTTTTTTCATTCTAGCTTTTTATGCACACATTTGTGAATTATTTTGGAAATGTGAAATTTTTCTCATGAGGAAAAAATACAAACTATACGTGTACTCTATAAAACAATCATTCATACAGTCATAAATAAAATGAAATTCCTGAACCACAATAGAATTACAAGGATAGAAAGCATATCCTGTTGAGAGTTCAGGTTTTTTTTTTTTTACTTCAAGTGAGCCATTTTATAAAACTGAGTATTTCACATTTGTAAATATGACAATTGTTTTTAGAATGTTTGTTTTTAACATTCGACTGTTTACCAACTTAACCTGTTGAACTCTGTTCAACTTCCCTAAAAACGCCTAAAAATAACATGCCCAAAGTAAATCAAAAGCTGTTCTTCAACCCTTTGCAGCATCTTCATGGGGTTAGTCTCATTTAAAAGAAAACACTCAATTTTTTGCCAAACCAGTCATAATCTCACTAAGTGCTCCTGCCACTGAGTAACAAGAAAGTTTGCCTGGGTGTTTTTTTTTTTTTTAGATACAAATGCTTGCAAATAACATACAGCTGTCAGATACTGGCTAGAAAACACAACAGAAATGTAGAACCAAGTGTTTTCAAGCTTAGGTCAAAATTTTGTAAAAATACCACAAAAAATGAATATATTACACAGCTTTTTTCTCAGGTTGTAACAAGGCTGTGTCTGTGCTGGAAGACCGGAAATACAGCTTTTTTTTTCAGTGCGCACTGAGACGCACTAAGATGCAGAGACGTGACCGCCCACGGAATTCACAGAGTTCAAGGGGTTAAAATAATCACTTGTTTTCAAATGTATTAAAAAAAAATAAACCAGTACATATCCCAAGTGTCTCCCAACAATTTCTTCAAATAAGTACAAATATTTTCAACACAACAGAATGATAAAATATTAAAATTGCTAATTTATGAATGTTAAATAACACTGCCACCCATAATCAGATTATCAAGTTGAGTTAAGTGCTGTTCTCCTGAATCTAGTGTGGAGCAAGCTAATGAGCAAGTTTGTGAGCTTCTATCTAACAAACACGAAAAAAGCTAACAAAATAAAACACTATCACAGACTACATAATCTACATGTTAACTTAAGTGGTGACATGAACAAAGCAACGGCCATTCATTAACTTACCAGGGAAGCAGACACTCTGTGAAATGAATGGTGGTCTATGGGGAAAACTACATTGTTTGGAACTAATCGCTGCTCCATGACCCACGTGACTTCCGCATTTCAAAGTTTCTATTGAAGTCTATTGGAATGTCGCAACTATCATTCTACAGTGGTGTAAAAGTGTTTGCCCCCTTCATGACTTCTCATTTTTTTGTATGTTTGCCACACTTAAATGTTTCAGATCATTAAATTTAAATATTAGACAAAGATAACACAGGTAAAAACAAAATGTAGTTTTTAAATGAAGGTCTTTATTATTAAGGGGTAAAAAATCCAAACCTGTGTGTCGTGTACATGGCCCTGTGTGAAAAAGTGATTGCCCCTTAAATCTAATAAGTGGTTGGGCCACCCTTAGCAGCAACAACTGCAATCGAGCATTTGCGATAACTGGCAATGAGCCTTTTACAGCGCTGTGGAGGAATTTTCGGCCACTCAGCTTTGCAGAATTGTTGTAATTCAGCCACACTGGAGAGTTTTCGAGCATGAACCGTCCTTTTCAGGTCATGCCACAGCATCTCAATCGGATTCAGGTCAAGAATTTGACTAGGCCACTCCAAAGTCTTCATTTTGTTTTTCTTAAGCCATTCAAAGGTGGACTTGCTGCTGTGTTTTGGATCATTGTCCTGCTGCAGAACCCAAGTGTGCTGAATTCAGCTTGAGGTCACAAACAGATGGCCGGACATTCTCCTTCGGGATTTTTTGGTAGACATTAGAATTCATGGTTCCATTTACCACAGCAAGTCTTCCAGGTCCTGAAGCAGCAAAACAGTCCCAGACCATCACACTACCACCACCATATTTTGCTGATGGTATGATGTTCCTTTTCTGAAATGCTGTGTTACTTTTACGCTGGACGTAATGGGACACACACCTTCCAAAAAGTTCAACTTTTGTCTTGTCAGTCCACACAGTATTCTCCCAAAAGTCTTGGGGATTATCAAGATGTTTTCTGGTAAAACTGAGACAAGCCTTTGTTCTTTTTGCTCAGCAGTGGTTTTTGTCTTGGAACTCTGCCATGCAGGGCATTTTTGCCCAGTCTTTGTTATGGTGGAGTCTGTAGTGAGGCCTGCAGTTCTTTGGATGATGTTGTGGGGTCTTTTGTGACCTCTTGGATGAGTTGTCGTTGCGCTCTTGGGATAATTTTGGTCGGCCAACCACTTCTGGGAAGGTTCACCACTGTTCCATGTTTTTGCCATTTGTGGATAATGGCTCTCACTGTGGTTCGCTAGAGTCCCAAAGCTTTAGACATGGTTTTATAACTTTTTCTAGACTGATAAATCTCAATTACTTTTTTTCATTTGTTCTTGAATTTCTTTGGATCACAGCATATCTAGCTTTTGAGGATCCTTTGGTCTACTTCACTTTGTCAGGCAGGTCCTATTTAAGTGATTTCTTGATTGAGAACAGGTGTTGCAGTAATCAGGCCTGGGTGTGGCTAGAGAAATTAAACTCAGCTTTCCAAA
This sequence comes from Pholidichthys leucotaenia, assembly GCA_020510985.1. Taxonomy (NCBI): domain Eukaryota; kingdom Metazoa; phylum Chordata; class Actinopteri; order Cichliformes; family Pholidichthyidae; genus Pholidichthys; species Pholidichthys leucotaenia. The sequence continues at coordinate 168,979,096 of CM035836.1, forward strand.
GATGTGATAAACCAGTTAATTTATGTTTTAACAGGGGGAATCACTTTTTCCTCATGGATCGTCACCTTATCGTGGTGGGGGGGTTTGCGTGCCCCAGTGATCCCAGGAGCTATGTTGTCCGGGGGCAATTTGCCTCTGATAGGGTCTCCCAAGACAAACTGGTCCTGGGTGAAGGGCCAGACTAAGAACGATCCAACAGACTCTCATGATAAATTGTATATCAAGGATTCAGTGTACCCCGCCCGGTATGGGGTTACCGGGGCCCCACCCTGGAGCCAGGCCTGGGGGAGGGGCTCGAAGGCTAGCGTCTGGTGGCCGGGTTTCCACCCATGGGACCCGGCCGGGCTCAGCCCGAAGGAGTTACATGGGTCCGCCCTCCAGTGGGTTCACCACCTGCAGGAGGGATCATGGGGGTCCGGTGCTATGTGGATTAGGTGGCGGTCAAAGGCGGAGACCTTGGCGGACCGATCCCAAGCTTTCTAAACTGGCTTTTGGTATGTGGAATGTCACCTCTCTGGTGGGGAAGGAGCCTGAGCTGGTGTACGAGGTTGAGCGATACCGGCTAGATATAGTCGGCCTCACCTCAACACACAGCTCCGGTTCCGGAACCAGTCTCCTGGAGAGGGGCTGGAGCTTGGCCTTTTCTGGAGTTGCCCCGGGCGAGAGGCGACGAGCAGGGGTGGGTATTCTTGTATCGCCCCACCTTGCTGCCTCTATATTGGAGTTTTCCCCGGTGGACGAAAGGGTTGCTTCCCTGCGCCTTCGGGTTGGGAAACGGGTCCTGACCATCATTTGTGCCTATGCACCAAATGATGTTTCAGAGTACCCACCCTTTTTGGAGTCTGTGACTGGGGTGCTGGAGGGTGCTCCTCCTGGAGACTCCATTGTCCTACTGGGGGACTTCAATGCGCACGTGGGCAACGACAGTGAAACCTGGAGGGGGGTGATTGGGAGGAACGGCCTGCCCGATCTGAACCCGAGTGGTGTTCAGTTATTGGACTTCTGTGCTAACCACAGTCTGTCCATAACGAACACCATGTTCAAGCATAAGGGTGTCCATATGTGCACCTGGCACTAGGACACCCTAGGTCGCAGGTCGATGATCGATTTTGTTATCGTATCATCAGACCTGCGACCGTATGTCTTGGACACCCGAGTAAAGAGAGGTGCAGAGCTGTCAACTGATCACCACCTGGTGGTGAGTTGGATCCGATGGCAGGGGAGGAAGCCATTCAGACCTGGTAGACCCAAACGTATAGTGAGGGTGTGCTGGGAGCGTCTGGCTGAGGCCCCTGTCCGGGAGGTCTTCAACTCCCACCTCCGGAAGAACTTCAACCACATTCCGAGGGAGTCTGGAGACATGGAGTCTGAATGGGCCATGTTCTCCACCTCTGTTGTTGAAGCGGCGGCCCAGAGCTGCGGCCGCAAGGTGGTCGGTGCATCTCGTGGTGGCAACCCCCGAACCAAGTGGTGGACACCAGTGGTGAGGGGGGCCATTAAGTTGAAGAAGGAGTCCTATCAAGCTTGGTTGGCTTGTGGGACTCCCGAAGCAGCTGAGGTGTACCGGCAGGCCAAGTGGAGTGCAGCTCGGGTGGTTGCTGAAGCAAAAACCCGGGTATGGGAGGAGTTCGGTGAGGCCATGGAACAAGACTTTTGGTCGGCTTCAAAGAGATTCTGGCAAACTGTTCGGCGGCTCAGGAGGGGAAAGCAGCTCCCTGTCCACACTGTGTATGGTGCGGATGGGACACTGTTGACTTCAGCTGGGGATATCGTCGGGCGGTGGAAGGAATACTTCGAGGATCTCCTCAATCCCACTGATATGCCTTCCACAGAGGAAGCAGGGTTTGGGGACGAGGGGGATGACTCGCCTATCACAGGGGCTGAAGTCGCCAAGGTGGTTAAAAATCTCCTTGGTGGCCGGGCCCCGGGGGTGGACGAGATTCGCCCTGAGTACCTCAAGGCCCTGGATGTTGTTGGGTTGTCATGGTTGACACACCTCTGCAACATTGCGTGGAGGTCGGGGGCAGTGCCTTTGGCATGGCAAACCGGGGTGGTGGTTCCTCTCTTCAAAAAAGGGGACCGGAGGGTGTGCTCCAACTTTAGAGGGATCACACTCCTCAGCCTCCCTGGGAAGGTCTATGCCAAGGTACTGGAGAGGAGAGTCCGGCCGTTGGTCGAACCTCGGATTCAGGAGGAGCAATGTGGTTTTCGTCCTGGCCGTGGCACATCGGACCAGCTCTTTACCCTCTCGAGAATTCTTGAGGGTTCGTGGGAGTTTGCCCAACCAGTTTACATGTGTTTTGTGGACTTGGAGAAGGCATTTAACCGCATCCCTTGTGGATTTTTGTGGGGGGTGCTTCGGGAGTATGGGGTATCGGGCTTGTTGTTACGAGCTATTCGGTCTCTGTACGACCGTTGTGAGAGTTTGGTTCGTATTGCCAACACTCGGTCGGAGTCATTCCCAGTGAGAGTTGGACTCCGCCAGGGCTGCCCTTTGTCACCGATCCTGTTCATAATTTTTATGGACAGGATTTCTAGGCGCAGCCAGGGAATGGAGGGTGTCATGCTTGGTGACCACAGGATCTCATCTCTGTTGTTTGCAGATGATGTTGTCCTGTTGGCTTCATCCAGCAATGACCTACAGCTCTTGCTGGGACGGTTTGCCGCTGAGTGTGAAGCGGCTGGGATGAGAATCAGCACCTCCAAGTCCGAGTCCATGGTCCTCAGCCGGAAAAAGGTGGATTGTCCTCTCCGGGTTGGGGACAGGCTCCTGCCCCAAGTGGAGGAATTTAAGTATCTTGGGGTCTTGTTCACGAGTGAAGGGAAAATGGAGCGAGAGATCGACAGACGGATTGGAGCAGCATCTGCAGTGATGCGGACGTTGTACCGGTCTGTTGTGGTGAAGAGGGAGCTTAGTTCTAAGGCAAAGCTGTCGATTTACCAGTCAATCTACGTTCCTACTCTCACCTATGGTCACGAGCTTTGGGTAATGACCGAAAGAACGAGATCGCGGATACAAGCGGCTGAAATGAGCTTTCTCCGTAGGATTGCTGGACTCACCCTCAGAGATAGGGTGAGGAGCTCAGTCATCCGGGAGAGGCTCAGAGTAGAACCGCTGCTCCTCCACATTGAAAGGAGTCAGTTGAGGTGGTATGGGCATCTGATTAGGATGCCTCCTGGACGCCTCCCACTTGAGGTGTTTCAGGTACGTCCCACTGGGAGGAGACCCCGGGGCAGACCCAGGACTCAGTGGAGAGACTATGTCTCCCAGCTGGTCTGGGAACGCCTTGGTATCCCCTCTGAAGAGCTGGAGCAGGTGGCTGGGGAGAGGGAAGTCTGGGCTTCTCTGCTTGAACTGCTGCCTCCGCGACCCGGACCTCCGGAAAAGCGGTAGAAGATGGATGGATGGATGGATGGATGGATGGAATCACTTTTTCACACAGGGCCATGTAGGTGTGGATTTTTTTTTACCCTTAATAAACACCTTCATTTAAAAAACCACATTTTGTGTTTACTTATCTTTGTCTAATATTTACATTTGTTTGATCTGAAACATTTAAGTGTGACAAACATACAAAAAAGTGAGAAATCAGGAAGGGGGCAAACACTTTTTCACACCACTGTAGTGTATATGGCTATGGGAAAATATACATGGTTTCATCGATGGGTCAATATACACTACCGTTCAAAAGTTTGGGGTCACCCAGACAATTATTTTGTGTTTTCCATGAAAAGTCACACTTATTTACCACCATGAGTTGTAAAATGAATAGAAAATATAGTCAAGACATTGACAATGTTAGAAATAATGATTTGTATTTGAAATAATAATTTTTTCCAGATACTCAACCTGCTCAAAGGAAGGTCAGTTTTATAGCTTCTCTAACCAGCTAAACTGTTTTCAGCTGTGCTAACATGATTGCACAAGGGTTTTCTAATCATCCATTAGCCTTCTGATGCAATGAGCAAACACATTGTACCATTAGAACACTGGAGTGATAGTTGCTGGAAATGGGCCTCTATACACCTATGTAGATATTGCACCAAAAACCAGACATTTGCAGCTAGAATAGTCATTTACCACATTAGCAATGTATATTAGATATTAGAGTGTATTTCTGATTAGTTTAAAGTTATCTTCATTGAAAAAAACAGTGCTTTTCTTTCAAAAATAAGGAAATTTCTAAGTGACCCCAAACTTTTGAACGGTAGTGTACATGAAAGTGTGGAGTACAGAGATGGGTGTATTAGTGATAATTAAAAAGGTCCTCAGTTCTGTGCATGTGAGTGCTCAGAAGAAAGGGGGTGGAGCCTCTAAACTGTCTGCAGTCCGAATGACCCAGGGAAGGAAAGTGTGGGACCTGATTGATCTGAACTATTGTCCAGAGGGAAGCAGGTCAAACAGATGGTGGGTGGGATGTGAGGGGTCTCCTGTGATGGCCTTGATCCTTCTGAGACAAGAGGATCTGGAGATGTCTTCCAGGGAGGGCAGCGGGCTGCCAATTTTTTTTATTTTTTTTTTGAGGGGGTGGCGGGCGGCGTTGATGACCCTCTGCATGGCGTTCCTGTTTTCGGCTGTGGAGCCGGCGTACTACACACCCAGAGAGTAGGTGAGCACGCTCTGCACTGAGCAGCGGTAGAAGGCCAGCAGCAGTTTCTGGTCCAGGTTGTTCCTCCTCAGGTCACAGAAGTGCAGCTACTGCTAGGCTTTCTTCACCAGGGCCTTGATGTTGACAGTCCAGGAGAGGTCAGAGGAGATGTGGATGTGTTATGTTGGAGGTTCAAGCCAAGGAGGAGACCAGCAGTGGAGCTGAATACACATTTATTAAAAACAGGGCACTATGCACCTACCCACACCTAACCGCTGGCAGAGGAAACGGCGAAAGAGGTAGCCCTTCTTCTTCTCCTCTCGGTTACTGGCAAATAGCAAACAACTGAAAGGTGCATACCGCCACCTACTGTACAAGTGTGTGTAACATGTCATCTGAGCCTGACCCCTAAATTCTATGACTTAATCCTGTGTTATTTAGAAAAGAGCCCTTCTCATGATTCTTATTACCTCTCCATCTGTTCCCAGAATCCCAGTTAAATCCCATTCCCTACCGGCCTCTCGAACTTCGTTTTTCATTATCTGTCTTTCATTTCTGTATTTGTGACAGTGTAATAAGATGTGCTCGACATTTTTTTTTACTCCACATTCTCTACATTTGTCACTTTCGCTTTTCACCATGGTGAATAAAGTGCCGTTTAAACCTGTGTGATCCAGTCTGAGTCTTGCCATAATGATGTCTTCCCTCCTTTTGGTTGTTATGAAATTCTTTATTGCAATAGATTTTTGTATTTTGTAATACGATCTACCTTTATGATCTTCATCCCATCTTTTTTGCTATAGCTCAGTTCCTTTTTTCTTGATTACTGCTTTCCCTTCACCTTTTCCAAGAGACAACGGTATAGTTATAGAGGAGGATGGTGGCTAAGCTGTCATCTCTTCTGAAGTCCGAGTCCCACCCCATGCAGGACATGCTGAACGCACTGAGGAGCTCATTTAGCGGTAGGCTGCATCATCCTAGGTGCGCAACTGAGAGGTTTCGCAGGTCCTTCCTACCTACGGCTGTCAGACTTTATAACCTAAGCAGGGCTGCTCGTAGAGGTTGTAAAAAAAAAAACAACTTTATGACCTAATAAGCATTGAATGCAAAAGATGCAACAAATTTGCACAATAATGGTCCCCTCCATTACACAACTAGGACAATATCAATCGGTACAGTTGTTTTGACGGCTCCAATGCACAGGCGAAGCACTCTATACTGCATTCTGTCTATTTTTTCCAGAGCCGTCTTTGCCGCTGCTCCATAAATCATGCATCCGTAGTCTATTGTCGATCGCATTAGTGCTCTGTAAATGTCAATTAATGCCTGTTTATCTGCACCGCATTCATGTCCAGCTACAGCTTTTATGAGATTAATGACTTTTTTACGTTTTGTCTCCAGATTTTCACATGAACTCTCCATGTGTATGCACTATCAAACCACAGTCCTAGATATTTGAACTCACTCACTTTCTCTATTGGTTGATTATGTAATGTTAATGGTTCTGTACCAATTCTGTGGGGTTTTTTTTTTGTGAAAGTCATATAGCAGGTTTTACTGTTTGAAAATTTAAATCCCCAGTCATATGACCACTTTTCCACTTTCTCCATTGCATTCCTAATATTTTTGAACACCAATTTCTCATTTCTTCCCCTCGTCCATATGGCTCCATCATCTGCATATAGTGCTGTTTTGATGGATCCCTCTTGATCCTCAAACATGTCATTAATCATTATATTGAATAAAACAGGGCTTATCACACTCCCCTGAGGAACACCATTTTTTATTTCAAAGTCATTAGAAACTTCTGATCCTACTTTAACCCTAATTGTCCTGTGTGTTAAAAAATCCATTATCCAATTATACATCCTACCACAAGAAGTCCATCCCTGCGCAGTGAGTCATAAGCCTTTTCAATATCCAGATAAACTATAACCATTACTTCTTTCATTTTGAGAGTCTTTTCAATATCATTACTTACCCATTACTTATCATTACTTACTTCACTTCCGCCCTCCCAAGAGAGTAGACGCTTTTTCTTTCTCTCCTGCTCTGACTTTTTTCCTCCCCTCCCAACTACTGGATCCCAGCTTGCTGTTGTCTGTCTGCGTCTAACTGCGACCGTCGAAAAGAAATTATGGAGTTAATAAGCTGGGCTTTGAACACAATTGACACTATTTTTTCAACAAGGAAAAGTGCTCCGGGGGAAGCTGTCTGCCCCGCAGGAACGGCTCCAGCGGGCTATTTACGTGACACAGGTAATTGGAGAATGCTGTGTCTCACTAATCTCTCTATCGAAGATATTGAAGATTTGTTTATCTTCGTAATAATGGTGATCGGGATCTTCTGATTGGGACTGGAATTGTCCTGGTTTACTGCAAATTGCTGAAGATGGATTCAACCTATCAAAATGCTGGCCAGGCGAGGTGCATCTATCAAATTGAAAAACTGGAGAAGACCCTGATAGCGACTACTGGAGAACTGTCTCGTAAGGTGGATTACATCATGGTCTCGCTTAGGTCTCTCCACGACGGATTTAAAGCCCCGCAATGAAGGATTAAGTACTGAATCTACAGAAGAAATATAAGCCTTCTCTGTGATCAGTCCTATTTGGCTCAATTCCCCATGAAAATTCCTCCTGGCTGTCTGCAGACTGTGTTTTCAAAATCATCGAGCACAAGGCCTTGGACAGCCATCTGGAGAGTGCCAGATAAGGACTCGGCGCCAGCCAGACAAAACACCTCCTGCCAAGAGTCCTTGGTGTCTCTCTTATTATCATCAACACTGCTCAACACCGCACACACATTGATCCATGAACTGAATAAAGATATACACTGCTCTCTTGTGTCTCGTGAATCCTGTGTAGCGAATGTGCATCGAGCTTTTTTTTTCCTTGAAATCTTAATATTGATTAATTATGTAACCAGTATTTTGAATCAATGATTTTTTTGCTCCTTCCTATTGTTCCTCGTATTATTCTTATTCATGCTACTGTACCCACTATCCTGTTGGCAGGCGTGTCTCGATGCTGCCGCGTCACTGGAAATGCAGGTTCATTTTCTGTGTCAAGTCAAATTCTCTCGTATGTTATCAGTGATCTGTTAATGTACTTGGCAATAAATCTATTCAGGCCCTAACTATGCTCTAGTTAGGGCCTAACTAGAGCATCCACTGTGGATCTTCCTCTTCTAAAACCATTCTGATAGTCGTTTATTAATCATTTTTGCTCTAATACATATGAGAGTCTGTAAACTAACACCTTCTCCATCCACTTCCCTAAATGTGACGTTAATGCTACTGGCCTGTAGTGGCCCGGATGAGCTGGATCTTTCCCTGGCTTATTAAATGATAAAATTACAGCCTTTTTCCACCCACTTGGGATAACCCCCTCCTTCCACATCCTGTTAAACAATTTCAGCACCAGTTGCATTGATTGCATAGGCAACTGCTGGAACACAACTTAGCTTAACTGATCATATTCTGGAGCTGTGTATCCACTATCTTGCAAAGCTCTCTTAAGCTCTGACATTGTGAGCCCGAGGTCTAACACAGTCATGTCGTCTTTCACTTCATTTTTTAAGTTTGCATTTTCTCTGAGTTTATGCTGCCTTTGCTGTCTATGACTCTCACCAAGATGGTCTCCTCTATGCACTGCTGCAAACGCTCTACCTAGGACTTCTGCCTTTTCTTTGTCCGATACAGCCATCTTGTCCCCATCCACTAAAGCTGGAATTTTAACTGATGCCCTTTTCCCACTCATTTTTTCAAACATACCCCAGACATCACCTAGTTCTGTTTTCCTACCAAGGGTGGAACAAAATTCTCTCCATGTTGACCTTTTCCTGTTTTTAATAATCCTTCGAGCTACTGCCCTTTTCTTTTTATACTCTATTAAGTTTTCACTAGTCATATTCTTCCTCAGCTGTCTGAATGCCTTGTTTCGCTCTTTTATTGCAATACTACATTTGTCATTCCACCAGGGTACAACCTTCTTCCTACCCTGTGTTGTTTTCTCAGGTATACAGTACTTGCTATTGCAGCATTCAGAATATGATTGGTTACCTGACTTGAACACACTTCTGTGTCACCTTCTAATGTTACCAAATGACACAATTGAACACAGTAATTGCCTAAATTTTCCCCAATCTGCCTTGTCAAAACACCCTCTTGTAAAACATCTTCCCTTTTGTATACATACTTCAGTTTTAATGACTGTAGGTATTGGGAAGTAGTCCTGTTCATAACCGTCCATTTACAGGTGCTCACTAAAGAATCAGATACCAGAGTCAGGTCAATACATGATAATGTGCCCCTATGCACATCCACCCTGGTACCTTCACCACTGTTTAGACAAATTAATGATCTTTCATCTAAAATCTCTTCCACAACATTTCCATTGTTATCTGTATGTGTGCTTCCCCACAAGCTATTGTGGGCATTAAAGTCTCCACACCATACCGCTTTCATATGCCCTTCCCCTGCCATAACACTGAAAATATCTGCTGTTAACTTCCTACATGGGTTGTAATAATTAATCAGCTAAATATTTCCTTGTCCATTTGGCCTACATATTTCAATAATATTACACTCTATATCCCCAGGGGAAGGAGTCACCCTATACGCCAGGCCATCTTTAATGAAAGTGGCACATCCTCCTCCATTTACAGTGTTAATTCTATCCTGCCTGATTGAACTGTATCCTGGAATAACAAAATCTAAGTGAGGTTGAAGCCATGTCTCCTGTGCACACACTACGTGTGGAATAACTTCTAGTTGTGCCCTTCAGAGGTAAAGTGGGCTATCCCACAAAACCACACTGATTTTTTGAGAATATTTCAACTTTAGAGCTCATTTTCTCAAAATAATGGTTTTGTGGGATAGCCCACTTTACCTCTGAAGGGCACAGTTCATAAAGATACTTCTTGAGTTCTTGTCCGTTTGCTATAAGACTCCTCACATTCCACTGTAGTATGTGTAGTACCATAATTAAGGTCTTGTTTCAGCATGTGATGTCTTCCCAGTTTCAGCTTTCAATAAACCATGAACCTGGTCAGCTGTGATATCTTTCACATCTAGGAAGCTTCCTGCTGCTTCCACAATGGTTTTGATTCTTTCACTTTTCTTCTGTAGCTGTGCAGCAACATTCATGGTGTGGCAGATAAAAGCTATAAAGTTTGTCCTCTTAACTATCAATGTGTCATCATCCATTTTGCATTTATGAACACAAACACTCCTTGCAGCTGCACGATCCTGTACTTGCATGGGACCCATTGATTGCTGGGCTTCCATTTGAACTGAACTTCTTTGAGGAAGGCCTGCTGTGCTTCTGACTATTCCTGCCTCTCTAACTGTCTTTAGAGCTTCTGCATACGAGATTTTCTTAGTTATTCTGATTTCCTGGGCTTGTCTAGCTTCCCTCTGCACAACACATCCTCCATATGCAGCACTGTGCTCACCCCTGCAGTTGCAACACTTTACTTTGGCGTCCTTGTCACATTTACCATGTTCAGGCTCCCTTTCACATCTAGCACATCTTAGCTTTGCCCTACATTGCTGAGCAGTGTGACCCATCCTTTGACATTTGTAGCACATGAGTGGCTTTGGGACGTATTCTCTGACACTGAAATGCATGTATCCTATTAGGACTGATTTAGGGAGTGTTTCCTCAAACTAAATCATGACAGACTGTGTGTCCTTCAGCAAACCTTCTTTTTTACTCTGTAGCCTTTTCACATCCTTAACCTTTCCTCCTTGGATCTCGTTTTTCACTTCTTCCATAGACATGCACAAAGGGACACCTGATATAACTCCCCTCAAGTTAGCTGTCACGCCAGGAACATGCTCCTTCATTTGTTCTCCGTTTAGACATGTCATTGCCAGTATTTTCTGTTGCTGTTGTTTACTTGTGGCATGAATTAACAGCCAGTTATTCAAGAACTTTGCAAACTTAACTCTCCCAATTTCTTTCTCAATTGCTTTTGTTAGCTTAACCGGGTGATAGTGCCCCCCACCCTCCTACCTGAAGCCCTTCTTATACCCATGGGGTTGGTGGAACCGGAAGGCAGAGCCACCACCCCATGTCACACAAATAAAAGCTCCAAACAAATGTACAACATATGAACTATAAATAACTATATCACCCCGCCCCTCGTAGAAAAATCCCAAACACACATACATTCAAAACCCACCCCAATTTGGAACCCGAATCTTCCACTAAACAAACTAAACTGAAATCACAAAAAGGGACCTTACACATTCACACAAAACAACTGAAAATTAGGGGGGGGGGGGGGACGGGCAGACTGCCGCCCTACACCCCACACACACAGACGACAAGGCGGATTATTCTGCCATCTATGTTACATGAAAGTCCATTTATAAACTAAAAGAAAATTGCTGCCGTGTTTCCTAATCTAAACAGAACACAAAATAATACCCAGAACTACGTCTTCTTCTTCTTCTTCTTCTCTCGGTTACTGGCGGATAGCAAACAACTGAAAGGTGCATACCGCCGACCTACTGTACAAGAGTGTGTAACATTTTGTCATCTGAGCCCAACTCCTAATCCCCAGAACTATAAACACATCACTCTATAAAAGCAAGAAATCTGTGTGTCTGTCACACTTCATAGGACATCATAGGACGGCCTATGATCTCTGTCTGAACATCATAGGACGTCCTATGAACTCAGGCATCATAGGACTCAAAGCCTGCCTTTATGATGTCATATACACTGACATCAGGCAACATGTCTTTATGATGTCATCATAGACCGTCCTGCCTTCATGTCTTTATGATGTCATATACAGTGACATCAGGCAACATGTCTTTATGATGTCATCATAGTCCGTCCTAACATGTCTTTATGATGTCATATACAGTGAGTCCATGCCCAAAAGCCTCTTTTTGCTCAGTTCTATTTTCATGATCCTGTCCTTGAACTAGGATTACGACGCACCTATCCCTCAACCACTGGTCTCAACAAAGAAGAAGACACACCAGATGGAGAGCAATAGAATGAGAACTGCTGCACGTCAGAAAAGATGCCACGAAGATGAAACACCTGAGGTTCCAGCAGTACATCGCACCCATCTGAGACAGGAGGACACCTTTCACCAGCATAGGGTACGACACACAAGGGATGCACAAACAGACAGGAAACATGTGGCAGTGCACCATGCATGTCCTGAGTCACTTGAAGCCCGAAATGCCCACAAAACGAGCAACACTGCACGGCAGACAAGGCACAGACAAGCTGAGACCGAGGAGATGCGGAATAGTCGGCTGGCTAGGGACAGTGAATTCCATGCAAGGCACAGAGAAGCTGAGGCCGAGGAGATGCGAGAAATCTGTGTGTGTGTGTGTGTGTGTGTGATGTTTATAGGACATCAGGCATCATAGGACTCACAATGCCGTCATAAAGATGTGATGTCTATATGACAGCACATAGGCAGAGCACATGCTGAAGTTTGGGAGGGGAAATCTTTAACCTCTTGCACTCCGTTGTACCGCGGGCGGGCAAGTCTCTGCATCCCAGAGCGCACGAGGGTGCACGGTGCGCTCTAGGATGCATGATGGAGATGCTGATGATGGTGATGGTGATGGAGATGGTGATGGCGTCCAAGTGCGCACTGAAAATAAAAGCTGCAGACACAGCCGCGAACAGATTAGTTCATCTGATTGACCTCTCATTCGACTAATAAGAGCCTTGAATTGGGTTTCTGAAACCTTGAAGAACCAATGACTGAAAACCTAGTAAGAAGGACCCGCCTACCAACGCAGCGAGCCAATTGAGGCACAGAAGTTCGCTGAGCTGTTTTGTCTACAAAGGCTGGGTGAAGACAGAATTTTTTAATTCCAGCAGAGTGTTTAGGATTCTCTGATGGTCATCATAGTCAGACGGAGGCTGAGGACGAAGGTCGTAAATCATTCGCCAAAACCACAATCATGGAATTATGTTTTGACCGGGTCGCGAGACCAGAACCACAAGCGGACCAGCGTCGCGTTCGTCTGACAATGAAGAAGAGAAGTTCGCCAGGACAATGCTGTGAAGAGGTAAGGTGTTATAAGCTAAATTATTCTTTCTCCCTGAAAATTGTAATCAAAAATGACTTTTGACTGATCGGTAAATTACAACTGTGCGGCGCACGATGTCCGAAGTGCGTGCGCCGCGGTACACGAGTCGTTCGTCGCGTCCGGACCGTGAACGCCCCCCCCCCCGCAGCGGGGGGGGCAGCCGCGGTCGCGACATCGCCACGAGTGTAATCCGTCATGTAGCGATGGCCGATCTCCGTCCTCTGTAGCGAGGGGGGGGACAACCCCCACACACACACACACACAGACACAGCCCTGAGTGTGACCTTTCATTAGAGCCCAAAATGAAGCTTCTACATTGAAGCATTCAAAAGTTAGACGTTTTTCCAAACTGTGCCATTTGGCACAATTTGGCACAGTTCCAAAACGCCTGGAAACTACCTGAGGAAAAAGCTGTGTAATATATTCATTTTTTGTGGTATTGTTACAAAATTTGGACCTCAGCTGGATAACACTTGGTTCTACATTTCTGTTGCATTTTCCAGCCCGGATCTGAAGCTGTGTGTTATTTGCAAGCATTTGTATCCAAAAAAACACCCAGGCCAAATTTATTTTCTTGAAGTTCACTATGTTTAGATGACTGTAACTCAATGGCCGGAGCACTTAAGAGAGATTATGACTGTTTTGCCAAAAAATTCAAAGTGTTTTCTTTTAAATGAGACCAACCCCATGAAGATGCTGCAAAGGGTTGAAGAACAGCTTTGGATTTAATTTGGGCACGTTAATTTTTGGCGTTTTTAGGGAAATTGACCGGAGTGCAAGGGGTTAATGAACGTCCATAGGGGATCCATAGGGGAGCTGTGGGCATTCATAGCTATGACATCACAGGCGCACACTGTGTTCCTATGATGTCACATGACCATATAAAAGCATTCTGAACAACTCCTTTGAACAACTCCTTCTATGATGTCATACAGACATCACAGGCACCCTGTGAGGTCAGAACACTCTTTTTACTGGCATGCAGGAATGCTTGCTTACACTTGCTTTCTACGGGCATGCAGAAATACTTGCTTAATATCAAAGATGAAAGGCAGGGATCACCATGGCACTGTTGCCATGGTAACAGTAACTTTCCACAAGGCATGCAGAAATGCTTGCTCACACTTGCGGTTTTCTATGGGCATGCAGAAACACTTGCTTATACTTGGGTTTCTATGGGCATGCATGGGTATGAATGGGCATGTACGGGTATGCACTAGTATATACCAAAAACATTAACACATATGCAGAACAAATAACATATACACACAGCTAGGGGAGGATGACTCTGTGGGCCCCCGGACCATTCTCCACTCAGTCCGCCCCTGGAGGTGGCTCGCCTCCCGAGCCACAGCTGGTCGCCTCAGTCCAGGTGCGCCACCTCCTCCACACCGCCAGACGCTCCACTCACCTGGGGCACATCGTAGCTCATTCGGGTACCACCACAAGCCATCCGACAGCTGAAGATAAGTATCGTGACGCTTGTTCACCACCTGCAGCTGGCCCTGGTGCTCCCCCATCTGTCAATTGGCCCGCACTCACCGTGACCTCGCCTCCGCTCGAGCCCGAACCCAGTCTGCGACTCTGCTCGGCCTGCAGTGTCTCTGCCTGGCACTCGCCCTCTCAGTGCCAATCAGTCTTGCCCTGACCTCTTCTAAACCCACTGCGGACCCTGCCGATGTGACCACCTGTCCACTGGCCCACTTGGGCCAAGCTCTGGGAACACCTGGGACCATCCCTTGGGCATCGTTCGTCGGTGCAGGCTCTCCCCTGTGCTGCCCGGTACCCTCGTCCAGGGCGACTTGGACTCTGGCACTGGGGCCCTCCTGCAGTGACCCTGAGTGAGACAAGGCCTGTCTAATGTCCGGGGTGCCGAACAATCTTTCGTCCCACACAGCATCGTCCTGTACTCTCGGAACCCGTTGGTCCCGCAATCCGCAGTCCGACCACTCTTCCCCAGCGCAGTTCTTGATGGAGAAACCAAGGCCACAGAAGAGGTTGCAGCCCATGATGTTTGTGCTGCAGGCCATCACGACAAACTCCACATCAGCCATCTCCGCCGACTTGTACTGAGCCGTCAGTCTGATGGTTCCCATTGTGGCCAACCGTCCTCCTCCATAGCCGCAAAGCGGAGCTGAGTCACCTCCAACTCTGTAGTGGAGAAAAAATTGCCTCACTGTAGCCCAGTTCAGCAAGGAACTCTCCGCCCCCGTGTTAATCAGCATCGGTACTGCCATTCCATCCAACTCCACTGTGTAATATGTGGGCCCACTGGTGTTCGGGGACACAGTATGGATCACTGTCGGGGCAGGAGGGGTTGAACTTCTTTGCGGGCTCTCTTGTTCTGCTAACTGGCACACCCTCGCGTAGTGGTGAAGACGGCCACACTTGCAGCAGTGCTTTCCTCTTGCTGCACACTCTCTGGCTTTGTAGCGGTGCTTCGTGGACTTGCAGCCCATATATCTGGGCTTCCCTGGGGAAGACCTCATTTGTACAGTGTTGGCACCTCCCACATCATCGTCAACGCTCCCATTGCTGTCCGGGCCCACTATTTGTGTGTAGCCTTCGTGTGTCTGTGTACTTTGGCTCGTTGGCACGCCACGCAGGCTGCAGCCCACTCTTTCACTTGTTTGCGTAGGCTTGGCCACACAAACTTCTCTCCCACCATTTTGACCGATGCGCGCACTCCTGGGTGCGCCAGAGTGTGAACCGACTCAAACACGTGGCGGTGCCACGCGGCCGGGACCACCGGACGCGGGCGACCCGTGGAGACATCGCAGATTGGGGGGGGCCGCCATCTTGCAGCACCCTGCTCTCCAGCCTTAACCCTGTTGGTCCAGACTGGAGCGCGCGTACGTCTGCATCGCTAATCTGCTCCGCGGCCATGGCTGTGTAATCTATCCCCATGCAGACCGGGGCCACCACGGCGCGCGAGAGGCAGTCCGCCACTACATTCAGTTTACCAGACACATATGAATATCGGTAGTAAACTCTGAGATCGCGGCCAGCTGTCTCTGCTGTCGGCCCGACCACGGTTCTGAAACCTTGGCCATCGCGAATGTTAGCGGCTTGTGATCCACGAACGCGGTGAAGCTGCGCCCTTCCAGCCAGAACTGGAAGTGGCGTATGGCCAGGTGGAGAGCCAGCAACTCTCTGTCGAACGTGCTGTATTTACATTCGCTGTTGCGCAAAGTTCTGCTGAAAAAGGTGAGCGGCTGCCAAGCCCCGGCGACGCACTGCTCCACGACAGCCCCTATGGCCACGTCTGAAGCGTCGGTGGTGAGCGCTATGCGGGCCGTCGGGTCTGGATGCGCCAGCAGTGCGGCGTTTGCCAGGGCTGCTTTAACTTCCGAGAACGCCCGCTCTCACTCCGGGGTCCATTCGACCCTATCTGCGGGTTTCCGTTTCTTGAGCACGGCGTACAATGGTTGCATGAGCTGCGCCGCGCGGGGAAGGAAACGGTTATAAAAGTTCACCATCCCCAAAAATTCCTGCAGCGCCCTGACCGTCAGAGGCCGGGGAAAAATCCGCCACGGCGCGCACTTTGTCAGGCAGCGGGATCACTCCTTCCGGAGAGACGCAGTGCCCCAAAAAATCAATCTCCGTCACGCCGAACTGGCATTTCGCTGGGTTGATTATTAACCCGTGCTCCTCCAACCTCCGGAAAACCGTCATGAGGTGGGTTTCGTCTTCGTCTTCGGACGCACTGGCTACCAGGATATCGTCCAGGTACACGAACACAAATGGGAGATCGCGCAGCACTGCATCCATCATGCGCTGGAACGTCTGTTCCGCTCCTTTTAACCCGAATGGCATGCACAGGAACTCGAATAGACCGAACGGAGTTATTACCGCTGTTTTGGGTATGTCCTCAGCGCACACTGGGACTTGGTGGTAACCACAGACCAGGTCTATTTTGGAAAAAATGCGTGCCCCGGCGAGGTGAACGGAAAAATCCTGTATGTGGGGAATTGGGTAGCGGTCGCGCGCTGTGGCGTTGTTCAACCTGAGGAAATCCCCGCACGGTCACCACGATCCCTCAGCCTTAGGGACCATGTGTAGCGGGGATGCCCATGGGCTGTTCGAGCGCCTGATGATGCCCAACCTTTCCAGGTTGGCGAACTCCTCGCACGCTATGGCCAGTTTAGCTGCGTCCAAGCGTCGAGGTCTTGCAAAAACGGGCGGCCCGGTGGTGGTGATAAAGTGCTCCACCCCGTGTTTAGCAATGGCCGTGGAAAACATCGGGACCGTGAGTGCTGGGAACTGAGTGAGCAGTGTGTGGAACTTAACGCCTGTAGCTGTGACGTTGGCTTGTGCTGTCGGCTGGGTCACTCAAGCTATACAGGGGAGAGAGTCAAAGAACAGTGCATTAACCAGGCGCCTGTTAGCAACATCACCTAGTAAACCATGTGCACACAGAAAATCAGCCCCCAGTATATGGTAATTCAGTGCTGCAACAACAAAAGTCCACTCAAAGAGCAGAGTCCTCTCACCAAAGGTCTTAATATCCGAGCCGTTTGCTGCCAACATCCCGGGGCCGCTAGATCCTGTCAGCCGGTCAGCGTAGGTCGGCCGGATGAAGCTCTTCTGGGCTCCAGTGTCCACGAGGAAACGCCTCCCAGAGCGTGCATCCATTAAGTAGAGCAGCTTGTTCTCTTCACCGAGGGTCGCAGCTGCTACCGACCCCCGGCCTTGGCGTTTTCCCGAGCGTTTGAATTGGCACGGTGGCGCACATCTGCGTGCGTTCTCTCCGAAACGGCGGTGGTAGAAACAGAGCATGTCTCTCTGGTGCTCCTTGGCCCCCGCTGCTGCTACCGTCAGTGGCTCCTCACCTCCTCTGGTCTTCTCGCTGGGCTCCGCCGCTGCCGCATTGACTGTGATCGCCCTGGTGGTGATGATGATCCGGTCTGCCTCCTGGGCTAGCACACAGTAGTCGCGCGCGGCCAGCCACGGTGAATTGGCCAGAACCGCTCTCGCTACTGTCGGAAGGTTCCGGAGGAAGAGGTGGGCAAACAGAAAGTGCCCGTCGTCCGTGCCCATTAACGCCAGCATCTTCTCCATCAGGTCTACGGCCGAACCATCTCCTAACTCAGTCCGCGTCAGGAGCCTCTCTGCTCTCTCACAGTCCGAAATCGTGTAGCACTGGATGAGCGCAGCCTTGAGCGCCTCATATTTGCTGCTGGCTGGAGGCTGATCGAGCAGGCTCGCTACCTGCTGAGCTGTGCGGGCGTCAAGCGCTGCGACCACATGGTAGAATCTGGTATCATCTGCAGTTACTCCCCGGAGGGTGAACTGGGCCTCGGTGAGGTGGAACCAAGAGCGCGGGTTGTGCTGCCAGAAATCCGGTAGCTTGACTGAAACCACACACGCGTGGCTGCAGGGTTCCAGTCCGGGCTGTCTGTGGGATGGCTGCCGCCTCGCTGTAGCTTCCTGACTGGGCCGGCTCCGGGGATCTTGCCTCGTGTTCCATAATACGTCTTGGGTCACCAGCGTGGTGTGTGTGAAATCAGGGGCAGAATCATTTCAGACGATTTATTACACACTCACATCTCTGAAGCACAGAACAGACTGAACATTTAAGCAGAAACTCTCCCCTTATGTTTCATGGCATTTACATCACACACAACATGACATTTGCATCACACTGCCTTCAACATCTTTCATCCCTGACTCCTTCCTGCTATCTCACCAGGAACCTCCTGCTCTTTGTTGTCCCAAGCTCATCCACTGTCTCCTGTCTGAGATGCTCGATAATCTGGCTCCCCCAAGGTGCTACATTATCTTCCTTTTCATCTCTGCTATGTGAGCATGTAGGGGGGCAGGGCAGCCGCGGTGAGCTTCAGAGTTTCCATCAGCGGCCAAGCTGCAGACAGACCTGCCTGGCAGCAGCTCATTTTAACATGATAAATATTTGAGTATTCACAAGATAATGAATTATGTATTGCGGGTGGCCAATATATATTGCTGGGCGATATACCGATATTTGGTAACAGGTAGTTAAATTTGTGTTTATTTTGAAAACAAAGCCTTATCTGGAAATTCTGGCAAATTAAAAGTCGAGGCAATATGGCAATACAATGATGCAAACCTTTAGTTGCACTTAATTTTGATTGGATGAGCTGAAACAGACAGGCGGACAGACGGCTACAACCACAGATGCATTGATTGAGTGATTACTGCAGGGGTCTCCAACCTGGAGCTCCTGGAATGTTCAGGTTTCCCTGGGAAATTTTCTAATTTCCCTTCTTAATTGGTCCAAAGATTTGCAAATAATTTGTCGTTGTTGTACATGTGTTCTGTAGGCACTCTCGCACCCATGCACAACAACAGCAAATTATTTGCATGGGCCAAATAAGTGAAATTAGAGAATTTCCCACAGAAACCTGAACGTTCCAGGAGCCCCGGGTTGGAGACCCCTGGATTACTGTATGCCTCCGTTCATCGAGGCATAAAAATATGGGCCCCAAACAGGCCAAAAAAGCTAAACGGGTGGTCCTGATACATGAATCAAGTGCTCATTCTAAAGCATTTTAACTAACTCAACCAGCAGGTGTCCCTAATGTTCACTCTAACCAAGGCACATCGGACTTTCTGTTTTCTTAGCTTAAGGCGACTGCAAACTGAGCTGAAGTTGAAAGACAATGAGCACCAGTGACCACTTATTTGTGAGTATTAATCCCGATGATCTGCAGCTCAAAAAATCCTGTGCATACCTCTTGTTTGTCAGCTGTTTGTCCTCTGTCAGAGGGCCCGGGTCCTCCCTCCTTTATCCATCAGGACCCCGCAGCACCCATCCTTCCTGCCTCTGTCCCACCGGGCCTCTGCACACCACCACCAAGCACGTGAGTCCTTCTGTGTCAAAGGTTCATCCAGATCCATGTGTGCATCTTTTGATAAGTTTTTTTTCCCCCCACTTCTCAGTCCAACCCGTCATCACCCCTGCAGAGGTCATCTATACTGACCCCACTATGGTCTGTGAGAGCAAGATCCCCAATTTACTGTGTGGGCCAAAGGTGAGAGGATTTCATTTAAAAAAAAACAAAAAAAACCAAAACGGCTTTACCATTTTATCCTGTAATATTAATGTGGTTCAGTGCCAGGATAGCAAAATGGACCCACTGTAATCCAAGTTTTAGGGTACATTATATTGTAACGTCGGGGCTGTGATAAGGGGCGGGGATTCTGCAGGTGTCATGTGTTCGGTCTACCCCCCCCCCCCCCCAGTAAAACTAGCATATGCTGATATTACCCCCGGGGGTACAACAGACATATGCCATCTTTACTCATCTTCTCATCTTCTGTAAAGATGAGCACCTTACAAAAGAAAACGCAGAAATAGCCAGAAAAGCAAGATACATGAGAAAGCAGAAAAAGATTCAAAACACCTGGACATCAAACTGTAAAATATACATCAAATTAAACGGATCACCTGAAGAAGCCAAGGACGTTAGCATCCATAATATTATGGAACTGGACAAATATCAATGAATATTATGAACTGGAGTCACAGCAACAAGAGACAATTGTAGGACACTGAAGGATTATACTCATCTGCATCAGGACATTTAACAACATGAAACAAAAGATCAACACACAGGAACAACAAGAACTGAAAGTTTTTGAATATACAGATCACAACCCACAGGACATAGAATATAACATAGACCCTGATAATAATTTATTTAGCTCCATCAATAATGACTGTAGTTACTACACAGATGAACAGTTTAACACAATGGTCACATCTGATTTCAATATTTCTATGATCCACTTCAACAGCAGAAGTCTCTATGCCAACTTTAATAACATTAAAGATTATTTACATCAGTTTAAAGAGCCATTCAATATTGTGGCAATATCAGAGACGTGGCTCAGTGAAGAGAAAGGAGTGGATTTTACCATGGATGGCTATGAATTAAATTATATAAATAGAAAAGTGAAAAAAGGAGGAGGAGTTGCAATTTATGTTGACAAGAGCTTGCAATACAAGGTTGTTGAAAATCTTTCAGTAACTGGATGATTTATTTGAATGTATTACAATAGAAATCTGTCTGGACAATGAAAAATATAGTAGTGAGCTGTGTATATAGAACACCTGGATCAAACATTGACTTATTTAAGGACTGGATGGAAAAAATGTATGCAAAACTAACTCATAAAGATATGTTCATCTGTGGGGATTTCAATATAGATCTGATGAATTCAAAACAACATTTTTTGACAGAAGAATTTATCAACACAATGTACAGTATGGGCTTACATCCAACAATTACTGGACCTAGCAGAATCACGTCACACAGTGCCACACTAATAGATAACTATATATTCACAAACATTATGGAAAAAAATATCAGGAATGGGCTTTTATTGAATGATATCAGTGACCACCTGCCGATTTTTGTTGTCTATCAATGTGATTATAGGAAGAAAAAATATACCAAAAATATTAAACATAAAAGAATAAGAACCAAAAAAATCAATGCATTTACTGACAAAGGAATTATTAATACAACATTGGAAGATAGTTTATGATGAAAATGATATAAATAAAGCATATGATAAATTTTTACAAATATTTCAATCATTGTACAATAAAAACTGTCCTATAAAACAATACAGTGACAGACAACAAAAGAAAAATATTCCTTGGGTCACCAAGGGGTTAATAAATGCATGCAAAAAGAAGAATACATTATATAAACAATTCATTAAGTGCAGAATGGTGGAGGCTGAGATCAAATATAAAAGATATAAAAACAAGCTTACTAATATAATGAGGACCTGTAAGAAAGAATATTACAACAGAATATTAGAGGATAATAAAAATAACTTAAGAGGAATATGGCAAGTACTCAATGGGATTATTAGTAATCGACCTAAGAATGCTAATTATCCAGAATATTTTAATGAAAAGGGCAATTTGATAAATAATATGGAGGATGTGGTCAGTGGTTTCAATAAATTTTTTGTAAACGTTGGTCCTGAATTAGCAAAATCAATAGTGACACCAGAAACAAACAACAGTGGTTCTGTAAATGAAATAGAAGATAGAAATCCAAACACAATCTTTTTGGGTGCAGTTACTGGAAAGGAAATTATCGAGACTGTGAGTAAATTTAAGAACAAAAAATCAATGGACTGGAATGAAACTGACATGACAATAGTGAAAAAAGTAATTGAAGGAATTGTTAAGCCACTCACCCACATCTGTAACCTGTCATTTCAAACTGGTAAATTTCCAAACAAAATGAAAATAGCAAAACTAATACCTCTATACAAAACAGGAGACAGTCATTGTTTCACAGATTACAGGCCAGTCTCTTTACTCTCACAATTCTCCAAAATACTTGAAAAAATCTTCACTAAGAGACTGGATGATTTCATTGAAAAACACAACCTCCTTACAGACAGCCAGTATGGTTTTAGAGCAGATAAATCTACATCTTTGGCACTGATCGAACTTATAGAAGAAATTACTAGTTGTATAGATAAAAAAAAGTTTGCTGTAGGAGTATTTATAGATTTAAAGAAAGCTTCTGACACCATTGACCACAGAATACTAAGGAAACTGAAAAGGTATGGGATAAGAGGGGTCGGACTGAGTTGGGTGGAAAGTTATTTAAGTAACAGACAACAATTTGTACAAATTGGTGAGCACAAATCACCCTTCATGGACATCACTTGTGGTGTGCCCCAGGGGTCAGTTTTGGGACCCAAACTCTTTATTTTGTGTGTGTGTGTATATATATATTTTATAGTAATATGTACATATGTATATTAGCTGCTCTTGCTTGCTTGTTTTTTTTTTTTCTTGCCTTCTGATTGTTGCTCTGAGTGTTGCTATCCCTGTGCTGTTGCAATCCTGGAATTTCCCCGTTGTGGGACTAATAAAGGCTTATCTTATCTTATCTTATCTTATTTTGTGTGTAAATGACATATGCCAAGTATCAAAAATTCTGAAATTTATTTTGTTTGCGGATGACACAGCCGTTGACAAGCCACAAAGCTTCTGGGAGAATGTCCTATGGAGAGATGAGACAAAACTGGAACTTTTTGGCAAGGCACATCAGCGCTATGTTCACAGACGCAAAAATGAAGCATACCAAGAAAAGAACACTGTCCCTACTGTCAAACATGGAGGAGGTTCTGTTATGTTCTGGGGCTGCTTTGCTGCATCTGGCACAGGGTGTCTTGAATCTGTGCAGGGTACAATGAAATCTCAAGACTATCAAGGTATTCTAGAGAGAAATGTGCTGCCCAGTGTCAGACAGCTTGGTCTCAGTCGCAGGTCATGGGTCTTGCAACAGGATAATGACCCAAAACACACAGCTAAAAACACCCAAGAATCGCTAAGTGGCCTTCTATGAGCCCTGATCTAAATCCTATTGAACATCTGTGGAAGGAGCTGAAACATGCCATCTGGAGAAGGCACCCTTCAAACCTGAGACAACTGGAGCAGTTTGCTCATAAGGAGTGGGCCAAAATACCTGCTGAGAGGTGCAGAAGTCTCATTGACAGTTACAGAAATTGTTTGATTGCAGTGATTGCCTCAAAAGGTTGTGCAACAAAATATTAAGTTAAGGGTACCATCATTTTTGTCCAGGCCTGTTTCATGAGTTTGTTTTTTAAAATAATTCTGTTGAACCACAATTCAAAAGCATTGTCTGATTTTCATTGGTTAATTTTCATAGAATTTTTATTTATTACCACTTTTGTCAGATTCAAGTTATTTCTGTGACCATTGTGGGTTTTTCTTTCATTAACAGAGGGGTACCAACAATTTTGTCCACGTCTGTAAGGCTCATTACACCATAACATTACATTATTATTATGAACCTGGGTAATAGGTAGACTGCCGGTATAACCCTGCATGGTTCAGTGGATTATTCTGCCACTTAAAGAACCAGCCCTGCTCTGTTTACACAACTTCAAAAACAGAGTAATTTTAGACTTCAACCTCAGGGAGCCTCTGGCGAGCCCGTGGTGGTCACAGCCCTGGAGGTGCTGGTTGTGGCGGACCTGGGTGCCATCTTGCTGGAATCGCTCGCTCATCAGCAAAGTCCCAGTCCGAGTCCCACACTGGCTGGGTTGGTTCCAGCGTCGCATCTTGGTCTGGGGCAGCTGCTGCTCTTACCTTCCGCAGACGGCTGGTGTGCCATCTCGAACCATCGGCCAAACCATCTGGAAGGTGGTTGGCTCCAGTTGCGCAGTGATCTGCATCAGCGGTGACAGGAGCATCTGCAGGTCATCTGGCCATTTGGATCGGCAGACCCAAACCCAATCGAGCACCGTGAGCCCGGACCTAGTCGACTTCAGGTGGCACTGCTGCTGCTCTCTTGTCCCTGATTGTGGTTGCGGTTGTGTCGGAGTGACATCCACGGTGCCGACAGGACACTGTCCAGGTTGACGTCATTCACCGGGTTCCTGGTTGGCCACAGACTCGACCTGCGACTGTACAGCAGCTCCGTGAGGCTTACTCCGAGTGAGGATCTGAGTCTGTTCCAGATTATGCTCTTTCGTTCCTGTTGCTGATTGTGGTTGCGGCGGCGTGACGTTCTTGCTGGCGACAGGATGTCGCAGCTGTATGGCGGCTCCATGAGGCTTGTGCTGAGCAAGGATCAGAGTCGAGTCCATGTTCTGCTCTCCGTGCGGTGTGAAGCTTGGAGCGGCTGTGCCCACATCTGGGGGAAATGTGCTCCAGGCATCAGTGGTCAAACAAAGTCCTTCGTGGTCGTAAATGGTGAAACCCAATTTGTGGAAAAGGTCGTACCCCAGGATATTGTCGCCATGTGTCACTACCAGGAAGGCGAACGCTGGGAGGACTTTGGACCGGTAGCGAACTGTCAGCGTGATGATTCCTACAAGGCTGATTCTGGTGTGCTCCACTGCACCTGGCTTGATTGGATGCCAAGGCAAGAACCTCTTCAATGTGATCTAATTCTTCAGCGACCTCGTAGCGGTGGTGTCTAGTAGTAACGGCAGGCTTACGTCGTTGACCCTCACTGTGCACAACTTGTACACTAAATTACTACAGTCTACTGAATTAATGGTTGTTGTTAAAGGCAGTCCAATTGAGCTGGGTGGTGAGCTCGTCGTTGAACGGCACACATTGGCAAACTGGTCAGGCTTACTGATAGAATAATAATGCTCAAAATTATTCTAAGTCAAAAATTAGGCAGAGTATTTGGATTTAAGTATACTAGTGCATACCCGTGCATGCCTGTAGAGGGGATGCATTGGAACAGAATTCTTGCCAGTTACAGGACAGTTGGTATAGCAACACAACACTAAGTGGCAATCACATGTGACGGCTTTTGTATGCAGCAAAACATTTAAATCACACAAAATATGCCCTGCCATCTGGGGCTGTTTGCCCTGCTTATTACTTCTTCTCCTGCCTGTCACTGTTCTTGTTAAGAATGGCTCTCGCGAGCCATTAAGGAGACGCTATAGACAACCGATGAGTTTGCGTTTCTTTATTAACAAAAGACTTAAATATACAAACGACAAAGTAAAGAGCCACGAGGGGCAAAAACATGCTCATAACTATAGAACTCCACCTCGGGTGAAAGGCTAGGAAGGCAACGAGGGCAGAACCCATGCTGAGCAGTAGCACTTACTGGAGGGTGAAGAACAGAGTCACTGAAGGAACTGGAGTTGGGCGTAGGAACTCCAGTCACGTACACGGGGAAGCACGATGTACGGGTTTCTTCCTTTAGGTCGCAGCGAGGAGTCATTCTCAGCTGCTCCCTTAAATGGGGAACAGAAACCAATCAGAAGTGGGGAAGGTAATTAATGATGATAACAGACAGCTGTCCCAGAGCAGCTGGGCTTGACAGCCAGAAGTTTACTGAGATGCTGTCAAAACTACAAGCCTCGGAGGAGGCCATAAGATCAGGCCCGGAATGGGGTGGAGCTGGAGGAAAACTGGACAACCTGAGCGAGGATAAAAGTCAGTGCTCAGACCGTAACAGTTCTGTGTTATGTTGCTTACCTGTGTCTATAATATGTCTTGTAAGGCCTTCGTCATGTGCTCTGTCTATGTGCCGTCATATAGACATCATCTGGTGGGGCTTCTTCTTCTTCGTTCAGACCACTGAAGGGTCTCCTCCTGTCTCAGGCGGCTGTGTTGTTCAGTCATGCCTGCGGCGTACTGGTGGAACCTGAGGTGTTTCATGTTCACGGCATCCTTTCTGATGTGCAGCAGTTCTCCTCATTCTATTGCTCTCTATCTGGTGGGTCTTCTTCTTCGTTCAGACCACTGGTTGAGGGATAGGTGTGTCGTAATTCCAGTTCATGGGCACGATCCTGAAAAAGTGGCTTTCGACCCTGTTCACGAAGGCCCGTGCATGCCTGTAGAAACCCAAGAAACCGGACCACCTGGAGAAAATCAGCGCTTTGCTTGGCATTTTACACATTTGTAGTGTAGACTGGCATTCGTCAAGGTTACACATTTGCCGTCATATAGGCATAGCGAGTCGTCCTATGATGCCTGAGTTCATAGGATGTGCTATGGTTATAAGGCAGAGATCATAGGCCGTCCTATGATGTCCTAGAAACGTGCTTTAAAGTCTGTCGTACCCTATGCTGGTGAAGGGTGTCCTGTCTCAGACGGGTGCGATGTACTGCTGGAACCTCAGGTGTTTCATCTTCATGGCATCTTTTCTGACGTGCAGCAGTTGTCATCATTCTATTGCTCTCCATCTGGTGGGTCTTCTTCTTCGTTGAGACCACTGGTTGAGGGATAGGTGCGTCGTAATTTCAGTTCATGGACAGGATCATGAAAATAGATTTGGGCAATAAGAGTTCATAGGATGTCCTATGATGTTCAGGCAGAGATCATAGGCTGTCCTATGATGTCCTATGAACATAACAGACACAGCTTGATTTTATAGAGTATGACATCATAAAGACACAGTGTGACATCATAAAGACACATTTGTCTGTGTCCTATGATGCCTGAGTTTGTGTGACATCATAAAGACACATCGTGTCCTGTCCTATGATGCCTGAGTTCATAGGACGTCCTATGATGTTCAGGCAGAGATCATAGGCCGTCCTATGATGTCCTATGAAGCGTGACACAAGATTTCTTGCTTTTGTAGGAGCGATAGTGATTTATTCAACCCCATGGCCATTAGGGGAGATATTACATGAACATGAAACTTAGTCACACACCTAACCTCTGAGCATATATTTCTGAGCATGGTGTTTTTATAGCTATAAGTAAACAAAGGGGGAGAAGGCCTTGAGCTATCTGCAGAGCCATTCAGAGACATCTTGGAGACAGTCTAAGTGCCTATCACAGTCCTGGTATCCTAAACAGAGCAGGTCAATATAACATGAGAGGTTATCCTGGGCCATTATTTACGTCTTAGATGACCTAACCTCCCAGGCATCCACACATTCACTCAGCACTCAGGACTCTGGGACATGGAATTCACATAGACTGTGGAGAGTGTAAATAACGAGAACAATTTATGCAGCAGACGATTTTATTCACTCTCACATCAGTCATACACAGAAAAGCCTGTCACAATACACCATGGGTTCTCCTTTTATACCAACCGCCCATCTCACATCTGCATGACATCTCACATCACAATACATTCATCCCTTCTCCCCCCAACTCCTTCTTCCTGCTACCTCACCATAATCTCCATAGCTATTGTCCTTCTCTGTTTACGCTCTGCATCCAGTCTGGGATGATTAACCCACTAGTCTGAGATGATTAACCCAGTCTCTACACGCACCCCCCCTCCCCAGAATCTCAGACAGAGTTTCAGTCCTCGCGTCCTTTTGGCTTCAGTCTCCTCCCATATCTGCTGTAACGGGGGTTTACCGCCTCCGCGGCGCTGCTGTGCCGGCAGGGGGCTCCTGGGGGTGTGTCTGTTTGCGGGTGGGCAATGGCAAGGGGGGGGGAACCTTCGACTTGTCCGTGTGGCTGCTCTGATGAATCGTTTGTCTGGGGAGTTCTCAGTGGGGGTCTTCCACGCTGAGGGGCCTGAGCCAACATCACTTGCTTGTCCGCCACTACAAAGGCGGGCTTAAGTCTGTCTATGCATATTTTCTCCCGACGACCCCCCAAGTCTAACAAAAAATGTTTGTCCCCTGTTTCCAGCACTCTGAACGGGCCATCGTAGGGTGGGTGCAATGGAGGGCGGTGGGCGTCGTGCCTGACAAACACGAACGACGCGTTCTTCAGAGTTTTTGGCACAAAAGTGCGTGGAAAACAGTGGTGGGCCGGGCCCGGCAGTGTGCCTGAGTCTGCACTATGCTGCAAACGCTGAGATGGGCAGTTGTCCGGCGCGGGATTATCTGGCAAAAATTCCCCGGGCAGCCGCAGTGGCTGAGAAAAAACAAGCTCCGCCGGGGAAGCCTCCAAATCCTCTTTTGTTTGGTGCGGAAGGCAACCCCAATAAAACCCACGGCAACCGGTCTACCCAATTTGCATCCGTCAACGAAGCCCTGAGCGCTGCTTTCAGTGACCTATGAAAACGCTCGCATAACCCATTGGCCTGTGGGTTGTACGTGGTTGTGCGATAAATTGCGACACCCAGGCTACGGGCCATCACGGACCAGAGGTCGGAAACAAACTAAGGGCCCCTATCGGACATGATGTCCTACGGGATTCCAAAACGTGCCATCCATGTCGTCAAAAAAACAGGCACCACGTCCGCGGACGTGGTTGCCTCCAGCGGGACTGCTTCTGGCCAGCGTGTGGTGCGGTCCACCACTGTCAGAAGGTGCGTGCACCCCTGCGATGGCGGGAGGGGGCCCACGAGGTCCACGTGAACATGGTCAAACCTCTTAGCCGGTATACGAAATGGCTCCAAAGGAGCCTTCGTGTGTCTGTGTACTTTGGCTCGTTGGCACGCTACGCAGGCTGCAGCCCACTCTTTCACTTGTTTGCGCAGGCCTGGCCACACGAACTTCGCTCCCACCATTTTGACTGACATGCGCACCCCTGAGTGCACCAGAGCGTGAACTGACTCAAACACGCGGCAGCGCCAAGCGACTGGGACCACCGAGCGCGGGCGTCCTGTGGAGACGTCGCAGATTGGCGGGGGGGGGCCTGCCGTCTCCGCACGGTCGCCACGATCCCTCGGCCTTAGGGACCATGTGTAGCGGGGATGCCCATGGGCTGTTCAATCGCCTGATGATGCCCAACCTTTCCAGGTTGGCAAACTCCTCGCGCGCCAGTTTAGCTGTGTCCAAGCGCCGAGGTCGTGCAAAAACGGGCGGCCCGGTGGTGGTGATAAAGTGTTCCACCCCATGTTTAGCGATGGCTGCCGAAAACGTCGGGACCATGAGTGCTGGGAACTGAGTGAGCAGTGTGTGGAACTTACCGCCTGGAGCTGTGACGTTGGCTTGCGTTATTGGCCCCGCACCTCGAGCTGTACAGGGGAGAGAATCAAAAGACAGTGCATTAACCAGGCACCTATTAGCAACATCGGCTAGTAACCCATGTGCACACAGAAAATCAGCTCCCAGGATTGAGAAACTCAGTGCCGCTATGACAAAAGTCCACTCGTACATACGGCCGTGTAGGGATAAAGTCAGTGTTCTCTCACCAAAAGTCTTAATGCCCGAGCCGTTTACTGCTACCAGCCCGGGGCCGCTAGGTCCTGCTAGCCGGTCGGCGTAGGATGGCAGGATGATGCTCTTCTGGCTCCGGTGTCTACAAGGAACCGTCTCCCTGAGCGCGAGTCCATCACGTAGAGCAGCTTGTTTTCTTCACCGGCGGTCGCAGCTGCTACCGACTGCCGGCCTTGGCGTTTCCTGAGTGCTTGAACTGGCAAGGTGGCGCACATCTGCGTGCGTTCTCTCTAAAGCGGCGGTGGTAGAAGCAGAGCGTGTCTCTCTGGCGCTTCCTGGCCTCCGCTGACGCTACCGTTGGCGGCTCCTCGCCTCCGCTGGTCGTCTCGCTGGGTTCCGACGCCACTGCATTCACTGTGAGGGCTCTGGTGGTGAGGATGATCCGATCTGCCTCCTGGGCTAGCGCACGGTAGTCACGTGCGGCCAGCAACGGTGAATTGGCAAGAACCGCTCTTGCCTCTGTTGGGAGGTTCCGGAGGAAAAGGAGGGCAAACATTAAAGCCAACATCTTCTCAATCAGTTCGACTGCCGAACCATCTCCTAACTCGGAGCGCCTCAGGAGCCTCTCTGCTCTCTCACAGTCCGAGAGTGTGTAGCACCGGGTCAGCGCGGCCTTGAGAGTCCCGTATTTGTCGTGGGCTGGAGGCTGTTGGAGCAGGCTCGCTACTTGCTGAGACGTGCGAGCGTCCAGCACTGCGACCACATAGTAATATTTGGTGTCGTCTGCTGTTATTCCCCGGAGGGCGAACTGAGCCTTGGTGTGGTGGAACCAAGACCGCGGGTCGTGCAGCCAAAAGTCCGGTAGTTTGACGGAAACAGCGCACGCGTTGCTGGGGGTTCCCGTCCGGGCCGTCTCTGGGATGCTTGCCGCGTTGCTGGGGCTTCCCGTCCAGGCCAACTCCGGGGTTCTTGCCTCGTGTTCCATAATTTGTCAAGGGGTCACCAGTGTGGAGAGTGTAAATAACGAGACTGATTTATGCAGTAGACGATTTTATTCACTCTCACATCAGTCATACACCGAAAAGCCTGTCACAATACACCATGGGTTCTCCTTTTATACCAACCGCCCATCTCACATCTGTATGACATCTCACATCACAATACATTCATCCCTTCTCCCCCCAACTCCTTCTTCCTGCTACCTCACCATAATTTCCATAGCTATTGTCCTTCTCTGTTTACCCTCTGCATCCAGTCTGGGATGATTAACCCACCAGTCTGAGATGATTAACCCAGTCTCTACAAGACAAATAATGGCTCACATAAAAATACATCAGATATATGAAAGAGTAAAACAGAAGAATATCTGAATTTATTCTACATGGAGTTTACATATAAACATCAGACATGAAACAGAAAAGCCATGGAATAATATAAAAATAATAATATAATAATAATATAGATAATATGGAATTTTTCTATCACTTACCGCAGCGCTGGCATCTCTGCCCCCTGGCTGAGCAGGAGTGCATGCATGTTCGGTGCACTGGGGAACCACAGTTGCTACACGTTCAGTGTCCCATGATGTCCTGTTGTCCCGTGGTGTTCACCTCGGCATCCTCTGAAAAGGTTGCGGTGTCCATGGTCTCTTCTGCTGGGGTATCTGCCTGAGCTAGCGGGGTTTGTTGCTGTGAAGCTCCTAAATGCGATGTTAGCTAGGCAGCCGCCTCCAACTGGAATTTTAACTCCACCGCCTTCGCCAGCAGCAGGTTGTCCAGTGCCATTAACAGCTTCTCCCACAGCCTCAGGATGTTGGTGTGCTCTGCTAGCTGGTCCTGCACCATCTCGTCTTCTAGCTGTTCAAACCTGCATGTACTCGCCAGACAGGGGAGGTTGGTGATGTATTGCTGAGTCGTCTCTCCCACTACCTGTCGGCGTTGGCAGAATCTAATTCTCCTCACCAGCACACTCTCGAGCATCGCAAAATGCCAGGCTAGCAGAGCAACACATTAGTCGTAGGCATCCGCGGATTCCAGTGTTCTAAACACACAATGTCCCTCGCTGCCCAGGCTATGAATCAATAGAGCACGCAGTTGAAGCTTGCTAACCTTAGCTAGGTCCATAGCTGACACGTACGTCTTGAATGATTCCAACCAGCGAGGCCATGGAATGGGTGGCTCACCTGAAGGTGGCGAGGAACGGTGGTAGGGGTGCCAGACACGCTTCCATTCTTCAGGAAAATTTTCAGTTTTCCTCCAGAAGACCAATTTTATTCCTTGCCGCCAACTGTTATGTCTGGAAATGAGACCAGCAGACACGTCTGTGTTGCGGGTTAGTTTTAATGAAGCTGCTAACAAAACACATGGAACAAGCTAGGGCAAGTGTGACACAGGTTGGTTACAGGCTGAAGGCACTGTTGCCAACTCCTCAGTCAGGAAAGTAACTACTGGCTGTCCTAAAAGTTGCTAGAAGTTGCCAAAAGATGTCATCGCTTAATTTGCATAATTGGTCATTTGCATGTAATTGTAATGGTTGCTGTAGAAGAGAAGAATAATGTTGTGGAAGAGACAAAAAGTGAGTAAAAAACACCCAAAATATCTTTAGAACTACAAATTTACTTTCTTCTGTTAATTCTTGGTTTGTTTGTTTTAATTTGGCATTTAAATAGGCCATCACTGTGGTATATATTATTCATATATTCCATACCTACATATGTTAGACCAAGTGGAAATGTTTTGTGACAGCATATGTAAGGAACTTCACACCTCTGAAAGGACAAAGGAATCTCACCCTGTGAAGAACAAACACGTCCCAGGACGCGGCAGCAGAGACGGACTAGACACCTTCGCCCCCCATGGCGAGGAGAGGAGTTCCCATCACCTCCCAAGACAAAGAGAGGAGATAACAGAACAATGGGGGGATTAAGATAACAGGGGATGTCGGCTTGTGTGATGCATGTCTTTGATGTGTGCCTGTATTTAACCAGCGAGCTGGGCAGAAATCTTCCTCTTTGCCTTCTGCCAAGCTCTGCACCAGATGAGACAAGATAGGAGAGCTGTTCATTAAAGACTCTGTTTTTAATACAAAATCGCCTCATCATTTCCAGCTCCTCTACAATCACGTCTGTATCAATTTTGCTGTAATGTTCAACTGTACAATGACAATAAAGCCTATTCTATCATCTCCAATAAACAACTTCAACCAGCCTTTGAATTCAGGGTTTGATTCACACTCCTTTCTGTATTTTTGAGCGTACGGTTTAGACTGCGACATAATGAGCTAGCTGTTAGATGTTTAGCTTATGACACACACACACACACTCACACACAGAGTGGATGAAGTGAGTATGTGACTGAAGCTGTTCGTCAGCGTCAAATGCAGTGATTTATGAGTGTGACACAGTGAAGAAACATTTACATTGGTTAGCAGGGAAGTTGTGCAGACGCAATTCATTTGCAGTCTGGACGTGAGTGGCACGGGCGTGGGTCGCCTCTCTGACTGTAACTTATTCCCCTTTTCCACCATGAGAAGTTCACGGTAGCACCCGCTGCTTGTTGAGGGTAGCAACTGCAGAGCAATAGTGCTTTCACGTCAGCAGCCAATGTGGCTAGTGATTTTCCAAAGTTACTAGCCACTCAGCCTTTTCACTAGCCACAATTTTATAGTTGGAAAATTGTTTAATAAGATCAAATTTGATTATCACATGTTAAAATGTAGTTGAATTAAATGTACAACCTTTTTAAACGCAATGACCCTTATACATACATAAAAATAGCAAGAGAAACACTGTTTAAGTAGTTATTAACAGCAGTAAATACTGTAAAACAATTGAGAAAATATTTGCAATGAGAGAGTGAAGTACAGGTAGATTTGGGGTCCATCCCAACTCCCATTTCTACTTCGGCCCTTTGTTCTGATCAGAAAAAAATAGAAAAAGAAAACTGATGAGAAAAAAAGTCTCATCTTACAGAGAAAAATGTCTCAGATTTATACAAACTATTCTAATCAGTAGAAAGTCAGAAATTTACTAGAAATAAAGCTGTAAATTCACAGAGAAAATTTTGGACCCCCTGGTGGGCCTTTTTTGGCCCACGGGCCATATGTTTGACAAACCCCTGGACCAGCCCATTAAAAATACATATTTAGAGGATTTACTTCCATGAAATAGTTGCATATCACAACAGCATGTAAATCAGGGGTGTCCAATCATGTCCCATGGAGGGCCAAGACCCTGCAGGCTTTACCACTAACCAGTGTCTTCAACAGCAGATTTCACTGAACTTCTTCCCACTGATTGCTGATAAGTGAAAACACCTGCTGAAGAGACTGGGTAGAAGAGAAAACCAGCAGAGTCTTGGCCCTCCATTGCACATGATTGGACACCCCTGATGTAAATGATAAAATAAAATAAAGCACAGATAAACGAAAGTTCACCTTAGAAGAAGCTTCATTTGTTCTTTACAGCAACAAATCAGTCACTTTTTCTCTGTGTGGTAAGAAAACTTACATTTACACCACTGCAGACATTAAATGCGAGATTCTTGCTCTAAAAACACTCATGTTTAACCACAGAGGAAGGAGCTGATGTTGGGGGCTACTCACCACTCGGACAACAGGTGATCAGGACTCGATAGGAAAAGTTACCATCGCCACAGCATTTCTTCCCACGAGTTGCGGTGTGAACTGGGGCAGGACAGTAAACCGACCCACGGAGGAGACTGTCTGCAGCTTTACAGGGGTCCAGGTGACAGTGGACCAATGAGCACACACTGTGTGCAGATCATGCTTCTGGGAGTTGTAGTTTTCGTAGTCTCACATTACAGATAGGTTATATTTTAGATGCCGTCTAAGCAAACTACAACCCGCCAAGCCCTGCACGTCAGAGTCTCCAAAACACCAGAAAAATCTCTGATAACACCAGAAAAAGTCACTAGATTTGTCGGTAGTTGCTTTTGACAAAGTCACCAAGAGGGTTTGAAAAGTCCCCAGATATAGCAAGAAAGTCGCCAAGTTGGCAACACTGGCTGAAGGCGGAGTGCCAAACAGAGAGACCGCTGCCAATCGTCCCCTTATAAACACCATGACGTGATGACGTCACCCGTGCGTGCGTCTCCACGTTACATGGTATGTGGTGGTATTTCCCATATGCCACATAAGTGACTGCCCCAAATGCTGCAGTATGATTTTTAAGAATACAGTACATTATATTGATATAATTATATATTATATTCTCTCTCTCTCTCTCTCTCTCTCTCTCTGTATATATATATATATATATATATATATATATATATATATATATATATATATATACTGCATATATATATACAGTATATATATATTATTACATATTTACATTATAACCCCAATTAGAGGGGTCATTGACTGCACTTGTTGCACATTTTAATTGCACACGTCATAATGAAGTGTTTGTGACATATTTTGTTCACATTTTCTTTAATTTTTTTATTATTGGAGCAAATTTTTTTTCCTGACTTTCTTGAAATGCTCTGATTTAAAGCCTGTCACTTTAAGAAACATCCTTCAGCTGTTCAACTCTGCCCTCCCTCTTATGTCAGTTAGCCATTAACTGAGTAGCGTCTAGTCTCCTTCTAGCTTGGATGAGCAGCGCTGGTTTACTGATCCACAGTCAACTGTGTATCTCGCATCATTCTGGCCCATCTCCCAACAACCTCGCCGGGATGCCACAACAAATAGCCAGTACCGCGCGCCGGGCAACCTGAGGCTGCTGGCTGAGCCGAGCTGCCGAGCCACGGTATTCCAAAGTGCAGTGTCTCACTCCTCAGGACTCCCCCACTGTCAGCTGGGGGATGCGCCGTCATGAAGTGGCCCCCCAATGTTGCCTGCAAGAGTAGAGCGGCGTAGCGTGGAGCCCCAGAGGATGGTGGGGGAGCAGCTTCAGGTTGTGCTGTAGGCGGTTGCCACGACCAGCACACCAGCGCCAGCTGCGGAATCACGGCGAAACCACTGGGAGATGGGCCGTAGTGACACAAGGTATATTGTGGACTGTGGACCGGTGAACCAGGTGGTAACAGGGATGGTTATCAGGGTGACTATGATCTGAATAAAATAACAAATAAACCACACTTGGTTCGAGCATCCTGGTATTAGCTTGGGTGTAGAGGATGCGTTCAAAGATGAGACTGAGTTTATTTCTCAGGATCAGTTTTATTGAAAGCACACATCCTCTATCAATCTCTCGAAAACAGAAGAGGCAGAACAATCACATATCACACTTCTTATACCCTGCAGAAGCCACACCACCTAAGTCACATGATGCTTATGCAAACATACAATCCATGGTACATAATCTCAGTCCCAATGCCTCTTTGCTCTTCCCCTATTGTCTCTTTATCCCTCGATGTTCCGGGACTCCCACCGGGGCATCCTCTCCAAGACAAAGGCCCGAACTCACACCTCCTTGTCATCTCCTGTAGATTTCTGCAGGCCCAGACCTCCTTTGTCCTCTGAGACGTGAAGCCCCCAATACACATACAGTCATGCATATGTGGGAAATATGAGTTCAATATATGCGCCATATAACCCCCCCAAACCTCTATTCAGGGACAAAGCATACTCTGAGATGCATAGCAGAAAATATCACAACATATCACAAAGAGCAGAAAATAGCACAACATATCACAACTCCATCCCCAATTGCTTGGGCTTTAACCTCCTGCCGTATCTGCTGTAAGCAGGCTTCGCTCCTTCTGCAGCAGTTCCTTGCATCTGTGAATCAGAGTCATTAGTGCATCCCTGTGGTGGCTTGGAACAATGTCTTCTTGGCGGCCTGCCACGGCTGGGGGCCCTGGCCAACTGCACGTGTTCATCAGCCAAAAGAAAGGCGGGTTTGAGTCTGTTAATGCAGACCAACTCTTTTCTGTCTCCCATATCAAGCAAAAAATGTTTCTCCCCTGTCTCCAACACTCTGAAAGGCTCGTCGTAAGGCGGTCGCAAACCTGGCCTTTGAGCATCGTGTCTGACAAAAACAAATTCTGCATTTTTTTAAAGCTTTAGGCACAAAAACGCGTGGGAAACTGTGATGAACTGGGCCAGGAAGGATGTTTGATCCCGCGTCGCTCTGCAACAGCTGAGCGGGGGGGGGGGCAATTTGGTGCGGGGTTGTCCGGAAGAAACTCGCCCGACAAACGGAGGGATTGAGCAAAAACTAGTTCAGCCCGAGAGGCTTGCAAATCCTCCTTAGGTGCAGAACGCAACCCTAATAAAACCCATGGAAGTTTATCCACCCAATTTGTATCCGTAAGAGCCGCTCTGAGGGCTGCTTTCAATGACCTATGAAAGCGTTCGCACAAACCGTTAGCTTGGGGGTTATACGCGGTAGTGCGGTGAATTTTCACCCCCAGGCTGTGGGCCATGGATGACCAGAGTTCGGAAACGAATTGGGGACCTCTGTCAGACGTTATGTCCGACGGGACTCCAAAACGCGCAACCCAAGCCGTTAAAAACACGCGTGCAACGTCTGCTGCTGTAGTTGACGCCAGAGGGACTGCCTCTGGCCAGCGCGTGGTGCGATCCATCATCGTCAAAAGGTGTGTGAACCCCTGCGACAACGGGAGGGGGCCCACCAAGTTGACATGTACAGTACATGATCAAAACGTTTAGCCGGAATGTAAAAAGGCTCCAAAGGGGCTCTAGTGTGCTTGTGTATTTTGGCTCGTTGACACGCTACGCAGGCTGCAGCCCATTCCTTGACCTGTTTACGCAAACCCGGCCAAACAAATTTTTCCCCCACCATTTTAATCGATGCGCGCACCCCCAGGTGCGCCAGAGAATGGATTGAGTCAAAAACGCGGCGGCGCCATGCAGCTGGAACTACGGGGCGAGGGCGCCCCGTGGAGACATCGCAGATTAGAGGGGGCATACCTATCTGCTGCACCCTGTGCTCCAGCCTTAACCCTGTTGGTCCAGACTGGAGCGCGCACACATCCGCATCACCAACCTGCTCCGCGGCCATGGCTGCATAATCTAAACCTACGCAGACCGGGGCTGCGAGCGCCTCTGCGCCACGAACCTGGCCCGCGGCCACGGCCACGGCCGCCGAGTCTGCCCCCAGGGGGCCTGGCGTTGCTACTGCACGCGAAAGACAATCTGCCACTACATTATGTTTGCCCGCGACATGTTGAATATCGGTGGTGAACTCCGAAATCGCGGTCAGCTGTCTTTGCTGTCGGCCTGACCAAGGCTCTGAAATCTTGGCCATCGCAAATGTTAACGGCTTATGGTCTACAAACGCAGTGAAACGGCGCCCCTCCAGCCAGAACTGGAAATAGCGGATGGCCAAATGCAGGGCCAACAGTTCCCTATCGAACGTGCTGTATTTCCGCTCGTTATCGCGCAAGGTTTTGCTGTAAAACGTGAGAGGGTGCCAGCTCCCTGCCACCAACTGCTCGACGACTGCCCCAACCGCTAAATTGGAAGCGTCCGTGGTGAGCGCCATACGAGCCGTTGGCACTGGGTGTGCCAACAAAACAGCGTTCACCAGGGCTGATTTGACCTGGGGAGAATGCGCGCTCCCACTCCGGGGACCACTCGATCTTATTTGCAGGTTTTTGTTTTTTTAAGTGCCGCGTACAGTAGTTGCATGAGCTGCGCTGCGCTGGGGAGGAAACGATTATAAAAATTCCCAAAAATTCCTGCAATGCTTTGACCGTCTGAGGTTGGGGAAACTCTGTTATTGCGCGTACTTTATCGGGCAGCAGGACCGCTCCTTCTGGAGAAACACGGTGCCCCAAAAAATCTATTTGCGTCACCCCGAACTGGCATTTCGCTGGGTTAATTATTAACCCGTGCTCTGCTAGCCTCTGAAAAACCGCTGTGAGATGGCGTTCATGTTCATCTTCGGATGTGCTGGCTACCAAAATATCATCCAAGTAGACGAACACGAAAGGGAGGCCGCGTAAAACTGCATCCATCATGCGTTGGAACGTCTGCGCGGCACCCTTGAGTTCAAAAGGCATGCGCAAAAACTCGAAAAGCCTAAAAGGAGTTATTACCGCTGTTTTGGGTATGTCTTGAGCGCGTACTGGGACTTGGTGGTAACCGCGCACCAAATCTATTTTAGAAAAAATGCGCGCCCCCACTAAATGCGCCGAAAAATCCTGGACGTGCGGAATCGGGTAGCGGTCATGTGCTGAAGCATTATTTAACCTGTGGAAATCACCGCAAGGACACCAGCCTTGGGGACCATATGCAGTGGTGAGGACCAGGGGCTGTTAGAGTGCCTAATGATGCCCAGTTTTTCCAGGTTAGCGAATTCCTCACGCACAATGGCCAGTTTAGCTGGGTCCAAGTGCCGAGCTTTTGCAAAAACGGGGGGGCCAGTGGTAGTTATGAAATGTTCCACCCCGTGTTTAGCTACTGACGCCAAAAACGTTGGGACTGTGAGTGTTGGGAACTGAGTGAGTAGTGCTTGGAACTTACCACCCGCAGCTGTGACGTTGGGATGTGCAGTAGGCGGGGCCACCCGAGCTGTACAGGAAATAGAGTGGAAAGACAGTGCATTAACCATACGTCTATTAGCAAGATCAACCAATAAACCATTTGAGCACAAAAAATCAGCACCTAACATATTATTACTGACTGCAGATACGACAAAAGTCCACTCAAATGTCCGACCGTGAAAAGACAGGGGGAGGGTCTTCTCCCCGAAGGTCTTGATCGTCGAGCCGTTCGCCGCTAACACCAGGGGTCCGCTGGAAGGCGCCAGCCGGTCAGCGTAGGAAGGCGTGATGAAACTCAGCTGGGAGCCTGTGTCCACCAGGAACTGCCTCCCCGACCTCGCGTCTGTTATGAAGAGCAGCTTATTCTTCGCGCCAAGAGCAGCAGCTGCTACCGACTCTCGGTCTTGGCGTTTCCCGAGCGCTTGAACCGGCACGGTGGAATGCACTTGTGTGCCCTCTCGGCGAAGCGTCGATGATAAAAGCAGAGGGTGCCGTCCGCTCCGCTTCTCCTGGTCTCTGCCGCTGCTGACGTCAGCGAATCCGGTGCTGCAGCCTCTGGCCTCCCGTCGTCTCCCGGTGATGCACTCAGCTCCGCTGCCACCGTCGTGGCCGTGTGCCGTCTATGGGCGTCGACGAGCCGCTGTGCCTCCTGGCCCAGCTCGTGGTACTCTCGGTTGGTCAGCAGCCGTGAGCTGGCCAGGGTGACTCTCACTGCTGACGTGTTCTGAGGAAAAGATGGGCGAAGATAAAACTGTCGTCGTCATCGCCTCTCAGACTCAGCATCCTCGCCATCAGGTCCGCCGGCCTGTCCGCTTCGCCTTCAGTCAATGCCAGGAGCTTCTCTGCTCGCTCTCCCAGCGAGGGGGTAAAAGCACGGATGAGGGCGGCTTTCAGCGCGCCGTACTTGTCGTCTTGTGGTGGGTGGTTAGTCAGGCTCTCCACCCGCTGCACTGTGAGGCTGTCCAGCTTCGCGACAACATGGTAGAATTTCGGTGTGTCCGCTGAAATTCCCCGAAGATGGAACTGCACCTCCACAGTGGTAAACCAGGAGCGCGGGTTGTGTTGCCAGAAATCGGGCAGCTGGACTGCGGTAGCTGCGTTAACCCGGTTGGCTCCTGACGAGTCCGGTGCGTGAAGGTCGTCACCGGCCATAATTTGTCGTAGGTCACCAGTGTAGAGGATGCGTTCAAAGATTAGACTGAGTTTATTTCTCAGGAGCAGTTTTATTGAAAGCACACATCCTCTATCAATCTCTCGAAAACAGAAGAGGCAGAACAATCACGTATCACACTTCTTATACCCTGCAGAGCCACACCACCTAAGTCACATGATGCTTATGCAAACATACAATCCATGGTACATAATCTCAGTCCCAATGCCTCTTTGCTCTTCCCCTATTGTCTCTTTATCCCTCGATGTTCCGGGACTCCCACCGGGGCATCCTCTCCAAGACAAAGGCCCGAACTCACACCTCCTTGTCATCTCCTGTAGATTTCTGCAGGCCCAGACCTCCTTTGTCCTCTGAGACGTGAAGCCCCCAATACACATACAGTCATGCATATGTGGGAAATATGAGTTCAATATATGCGCCATATGGGGGCTAATAGCTCAGGGGCTAATAGGCTACTTTTAGCACCTCTGCCATCTACATGACTGACAGCTAGACGGGCCAATAATAGAGCAGTGGGCTGGTCTCAAGGACGGCAGTGGATGGGCTTTTTCAGCACTCGACGTAAAATTACCAGGAAGAGTCAAAAACATCTTTGGGAGTTTCTCTGAGAGAAAAATGAGGTAAAGGCAGTGTGCTTTTGCAGATTGTTGACTGTTTTGAAAATTTTTTTGGCTAATTATGTGACCAGTTGACACATTTGAGACAGTTAAAACCTACAAACACACCATTTTTCAGTCACTGAAGGCTTTGTTCCTTAGAGAAAAGGCATCTTTCAGAGTTCAGGTTTCTTATTTTCATGAAACCTCCTTTTTTAAGCTCTTTTTAAGGAGAAAACCACATGTGTTGTTGTTTTCTGTCCATGTAGATTACTAGTACATACCCGTCCATGCCCGTAGAAACCAAGTATCAGCAAGCACTTCTACATGCCCGTTGCAGAAGGGTCTCCTCCTGTCTCAGACGGCTGTGTTGTTCACAGTCATGCCTGCGGCGTACTGCTGGAACCTGAGGTGTTTCATGTTCACAGCATCTTTTCTGACGTACAGCAGTTCTCCTCATTCTATTGCTCTCCCATCTGGTGGGTCTTCTTCGTTCAGACCACTGGTTGAGGGATAGGTGCATCATAATTCCAGTTCATGGGCAGGATTATTAAAATAGATCTGAGCAAAAAGTGGCTTTCGACCCTCTTCAGGAAGGCCCGTGCATGCCTGTAGAAACCAAGAAACCGGCTTTGCTTGGCATTTTACACATTTGTAGTGTAGACTGGCGCTCTTCAAGGTTACACATTTTCACTGTGTCAGCACCTCTTTAAAAATGACATTGCTGAGAAAGCGATGCTTTTGCTTAGTTAAATCATCTTGAGCAACAATACGAAGACTGCTTGATCTGGAAACTCTGCTCGCGGCAACGTAAAATTGGCCATGGCTGCAGAAATCTGTTGTGCAACACGCTGTAAAGACTGGCCCGTGACTTACTCACCTTGCCAATTTTGAGCCATATGACATCATAAAGACACATTAGTCTATGAGCCATATGACATCATAAAGACACATTAGGCTAGGCATCATGAGTGATGGTCTATATGACATCATAAAGACTGAGTCATATGACATCATAAAGACTGAGTCATATGATGCCTGAGTTCATAGGCCATCCTATGATGTCCTATGATTGTGACAGACACACAAAGATTTCTTGCTTTTAGAGTGAGAGCGAAGAGTGATAGAAAAAAAATTAAGAGACCACTACATCTTTCCTAAATTAGCATCTCTACATGTATGGCAGCCATTCAATGTGAGTATCTGCTGAATTCCAACACAAGGACACCACAATCTACTTAAGGCGGTACTGATTTGGTGATCTTCTAAGCATGGTAAGACATTAAAGCTGTGAATAATAATCAGTTATTTCACAAATACTGATTTGCGTTCTTCCCAAGTTAAAACTTAAATATTGTAGTGTTTAAGAATGAACATCAACTCGTTTTCTTTGCATTATTTGATCAAAAGAAACATCCTTTTGTTGTTTTGGCCAGTTGTCATTTTCTGTAAATAAATGCTGATATTTTGACTTGGAATTTGGGTGAGCCCCTCTGAGCCCCTTCTTGTTTGCCATGGTGATGGACAGGCTGACAGATGAGGTCAGGCAGGAGTCTCCATGGACCATGATGTTTGTAGATGACATTGTGATCTGTAGTGGCAATAGGGAGCAGATGAATGTGAACCTGGAGAGGTGGAGGTATGCTCTGAAGAGAAGAGGAATGAAAGTCAGTAGAAGGAAGACAATACATGTGTAAATGGAAGGGAAGCAGCTGTAATCTTAAAGATAATCCTTTATTAGTCCCACAATGGGGAAATTTACAGTATTGCAGCAGCAAAGGGATAGAAGCACTCAGAACAATAATAAATAATAAAAAATAAGTCAAAATTAGTATACACAGTGCAAGAAGTTAAAAAAAAGTTAGCAAGGAGAGACGTACTCTCCTTTATGGGAAGATAAGCCATAAAGAGTCAGCATTTATAAATGTATCCATTTATTTCAGTTTTAATGCTATTTTATCTGTTACTGTTGGTGTAAACCAAACTTAAACCTCTACTAGCATTTTAAACATGAACAATATTATGAGTGAATGTAGTGCAACATTTAACAAATGTACTTTAAATTCCATCAGGTATTTGACTGCTTGAAGCTCAACGCTCCACCACCCTTCATGTCCACCCGGGTGTCCCCACCCACCTGTACAGACCCGTTCAGATCTGGCCCTCACTCCATCGTAAATTTGGGCAGCCCCTCCTCCACAATAAGCACCATTCACTCTGGGGAGCAGCTGTGGCAGCTGGCGATCCAGTTGACCCAGGAGGAGGACCAGGCCATCACCAACCTGTTGAAGCTACGCTACCAACAGTCGGCGCAGAGAGACGAGAAGCTCAGCGCTGCACTGGTGGGCTCTTCCTGTGCTGTAGACTCAAGCCCAAGATCAGCCCTCCAACCCCCTGGGTCTCAACCCGTCTGTGCTGATGTGGAAGAGGATTTTGGGACGGTGATGCATCAGGGAAGAGGCTGGTCAGATAAAGAGCTAGAAGCAGCAAATGCACTCCTGAGCTGCTTTCATGTAACAGAAGACAACCTCCAAGATCTAAAATCTACAAGTCCACCCGACTCCTCCAGTTTTAACTCCACTGAGGTGAATGGAGGCATCGGTGGAGGTGCAGTTCTTCACAACGTGAATACATCAATCAGCTCCAGTGGCTTTGGAGGTTTTTCACTGCAAGGACGGGTGCTGTCGGATGTGGAGGGACACGCTGTGGATACACTCCTGGCCCTCGCTGCAGATATTGTGGAGTGATGGAGATGAACCTCAGCGTGGTGGTGGGATTTTTGAAGGACTGTAACACAGATTGGCAACCCCTGCTATGGAAAGAGCCATTTTGAGCATTTTAAAAAAAATCTTAGATGCACAAAATATTTAAAGCTTAAAATGAAGGGTAACTTTGTCTACAAATGACACTTTCTTGTAAAATTGACTTCTCAAAAAAAAAAAAAAAAACAAACCTCAAAACAGTTGCAACTTTTTTGTAAATTTGTAATCTGTTAACTTTGACTTTTTTAATAAATGTAACTTCTTTAAAAATTCACAAATGACTTTAAAAACACTTTTTTTCTGGTAAACGTCAGACTTATAAAGTTGATTTATTTTTTGTAAATATGCAACTTTTTCATAAACTGATTTTCCAAATTTCCTCAGATTTCCAAATTTAATCTCAAATTTTCTTAAAAAAATTTCTTAAAGTTTAAACTGTTTTTTCTTGTAAATCTGGCACTTTGTAATACATTTCCAAATGTTCTTATAGATTTGCAAATTTAATTTGCTTCTTGTCTGTAAAAAAAAAAAAGACACTCTTTTTCATATGTGCATTCTGCTTGTAAATTTACAAACTTTATTCTTGTAATTTTGTAACTTTTTTCTCCTTGAAAAGCTGTGTGTTGGTTTTGTTCAAAAGAACAGTAGGTTGCAGACCCCTGGATTGTATGCTTATAATTTTCTTTTAACGTTTCACATTTATCATTACCATGGAAAACCTCTTTTGCATAATGTTCAGTGTTTAAAAAAAAAAAACTGTTACAAAGATGCCACTGTAAAAAGTCCCAAGTTTTTATTAAAATCACTACCACAGCTTTGAAGGACAGAACCAGCCTTTTATAATTTACAACATATTTTACATTTACAGTGTATGCACAGAAAAAACCCAGTCTCCTGACGAGCCGCAGGGGGAGCTCCAGCATTTCTGCACAATGGCTAACAAGCTACTGAAACACAATGGCAGCACAGCTCAATCAACAAGTCCATGCAATGAAAGGCACTTCCTGATTCCATCTGTGTGGGCTCTGGTGAGAAAACGTAAACTGTTGGATCCTTCAGTCAATTTCTCTTGACTGACACATGACAGGTTGCAGTGCATGGTGGCATTAAGAGGATATCATTTTTGTGTGCAAAGACTTGACAGC
Organism: Pholidichthys leucotaenia; assembly: GCA_020510985.1. Taxonomy (NCBI): domain Eukaryota; kingdom Metazoa; phylum Chordata; class Actinopteri; order Cichliformes; family Pholidichthyidae; genus Pholidichthys; species Pholidichthys leucotaenia. The sequence goes on from CM035836.1 coordinate 169,023,456, forward strand.
TGAGGCATTCACAGCCAACACCCAGCGCTTTTCTTAGCAGTCTCCTTGATGTGTTCAGTATGCCTGAGCGACACTCAGAATGACTGGAATGTTAGCCATCTGCACGAGGAAAATGTTGATCCAGAGCTACATGTAGGAAGGATGGTGAAAAGGTGCTGCTTTTGGACGTAAACATGCACATACAGAACACTATTACAAAACAAGTTCAGCATACCTTCCAGATCTCGTAACTTCTATCTGGCTTCACTTATCACAGGCTAAGTTAGCAGTTTCATTATTCAACCCAGGGTTTCCCAATGTGGTTACGAGAAGGTTTACATAAGAGGAAGGGTACTGGTAGCAGCACATTTTATAAAGTGCACAAACTATGATACAGGAAAAATTTAACAAAGGTACATAATCCATAACACCAACTGTAAAGAAGAGGCAGTTATTGCAGCAAGAAGGGAGAGAAAGCTGTCAGAATACTTAACACACACTCTGGTGTTACTGATATTACAGTATGCTGGCCCACATGGGCACAATCTAAAGAAACCTGACTCCAAAAATGTAACAAATATGCTCATCTGTTGGCACATCCTTCCATACTTTTGGTTTCATGTTGGTCTAAAACCACAAAACTGCATTTTATAATCCTGTTTCATCCTTTTCTCTCTTATGTAGATCTTTGTTCTGCACCCACGCTACCTCTGGATGAGACCGGGGTGACTGATACAACGGAATATTCTGATACTTTGCTGAGCATTTGTTGTATCAGTTTAGGGGCACCAGTATTTGGTTAGAAATTTAAAAAACTATATGTTGAAGATACAACATTTTTGGGTACAAGGGGGATGCACTGATTGAGAAATTTTGATACAATAATTTTGCCAATACTGACAGTTTCTTTTGTTTTGTTTTTTATGTCATCTGTTCCTGTAAATGTGAAGGAAAAAATGAAATATGCATTCTTTAAAAAAACTAGAAAATTCCCGTGGAAATTTTGAGTGTGCGCCACTACTGCCCGCTGATTGTATTAATATAAGTGGGCTTTTATTTTGGAAAAACCACCATCTTTCAAAGTGTTTGTGGTGGTCCAATGGACGTCACTAAGTAAAATGGTAGTGACAGTACCTCATATATTTCAGTTTGGGCAAAACGACACACTGTTTAAGGCCGTGAAATTGGGGGGCTTTTATTTTGAAAATCTGTATAAGATCCTGTTGTGTGTGGGTTACATTCCTTCAAGCTACATGTTGGAAGTTGATATAAAAAAATGAGTGAGACATAATTAACCAAATGTTGCAGGAGAATACTGGTTATCTTGATATAAATGGGCTTTTATTTTGAAAATACACTGTATTTCAAAGTGTTTGTGGTGGTCCAATGGTCTTCACTAAGTAAAATGGTACCTCATATATTCAAATTCAGGCAAAATTACACGCCTTATAAGGTTGTGAATTTTTTTGGGGGGGAGCTTTTATTTTGAAAGACTGTATGACATCCTGTTGTGCATGAGTAAAATTCCGTTTTGGCTACAGGTTGAAGTTGATATCAAAGAAAATGAGAGATTTAAGTCACCAAATGATGTATCAACATGCTGATAAATATAAAGGTGTTTTTATTTTGAAAACCCACTGTACTTCAAAGTTATGTGGTCATTGAATAGCTGTCATGAAGTAACATGGTAGTGACAGTACCTCAGGTATTCAAATTGGGGCAAAACAACATTTTAAGGCCATTAATCTTTGTGGGCTTTTATTTTGAAAGTCTTCTAAACTCCTGTAGTCAGTATGATAACACTCTGAGTGACTGAAGGCTGGGCCAACTGTCAAAAGTCTGACACAGTATCAGGACACTGAAGTTTGCTAATTGTATTCTTTGGCTCTCGGATTTATCCTATTCATTTCAATGGGAACCCAAACCTTCCTCATGCAGCTCTCTCACCCCATGTGCTGTGTTACCGTAGAAATGCACACGAGTGCCGAATTTTTGGGACTATAAGGCGCACCAGATTATTAAGGCGCACTATCAATGAACAGTCTATTTGATGGTCTAATTTCATACATAAGGCGCACCGGATTATAAGGCGCATTAAAGCGAGGTAGTCGGAGCCGGGAAAAAAAAAAAAAAAATTTGCGTGCATGGAAAGAAAATCCTATGTGTCATTATATTATCAATCCTATCCTATGTGTCATTATAGACACATATAGCGCGATTGTCTGCGAGTGTGAATGACCTGTTCCATGAGCAGGCGGAACGTTTTTAGTCCGTGGCTGTTTACATCGCCATATTGGCCAGAATACTCGTTCGGTACTCGCTAGGTAATCGATACGGCTCGCTCGTATTTACAGCCGTAAATACGTATTTACAGCCGTATTTACTGCTCCCGTTTAGCATTTGAATGTGACATTGAATTTGCATTTGAAAATGCAAATGAAAATAAAAGCTACTCAATGTTTTATCATATTATAATTAAAATTACTGATAAAATTATATCATGACCTAATTTTTAAAAGTCTTTCCATCAAAATGATGAATACGGCTGTAAATACGTATTTACGGCTGTAAATATGGCTCGCGAGCCATATCAATTACCGAGCAAGTACCGAACGAGTATTCTGGCCAATATGGCGATGTAAACAGCCACGGACCAAAAAACGTACATTTGCTCATGGAGCAGGTCATTCACACTCGCAGACAATCGCACTATATGTGTCTATAATGACTATATATAGGATTTTCTTTCCATGCACGCAAAAAAAAATAATTCCCAGATCCGACTACCTCGCGAGGTATTCGATACCTAAAAGCCGATGGTGTATAGAACACGTATATTAGGATTTGTATGTGAAATTTCGGCATTGAAACTGCTCCCGTTTAGCTGTAAACGGGAGCAGTAAATACGGCTGTAAACACGTAATAATATCAAATAATAATATTAAAATAAAAGCTACTCAATGTTTTATCATATTATAATTAAAATTACTGATAAAATTATATCATGACCTAATTTTTAAAACTCTTTCCATCAAAATGATGAGCAAAGAGAAATTCCGGACAGTAATTAACAAAAAAGCCAAGGAGAAAAGGAAATATGATGAAGAAAAAATGTTTTTAAAATATTAGAAGAAAATGATGAAAGTAAAAAATAGTTTTACTGACAAATATGCTACATTACTGGTTTAAATTAGCAATTTTTTGCAAATCTATATTTTATTTTGGTATTGGATGTTCATGTGTCTACTGATAAATTTGCATCAATTTATTTAAAAATTTATAACTTTAGTTGTACTGGGGTTTTCTAAAGATTTTCTGTCGTAAAGTTGTTGTTTCTTATATATTTGCCTTTCAGTTTGAAACTTGTTACTGTAAATATTCCTCTGTGAGGAGCTGTAGCATTTATTGTTGTTTAAAAGCAGCCTACTCTGTACATTTACTGCTGCTGACAGCCTATTAATGCAACACATACATACCTAAAAGACGTACTTCGGAGCACACTGCTCCCTCTGTCTGTGGCTCCCTCACTCTTGCTCGACCACTTGCACTGGCACCTAGGTTTCAATTAGAGCTCCCTCTGCTGGCAGACGCTATAACTGCATTTAAGAATGTATTAGCCTTTTGTTTTCTTATTAAAGACAAGGATAGAAAGGAGATGTTTTTACCTTTACATGTTTCGACTGTCCACTGCAGTCTTCATCGCTCGAGTATGCTCATTTTGGAAAAATGGAGATGTTTTCCTTGTCTTTAATAAGAAAACAAAAGGCTAATCCTTAAAAAAAAGACAAAATAAACATATTCCAACTAATTAAGAATGTAGTTCCAAATACGTTCAAACAGGATATAAATAAATAATTGATTTTTGGAAATGGACTGGCGGGCCACAGTGGATCGCGTTGGGGGCTGCATGCTCCCCACGGGCTGCCAGTTGCCCATCCCTGCTCTAGGATGTACTCCTTAAAATGCATGTCAACATAAAGTATGCATGGGAATATGAAGGCAGTGACTGTTACAACATTACACCTAAGGACAGTTTAGAATGCCAAGTTGATGCCAATTAACCCTAACGTGCATGTCTTTGGCCTGTGGGAGGAAACCGGAGTGAACCCACGCAGACACGAGGAGAACATGCAAACTTCACACAGAAGGGTCACCGCTGGTCAGGGGGTGGGATCGAACCCACGACCTTCTTGCTGTGCTGCCACAGTGCCAATCACTGTTCCACCAAGCTGTTACAACATTTAAAATGTGCATCTATTTTAAAATGTGCATCTATTTATAAACATAAAGGGGGCATAAAACAGCCCTTATTTGTTTTTTGTTTTTTAATCTGCTGCAATCCTGAGAGCAAATACAGAAGAAATAAAACAATTCAAACCAATAATCAGTTACTTTCATATTTCACAAAACTTTAGTGTTTTGGGTTTATAGTCCTTCAGAAGAATAAAATGCTTTCAAATGGCCTGCAGCTAGCATATAAAATGTAACAGGGAATGCAGTTCATCCACTGTCTTTTAGACGTTCACACTACGTTTCTCAGAATACTCTAGGAATGTTTTCCAGAGCCCTGACTCGTCAGCATGCAGACATTTCTCATCTCAAACATAATGCTTCCAGCAGCAGTTTGGCTTGGTAGCATAAATCATGTCATTGTACCTCATTAAGTGAACCATCAACGGCCCTCAAAATTTAGACTGAAACCCTAATCTGGCATCATAGTACAGGCTTCAGTGGTTAAAAAACCAACTATATTTTGAGCTGCCAAAGTGCAAAAACATCATCCATTAGTTAAAATAAAGTGATGACTGCAAGTCTGTTGTGTTTCATGATAGCCACCCTTCTCCTTTTCCTTCTTTAATTTCCTTTTTTAATAGAACGTGGCAACTAAAATCAACAAAGTCCCTGAATAATCTTTGTAAATCTTTAAGCTGTCTGCTCAAAGCTTTGTCTTAACTATTTGTTCCTTTTCAGAAGTTATTTTCTGTAAACTCTCCCCCCGTCGGACTCCCTACTGAAGCGTGCGGCTCTTGGAAGTGCAAACTATGGCTGCTGCCTTAATGACCCTGTAGCGCTCCCGGATATTCCGCCGCCTCACGTGCTCGTTGGTGATCTCTACGACGTTAGCTACGGGGAACCAGCCCTTCTGACCGTCAGACAGGCGTGTCCCTTCATACCAGCCTGTGGGAGGAGGACAGGAAGGGGAGGGGGAGGACAAAACAAGAGCGGGTTGGAGGTTTCTGTTTGGTTCATGCAGTAAAGACAAAACAAATCAATAAACTGCTACAGTGGAAGGTTTGAGGACCGGGGGTATGCACACAAGCAGGGTCAAAAGAGTCATGTTAGTACATGGAATCTTTTTTTTTTCCTTTTAGAATTATTTATATTATAATCAGGATTTGATAGGTCTGTGATCATCGGCCACTCTGGCTACTAGTTCTCTGAAGTTAGTAGCCACTCAGCCCAATGGATCCTTTCTTTCCCTCTCATAAATTTGCAAGTTTTTTTTCATGTAAATTTGTGACTGAATGTTTCTCTCCTAACTTGCAATTTCTTGCTTTTTTCCTTGTTTTTTTGTAGGCTTGCAGCTCTTTCTTGTAATTAAAAACAAGTAATTTTTTTTACCCCTCAGTCGCTAAAGGCTGAAGGGTACTATTGTCACCCTGCCAGGCGGATGGGCATCAGCATCTACCTTGTGAACGCGATAACTGCAGAAAGAAATGGCATAGGAATTTCAAATTGATACCATAGGTGGATCTATGAAAACTCTCGGACGACTACAGGCATCAAACTTGGTACACAGGTTCACCCTGTGGCCCTGAACTATCACTATGTTTTTGGGATTGCAAGGTCAAGCATCAAGGTCAAAAAGCCATATAAACTACATCTCCACAGTAAAGAAAGAGGCTGAGGGGTACCACTGGCAGCTGCCAGTATTCTTTTATTTTATTTTTGTAAATTAGTGTCTTTCTTCTTGTGAATTTTCCCCATCTCTTTGTAACTTCTATTTGTACATTTCCCTCTTGGTTTCCCCTCATGGATCTTTTCATGTAAAACTGTAGCTTTATTCTTGTACATTTGTCTTTTTTCTTAAAAATTTTCTTGTATGTTTGCAAGTTTTTTTTTGTAGGTCTGCAATTTTTTCCTCATCAAAATGTTTGATTATTTAAGGGTACATTTATACTCACTGCCAATGAAAACACAACACTGTGGAAAAGTTAGGTCTTTTTACAAATTTTTATGGAAATGGTCAATTAAAGGATGCAAATTATTTTTAGACATGTTCAAAACAATATCAAGAGATCAACCGAAAATGTGTGTCAACAATTTTCAAAACTGAACAAAACAGAAATACCCTGACTTTCCGAAATCACAACAACGCATCCGTCTTAAAAACAAAGTTCAACATGGAATATGACCTTCATTTTGCATTAATGCAGGCAGTAATACACCTCCGCATGGACCTCACGAGCCATCTAATGTTGTCCTGGGGGATATTTAGCCACTCCTGCAATGCCACGACTTCAGCACCACCCCATCAGTTGAGCCTAAGCCTAACCCTGAACTGGCATCCATCAGAAAAGAACACTGTTCCACTGCCGTAGGGTCCACCTGTTGTGCTGACAAGCCCACTTGTGGCAATTTTGTTGCTGCTCTGTCGTCAGGATCATCCCTCAAAAGGGTCTTCAGGCTCATATAGGCGCTGACACCTGAGGCATCTTTTCAAGGTATTCAAACTTCAAACTTTATTTATATAGTGTAGCGCCCATAATGGTGACATTATGTAGCTCACATATTTCACTGCAGAGACCCAAGCATAGAAGGACTTTAAGCTTGCGGTGTGTATTGACATCACGCCTCAGATGGACAATGAGTCTGGACCACCTGCGGACTTGGGAGGAAGTCAGAGGATCTGGAGCAAGAGCCTGAAAGGACTGTCTGACCTCCTGGGGTCAGACAGAAGAGCAAAGAGGACTGTGAAGTGATTAAGTGTAAATAGAAGGATTTGACGTGATTGTGTGATTCTGTGTTTGATGTGTGGGTATAAATGTATGTGGGTTTGCCGCAGCTCTTTCTCTTTTTTCCTGACTGAGAGAGAGCGAGCTGGGGACTTGAGATGAGTAAACCATACTGAGAAATTATCCAGTCTCATCATTTCATGATCCCCACATTGGTGACCAAGACGTACGATGCCGGGGGAACGTTACCCTGACCCGGATTCACCGGCGACCGACCGCACGAGCACAGGCTCGATTAAGCTCCCCGAGTTCTGGCAAGATGACCCGCACTCATGGTTCCAACACGCGGAATCGCGGTTCGTGCTCGGGAGAATATCAGCAGATGACACCAAGTTTCATAATGTCATCGCAAGACTCGACAGCCGCACAGCTCGATGTGTGCGGAGCCTGGTGCAGCAGCCGCCTGCTGCTGGCAAGTACGACGCACTGAAAGCCGCCCTCATCAAGAGTTTTGTGCCATCAGCCGAGGTGAGGGCCAGGCAGCTTCTGGACCTGCGCAACAGAGGAGGACGCAGAGCGACCGACCTCATGGAGGACATGCTGCAGCTGATCAGGACAGACAACGATGCGTTTCTGTTCAAGCACATCTTCTTGAGGACCCTCCCAGCACACATGAGAGGTACCCTGTCTGGCATGAGGTGTGTGAGCCAGCAAGACTTCCGCGCGCTGGCCTGGGAAGTGCAGCGGCTCCTCGACACCTGCGACGAGCAGGAGACTTCCGTGGCAGCAGCAGACCTCAGCGCGGCGGCCGGAGGCAGTCAGGAGCCGGAGGCAGCAGGAGCAACCCCAGCGACGACGGCAGCGGCGCGGTCCCGAGGCAGAGGAGGGGACGGCCTCTGTTTTTACCATCGACGCTTCGCTGAGAAGGCGCACAGATGCATCCCGCCGTGCAGTTTCAAGAAAACAGGGAAACGCCCGGGCCGGGGGTCGTTAGCAGCTTCGACTCTCGGTGAACAGAACAAGCTGCTTTATCTAACAGACGCGGGCTCCGGGCGGCAATTCCTCGTGGACACCGGAGCCCAGAGGAGTTTCATCACCGCGACCTATGCGGATCATGTGGCGGGGCCCCGCGGAGACGGAGCAACGGCGGCGAACGGCTCGTCGATCAAAATGTTCGGGGAAAGGACTCTACGCCTGTCCTTGCACGGCCGCACCTATGAATGGACCTTCATAGTAGCGGCGGTGAGTTTCAACATGTTAGGCGCTGACTTTTTGTGCTCACATGGCTTGTTAGTGGATCTGGTTAATAGGCGCCTAGTAAATGCACTCTCCTTTTGTTCCATCCCTTGTGCAGCTCGAGTGTCCCCGCCGCCAGTACAGACCAACGTCGCCACAGCAGGCGGTAAGTTTCACACTCTTCTAGCTCAGTTCCCAGCACTCACAGTTCCCACGTTTTCAGTTGAGGTTGCGAAGCACGGGGTGGAACACTTTATCACCACAAGTGGCCCACCAGTTTTTGCGAAAGCTCGGCGCTTGGATGCAGCTAAGCTCTCCATTGCACGCGAGGAGTTCGCCAACCTGGAAAGGTTGGGCATAATTCGCCGCTCGAAGAGCGCCTGGGCCTCCCCGCTGCATATGGTGCCTAAGGCTGACGGCTCGTGGAGACCTTGTGGTGATTACCGCAGGTTAAACAATGCCACAGCGCAGGACCGCTACCCAATTCCGCATATCCAGGATTTTTCAGTGCACTTGGCGAAGGCGTGCATTTTTTCTAAAATAGACCTGGTCCGCGGTTATCATCAGGTCCCGGTTCGACCAGAGGACATTCCCAAAACAGCGGTAATAACCCCGTTCGGACTTTTTGAATTTTTACGCATGCCTTTTGGCCTTAAAGGCGCCGCGCAAACTTTCCAACGAATGATGGATGCCGTGTTGCGCGACCTCCCTTTCGTTTTTGTCTACTTGGACGATATTTTAGTCACCAGTGCCTCCGAGGAGGAACACAAAAAACACCTCACCACGGTTTTTCAGAGGTTGGGAACGCACGGGTTGATAATCAACCCAGCCAAGTGCCATTTTGGCGTAGCGCAAATCGATTTTTTAGGACACCGCGTCTCCCCAGAGGGAGCAATCCCTCTGCCAGCAAAAGTACGCACAGTGGCGGAGTTTCCCCAGCCACAAACGGTCAAAGCGTTGCAAGAGTTTTTAGGAATGGTAAATTTTTATAACCGTTTCATACCCCACGCAGCGCAGCTTATGCAACCGTTATACGCCGCGCTTAAAAAGCAGAAGCCCTCCAATGCGATCGAGTGGTCCCCGGAGCGGGAGCGCGCATTCACAGAGGTTAAAAAAGCACTGGCAGATGCAGCGCTGCTGGCTCACCCAGACCCATCAGCCTGCATAGCGCTAACCACCGACGCGTCAAATGTGGCCATAAGGGGCCGTTGTGGAGCAGCAAGTCACCGGGGTTTGGCAACCGCTCGCTTTTTTCAGTAGGTCCTTGCGCGATGCTGAGCGGAAATACAGTGCGTTTGACAGGGAGCTGCTAGCGCTCCACCTGGCCATTCGCCATTTCCAGTTCTGGCTGGAGGGGCGACGTTTCACTGCGTTTGTCGACCACAAACCGCTCACTTTTGCAATGTCCAAAATTTCAGAACCGTGGTCAGGACGGCAGCAGAGACAGCTGGCCGCAATTTCGGAATTTACCACCGATATTCAGCACGTAGCCGGTAAACTCAACGTAGTAGCGGACTGTCTCTCACGCGCGGTAACAGCGCCTGTCCGCGCGGAAGCGGGTTGTACTACCGCAGACGCGGAGCGGGGTGACAGCACGGACACGCATGCGGCCCCTGTTCACGTGGGGATAGATTATGCAGCCATGGCAGCGGAGCAGAGCGGAGACGCAGACGTGCGCGCGCTCCTGTCTGGACCAACAGGGTTAAGGCTGGAGAGCAAAAGTTTACAAACTGGTTCACCCCCTCTAATCTGCGACGTATCCACCGGGCGCACCGGCCGCATGGCGCCGTCGCGTTTTTGACGCGGTGCACTCCCTGGCGCACCCGGGAGTACGCGCTTCGGTGAAAATGGTAGTGGAGAAGTTTGTTTGGCCGAGCCTGCGCAAGCACGTGAAAGAGTGGGCGAAAGCCTGCATGGCTTGCCAGCGGGCCAAAGTCCACAGGCACACGAAGGCCCCTTTAGAACCGTTCCACATTCCGGCTAAGAGATTCGATCGTGTGCACGTAGACCTAGTGGGCCCCCTGCCGCCGTCACAAGGGTTCACACATCTCTTGACAATGGTGGACCGAACCACACGTTGGCCGGAAGTGGTCCCGTTAACGTCGACCACAGCGGCAGAGGTGGCTCGCGCTTTTTTAACAGCCTGGGTAGCGCGGTTCGGGGTTCCGTCGGATATTACGTCCGATAGGGGACCTCAATTTGTGTCGGAGCTGTGGTCAGCAATGGCCAGCGGCTTAGGAGCGGCAGTCCACCGCACTACCGCTTATCACCCCCAGGCCAACGGTTTATGCAAGCGTTTTCACAGGTCTTTGAAGGCAGCCCTCAGAGCGTCGCTCACGGATGCAGATTGGATAAACAAACTACCATGGGTTTTATTGGGGTTGCGTTCGGCACCCAAAGGGGACTTGGATGCCTCACCCGCAGAATTGGTTTTTGCGCAACCTCTCAGGCTGCCCGGCGAGTTCCTACCAGCCCATGCGGCACCAGGGCGCCCCCCGGTGCGGGGACCTCTGATTGGCACGGGAGTCATCACACTTTTCCGCGTGTTTTTGTTCCCAAGGCTTTACAAAACACTGAATTTGTTTTTGTCAGGCACGACGCTCAGCGACAGTCTCCGCCCACCATATGACGGTCCATTTCGAGTGCTGGAAACCAGGGAGAAATATTTTGTGCTAGATTTGGGGGGCAGGAAAGAAACAATCAGTATTGATAGATTAAAGCCTGCCTTTGTGTTGCACGACGAGTCTGTACGACTGGCGAGGACGCGGCAGACCACCCAGGGAACGGCCCCTGGAGCTCCCGCAGGGGACAAATAACCTTTCTCCCCCTCATTCCACAGATTCGCCGCAGGACAGCACAACACAGGCTGTGAAACCTGCGTACAGCAAGTTTGGGAGGAGGTTGAAGCCCAGACTACGGGCAGAGTGATGTGTGTTTCGATCAAACTGTGTAGGCCGTGCTGTAAATTCTGCAGATGGGGGGTGACATATGCTGTATTGCCATTAGGATACGGTTATCGGGTGTGTCCATTCTTTGGCGTTTGGGGGGGCGTGATGTAGCGCCCATAATGGTGACATTATGTAGCTCACATATTTCACTGCAGAGACCCAAGCATAGAAGGACTTTAAGCTTGCGGTGTGTATTGACATCACGCCTCAGATGGACAATGAGTCTGGACCACCTGCGGACTTGGGAGGAAGTCAGAGGATCTGGAGCAAGAGCCTGAAAGGACTGTCTGACCTCCTGGGGTCAGACAGAAGAGCAAAGAGGACTGTGAAGTGATTAAGTGTAAATAGAAGGATTTGACATGATTGTGTGATTCTGTGTTTGATGTGTGGGTATAAATGTATGTGGGTTTACCGCAGCTCTTTCTCTTTTTTCCTGACTGAGAGAGAGAGAGAGCTGGGGACTTGAGATGAGTAAACCATACTGAGAAATTATCCAGTCTCATCATTTCATGATCCCCACAATAGCACCTTTCATGCAACAAAGGGCAACTCAAAGTGCTTTACAGTTAAAAACAAATCCAGATAAAACAAAAAAACAATAAAAAGACAAGAGAGCCCTCCCACCCCACCCCTACTCTCGTCCAAGATGTCCATCCACCCAACCCCTCAACTCACCCCAGACCCCACCTCCTCCCACCCCGACCTACTCCACCCATAAGTAATAATAGGCATAGTTAAAACATGGCTGAGCACTGAGGACCAGAGTGAGGACACGCCATCATAGAGGGACCGTCAGCACCAGGAGCCGGTCTCAGCCCACAGCTGCAGAGACACAGCCACAGGGGCCACAGGGGCCACCCCGGCCCAGGCAGATAAGAGGAGTCCATACCACAACCAACAGGCTGTGACCGATCCCACCAAGCCAGGGCCACCACCACAGCAGCATCCCCACTGCCAGAGCCAATTACAGCTCCCAGTGCCGACAGCCCCCCAGTGAGTAAACACTAGAGCTAAAAATAACATAAGATAAAATAAAATACAATAGAATGCAATAAGAAGCAGAGTAAGATCATGAATAAAAATAAATAGAGAGTAAAATGGCTAAAGGAATAATAATTATACCCATATGTAAAATGCAATGCAAAACTGAATTAAAGTAATCTAAAAATATGAAGCGATATAAATAAGTAGAATAGCTAAATAAGTATACAAACATGAATGATAAAATTAGTTAAAAGCTAAACTGAAAAGGTGGGTCTTGAGCCTCCTTTTAAAAATATCACCGCTCTCTGCAGCCTTGAGGTCCTCTGGCAGGCCGTTCCACAGACGTGGGCCGAAAAACTCAAACAATGCCTCACCGTGGGTTTTAGTCCTAACTTAAGGTATCATTAAAAGGCCAGTACCAGAGGACCTCAGGACCCGTGAAGGTCGATATGGTAAAAGTTGGGATCCTTGGCTGGAGTCTCCCTGGAGTTTCCTGGGCCGTCTGGGTGGCTGTGCGAAACTGATCTGAGGTGCTGCAGCATGATGTACCGGTCTTGCTCTAGGGTGGTGACACGTGCTCGTCCTGAACGTGGTCTATCGGCCACGGACCCAGTTTCGACCTTGCGGTGTTGCAACCAAACAATGTTTGATGCATTGCAGCCCAATTGGAGCATCATCTGTCATGCCGACATTCTGCCCTCCAAAAGGCCCCAAGCATGGTTACGTTCGTCACGTGACAGTCGTGGCATTGTGGAGATTTCACAACATAGTGCTATGCATTTTTGTTCGTCTTTATATAGGGGAGATCTCCACTCTTTAAAATCACCCATTTTTGACTTCTGAGTACCCAAAACAATGAGCTCAAACAGACTATAGAGCCAGAGCCCAAAGGCAGTGAGTCGTGACAGTACAACCACTGAAAATGAGTTCTAGATGTATTTTGAGTCATACAAACACTATTACTCAAGCTCAGATATGATGGATCCAAAAATATTTATACAAAAATGGTGTTGCATTTTCATTGGCAGTGAGTATACTACTTTTCTCAAAAATTGGTGACTTGCTGATGGTAAATTTTCCTCTTTTTATCATAACTTTATTCTTGCAAATTTGTGTGCTTTCTTTTCTTGCTTAACATAAATTTATGATGTAAAAAACTGGCGATTTTATCATAAACTTGCTACTTTTTTCTTATAAATGTAGTGGATTTATAGCTTTACTACTAACTAACTAACTAACCTACACTTATATAGCGCTTTTCTAGTCACAAAGACCACTCAAAGCGCTTTCACTAGTACTAACCCTCTATTCTAAGGGCCTATAGGAGACAGATATCTAGGGACAATTTAGAACAACCAATTAACCTAACATGCAGTTAGTAAACATGTCTGATCTACAGGCCACTTGTGCTGCATTTGGCTGGTGGACTGGTGCTAATGTCAAGGCCTGATGGTAACCCTTTATGACCTTAGTTTGAATTTGTAGCCGTGTTTGGTTCTGTAAACAACAAAATTCTCAGCACGCTCTTACCCTCGTTGGTTTTACGGATGACGTTGATGATCTCAGTGGGCTCCAGGTTGAGCTCGTCTGCCTGCTGGGCGATGTACTGCTCCACGCACTGCACCTGAGGACAATCTGACACACACAAAATTGTATTAAAAAATACACGCATGTGAAATGCTCCATATAAATTGTGTGTACTGATTGTGCCTTCTTACCCCAGTCTTCATAAATCACTTCGTTTTCAGTGCTGTCAGGGTTGGTGGGGCTTGGGAAAGCCGCCATCCACCTGTGCATGTCTGACCTGTGGACAGAAACGGTTACAGGTGAAATGTCCTTCCTGACGTACAAAAACGAAAACTTCAGAAGAGGTCATCGCTCCTGTAACTGTCATAGTCAGTAGAACAGCTTCTGTGCTAGACCAGTAGGGTTGGAAATTTATGCAGTTTTATGAGCTCAAGTGCACTTTGAGCCATGGAGAAATGCTTTTCATACACAGAAAGTCAGTCCTTCTCCATGCAGGTGGACATATTGGACCACCACAATGTTGTTCCATGTTTTTATGTCAAAATTTAATTACACAAATGGCCTCCGCAGGTTCTCCTATGTGCTTTGGAAGAGAGTGATGACTGATAAAATGTGCCTCTGCAATGGAGGTCATGTGATTTGGGCAGTTTGTTTGCTAGCAGGATTACAAGAAAACTACTGAATGGATTTTTATTAAATTTTCTCCAGAGGTGCCCCTTGGGCAATGGATGAATCAGTTAGATTTTGGAGGTGATCTGAGAGCACATACAGTTGAAACCATAAGTCTACATACACTGTATGAAAATACACATAACCTTTGTTTTTCTTCACTATCTGACATTATCAGATTAAACTTTTCCTGTTTTAGGTAACATTGGGATTACCAACATTATTTCTATTTGCTATTTCTATCTTGCTTTTTTTTCTTGCCTTCTGATTGTTGCTCTGAGTGTTGCTATCCCTGTGCTGTTGCAATCCTGGAATTTCCCCGTTGTGGGACTAATAAAGGCTTATCTTATCTTATCTTATTACTTTCTTCAAAGTCAGAAGTTTACATACATTTCTTTAGTATTTGGAAGCATTGCCTTTAAACTGTATGACTTGGGTCAAACATTTTGGGTATCCTTCCACAAGCTTTGTTCTCACAATAGTTTGCTGGAATTTTGGTCCATTCCTCCCGACAGAACGGGTGTAACTGAGTCAGGTTTGTAGGCTGCCTTGGTCACGTGTCTTAACAGCTCTGCCCACAAATTTTCTATGGGACTGAGATCAGGGCTTTGTGATGGCCACTCCAAATCATTGACTTTGTTGACCTTAAGCCACTTTATAACTAATTTGGCAGTATGCTTAGGGTCATTGTCCATTTGGAAGACGCACTTGCGCCCAAGCTTTAACTTCCTGGCTGATAATTAATATGTCCCTATTGACAGGACATGTACCGCAGTCTTTTAAAGTGGCAGTAATTACACCTCTACTTAAAAAAACCTCTGCTTGATTCTGGGATTTTGGCCAATTATAGACCAATAGCTAACCTCCCCTATCTTTCTAAGATCCTCGAAGAAGTAGTTGCCAATCAACTGTGCACTTTTCCAAAAAATAATTCTATGTTTGAGAAATTTCAGTCAGATTTTAGGAAACACCACAGCACAGAGACAGCCTTAGTGAAAGTTACTGATGACCTCCTTATGGCATTTGACAAAGAACCTGTCTCTGTCCTTGTCTTATTGGACCTTTGTGCTGCCTTTGACACCATTGACCACCATATTCTGCTAGAGAAACTTGAACAGCTAATTGGTTTGAAAGGAACAACGCTAAGATGGTTCCAGTCTTATCTATCAGACCGTTCCCAGTTTGTTCATGTCCATAACAAGTCCTCTACCCAGACCACGGTTAGCTATGGAGTTCCACAGGGATCGGTACTTGGACCAGTACTCTTAACATTATACATGCTGCCTTTGGGAGACATTATGAGGAAGCATTCTATTCATTTTCATTGTTACGCTGACGACACTCAATTATACTTATCCATCAATCCAGATGATCCCAGCCATTTGGGTTCACTCCAGGAGTGTCTTAAGGATATTAAAACCTGGATGAACAACAACTTTCTATTGCTGAATACAGATAAAACTGAAGTCATTGTTCTTGGCCCCAAACATGCTAGAAGTATTCTTTCTAGTAACATCACAACACTAGATGGCATTGTACTGGCTTCTACATTTTCTGTTTGGAATCTTGGAGTTGTCTTTGACCAAGATATGTCTTTCAACTCTCATATACAGCAAACCATTAAGACTGCCTTCTTCCATCTGCGTAATATTTCTAAAATTAGGTCCATCCTGTCTCATAAAGATGCAGAGAAACTTGTACACGCCTTTATCACCTCTAGGTTAGACTATTGTAATTCACTTATATCAGGTTGTCCTAATAAGTCCATAAAGTTTCTCCAACTCATTCAGAAGGCAGCTGCACATATCCTAATGAGAACAGGGAGAAGAGATGACATTACCCTAGTTTCAGCTTCTTTACATTGGCTCCCAATAAAATATAGAATTGAATTCAAGATTTTGCTCCTAACTTACAAAGCCCTCAATGGTATGGCTCCTTGTTAACTGCAAGAGCTCATAGTTCCCGATCATCCAACCAGAGCTCTGCGCTCCCAAAATTCCAAACTATTGGTGGTCCCCAAGGTCTCAATTAGTAGATTGGGAGGTAGAGCTTTCATTTATCAAGTTCCCCTCCTGTGGAACCATCTTTCCAGTTCCCTTCGGGGAGCAGACACTCTCTCTTTACTCAAGAGTAAGTTGAAATCTTTTCTCTTTTATAAGGCCTATAGTTAAAAATGTTGCCGCTGCCAGGCCTTCTCTCGCATGTGCAGCCTAACCAGTCTTGATGCTGGAATGTATGGCTTTGACTATTGTATTTGTTATGTTTGTTTTGAATGTAGCTACTGCCAGGCCTCCTACTTTTTATCTCTTTTTTTTAACCCAGCCGGTCGAGGTGGATGGCCGTCCTCTATGAGCTATGGTTCCGCTTGAGGTTTCTGCCCATTAAAGGGAAGCTTTTCCTCGCCTGTGTCGCCGCAGTGCTTGCTCTTAGGGGTCTCTGCTGGGTTCCATAAATTTGAAAGCGTGGCCTAAACCCACTCTTTTCTGTAAAGTGCCTTGAGATGACCTATGTTGTGATTTGGCGCTATATAAATAAAATTGAACTGAATTGATGTCTTGAGATATTGCTTCAATATTTCCACATAATTTTCTTAAGTCATAATGCCATCTATTTTGTGAAGTGCAGCAGTCCCTCCTGCAGCAAAATACCCCCACAACATGATGCTGCCACCCCCAGACTTCACAGTTGGGATGATGTTCTCAGGCTTGCAAGCTTCTCGCTTTTTCCTCCAAATGTAATGATGGTTATCATGACCAAACAGTTCAATTTTAGTTTCATCAGACCACAGGACATGTCTCCAAAAATAAAGATCTTTGTCTAAGTCAGGCAGAGAAGTATGTGAGGGTGGTGCAGGACATGTATGAGGATAATAAGACAATGGGGAGGTGTGCTGTAGGAGTGACAGATGGATTCAAGGTGGGGGTGGGGTTACATCAGGGATCGGCTCTGAGCCCCTTGTTGTTTGCAATGGTGATGGACAGGCTGACAGACAAGGTCAGCCAGGAGTCTCCGTGGACCATGATGTTTGCAGACGACATTGTGATCTGTAGTGAGAGTAGGGAGCAGGTGGCAGAGGACTTGGAGAGGTGGAGGTATGCTCTGGGGGGAAGAGGAATGAAAGTCAGTAGAAGCAAGACAGAATACATGTGTGTGAATAAGAGGAAGGCAGGTATAATGGTGAAGATGCAAGGAGTAGAGGTAATGAAGGTAGATGAGTTCAAATACCTGGGGTCAACCATCCAAATGGTTTTCCCCTACAGTTTGAAAGTGCTATGAGATAACTGTTGTTGTTGTGAAATGGCGCTATATAAATAAAGTTGAATTGAAGTGAACTGAAAATTGAATTTAATTCAAAGCAATGGAAAATGCACAAGAGAGGTGAAGAAGAGAGTGCAGGCAGGGTGGAATGGGTGGCAACGAGTGTCAGGAGTGATTTGTGACTTAAGGATAGCAGCTAGAGTGAAAAGGAAGATTTACAAGACAGTAGTGAGACCTGCTATGGTGTATGGTTTGGAGATGGTGGCACTAACAAAAAGACAGGAAGTGGCACTGGAGGTGGCAGAGTTGAAGATGCTAAGATTCTCATTTGGAGTGACTAGGAGGGACAGGATTAGAAATGAGTATATCAGAGAGACAGCTCAGGTTGAGTGGTTTGGAGACAAAGTAAGAGAGGCAAGACTAAAATAGTTCGACATGTGCAGAGAAGGGATAGTAGATATACTGGACAAAGGATGTTAAAGATGGAGCTGCCAGGCAGGAGGAAAAGAGGAAGACTACAAAGAAGAGTCATGGATATAGTGACGGAGGACATGGAGAGGGTTGATGTGACAGAGGAAGATGCAAGGGATAGGGTGAGATTGAGGCAGATGATCCGCTGTGGCGACCCCTAAAGAGAGCAGCTAAAAGAAGAAAAAGAAGTCCCTGCGTGCATTTACAAACTGTAATTTGGCTTTTTATGTTGCTTTTGGAGCAATGGTTTCTTCCTCACCAAGTGGACTCTCAGCCCATGGACTCATTTCACTGTGGATAATAACACTCTTTCCCAGCTTCAGCCAGCATCTCCACATTGGCCTTCATTTATTATGTGTATCTAAGACAGAAAAGTGGCTGTACGATCATTTCAATGCACAGATCGGTATTTATCAATCTGAACGTGATCGTATGGTGTGCTCAAATCTCACATCAGCTCTGAGTTGGGGTACACAAATTTTGAGGTAGCTGTAGACTCCTGTGCAGCAGAAAAACCTGCTGTGTGAGAGAATTATTTTATCACATCAAATCATAATGAGCAGTGCAACCTTTCAGGTGATATGTTTGCCTTGTGTTGCATTTAGATGAAAATTTTGAGGATTTACTTTAAAGACTAAAGAGGCTGCTGTTAGTAATTGTAAAAATTTTATTCATATTTAGATCAGAGCAAATATTAAAACAGATTTAAACATAATTTGATGGAATGGAGAAAACTGTGTTAACCTTTCAGCTTCCGATATATTTTTACAACTGTGATTGAGCTCAGGGAGTTTTATTATTTTTATATATATGTATATTAATATCTTTGCATTGTAGGGCGGTTATCTCCCGTGTGGCAGCTACTGTGTTAAATTAATATTCTAAATTTTTTTTTTTGAAAATGATATGTGCTGGAGTATTTGATAATGGTTATCCCTCACAGAGTTTTTATTAACTACGCTGGTTAAACTAATTCATCCGAGCACACAGAACTGGGCAATGATGCCTTTCATCCCAGTTAAAAAAAAAATAATCTTCAGATCACCACAGGAATTCTGCTGTAACCGTACACACCAGTAAAAAAATGTGGGAAAATATATTTTTTTTCTCTGTGCTTTTCTGCACAATAATGCTGGATGCCAGAATTGTGCATGTGGCTGAGCTGAGCCAATGCGCAGAGTACATATCTGTCCCAGAGGGACAGATGGCCAAAGGCAGGGAGGGACGGCGAACTTGGTGCAGGTATGCGTTCTCTGTGTGCTGTCTAGTTTGTGTGCTGGTTTGTCTAATTTTAGCAGGATCACGGAAAACCTACAGGATGGATTTTGATGAAATTTTCACCAGAGGTGGCCCTTGGGCTACAGTTGAAAGCACTGGATCTTGGAGGTAATCCGGGTCACGATGCAGATTCTGGATCACTTTCCCCTCCCTATTCTATAACATTGCCAGATAGGGCCTTGGTGGAGGTATGCACTCTCTGAGTGTCCTCTAGTTGCATTCTGAAATCCACTAGATTGCTCTGAATATTGCACACTATCCCTTTAAAGTGGACTTATTCCTTATTTTTTAAGATATTCCATACACTGTTTGCAGTGGTGGTCACTCATATTAAACAAGGACAAAGTTTTAATTATTGAATTTCTGACTATGCACATGTAGTTATAGCCCTTGGTCACCGGTTTAGAGGACAGTACACAGGAGAAACACAAGTGCAAAAACATGTACTTTTACTGCTGACACCATACACAATCATGCGGGATGACTCACTGGGACGGAGCTTTGATGAGCCGCTCCATCATGCGTCCCTGATGGTTTTCCAGCAGCGTGAGGTTAAAGCAGAGTTCATAGGGGCTGCCACTGTTCCTACCTTCTTCCAGTGAATGCACTTGCACCAGTGAGCGATGGGCGTGATCCTGTACCACGAAACGCTCCGAACTGTTTCAGACAATGGACACAAGATAGAATGGAGTCCATGTATCAATCAAACTAAGACGGGAAGGAATGTAGTAGGTGTAACTGGAAAAACAGCTGCATACTGTGACGTTTACAGGAAGAGTTTTTACAGAAAACAGGTTAGATCTCTTCTACTCCTTTACATCAGGTGTCTGTAATGTATAACACCCACAGCCTTTATGAGTTGCACCTGTCAAGGTTCTAGTGATGCAAAAAAATATCTATATGAAAATATACTAATGAAATGTGCACAATAGAGTAAAATTTGATGTTAATGGTTATACTGTAGTTTGCCATGGCCGCAAATGTTTCCCTTCATTAAGACAACACCAGTCTGCTCCCTTTTTATCTCCTTCAGTGCTGTTCCCAGAATCTCCAGCCTCTCCCTCTGTCAGTGCACATATGTAGCACCATGAAGTTTGTAAGTATATTAATGTTTAAAGCTGCATGACCACAGTTTGCATTTTGGGTGGAAATGATCCTTCTGATTCCATTTGTTGTGACTTCTACCTTTCTGGTGCTGTCAACAGCTGTCAGTTCATGTCAGCAGGGCAAAGTGGGAAAAAATTGTTCCACTGGTTAAACTAGTTCATCAAAGCAAACAGAATTGGGCTGTGATGCCTTTCATCCCAGTTCTTAAAAAAATCTTCAGATCACCAGAGGAATTCTACTGTAGTAGAATTCCTCAAAATCATTTTTTCCCCTGTGCATTTTTGCACAATAATGCTGGGTGCAAGAGTTGTGCGTGTGGCTGAGTTGAGCCAATGCGCAGAGTGCACAACTGTCCCAGAGGTGACACTTCTTCACTTCTATAATGTAAGTAATAAATTCTTATGTTTGACGAGTATGCTCTAAAATGACCAGGCGAACTTTACTTACTTATTCCCATTTCTTGTTTGTAACTGGTGAAAGCAGAACCACTCCTCTGTATTAAGTCCAAACACTTCTGTTGTTATATAGATAATATAACCCAAATACACAAATAAATCATGTCTGTACAGATTTAATTTATAACCCCAAGCTACAGATCAGCTGGTCAACCAATGGTGTTGCACAGCCTCAATCTCCTCAAAAAAGTGGTTCTTTTGCATTGATTGAGACTTTTAATATTGCCACACAACACAAATTTTTTCCCCTTTTCTTATGATGTCAATTTTCATGACTGAGAAGTTTCTCTTTTGCTGTTTTTCATTCCGCTGTGTTGTAAATTCTGGGGGCGCGACGTGGGCGTGGAATTCAAATGACTCTGGGATCAATCCTAACATCTATCAGTGAGTAAACAGAAACACAAGTGCTGATGACATCATACACAGTCATGCGTGATGACTCACTGGGATGAAGCTTTGATGAGCCGCTCCATCATTCAAAGAAGCAAAGTGAAAAAAAAATTCTCAACATAGGGCATACTTGGATCCTTTCTTTAAAGAGGCTAAAATCCTGCTGTTATTAGTGCAATGTGCATTTCATGTTGTCTAAGTTGGTCTACAGGGGCGTAGCACCAAATTTGGGACTCAGGGGCAGCATACCCCTTTTATCCCACCCTAAGCATAGTGCAAAATATATTAAAATAAAACACAATTAAAATAATTTTAAAATGATGACTTCCGGTTATGGCTGCCACGTAGGACGGACGTGTCTCGCTCTGCTCTGCTCCTGGAAAAAAAAAAATCGGCAAATAACTCTCTCATTTGGGACAGAACGTATCCCAGCATTTGGGCGAGGATATGTCGGCGAAGCCTAAGGCTGGAAAACCAGGAAAAGGAAAAAGCGAGCCGCCGAAACAGTCCAAATTAACGGACTTTCAGGTCTGTGACGCAGTAAACAAAACTCCATATATGGCGGAGGAGGCTGGCAACGCTGCGATATCTGCGGGGAATGGCGCAGATGCGCTGATGGCTGCCATGAGTTCAATGAGAGCGGACTTTTCCTCTAGATTTGATGGGATTATGACAGCGTTGGAAGGAATAAGAAAGGAATTGGGTGACTGTGTAGAACGAACGGCGCAGATGGAGCTCCGTCTCGCTAGTGCTGAAGATGACGTCACCCGTCTTCAATTAAAGGTGCGCACTTTGGAAAAAAAAAAAAAATCTCTGGAAGATAATATTTTGGATTTTGAATCTCGGTCGAGACAGAATAATTTGAGGCTGGTGGGTCTTCCAGAGGAATCAGAAGGTCGGGACGTATGTTCCTTTCTGGAAAAGTGGATTCCGGAGGTGCTGGGCAGCGAGGAGTTGCAATCAGCAGTGGTTCTGGAAAAAGCACATCGTATTGGCCCACGGAGAGATAAGGGACCGCCGAGGACCTTAATTATGAAGTTTCTTAGCAACAGAGACAGGATGAAGATCTTCAACGCTGCACGAGCTAAAAAAGGAGAGATTAAACACCAGGACCAGCAGGTGCGGTTCTACCCAGATTTGGCCACAGGAATCCAGCAATTGAGGAAGCAGTTTGATCCCGTACGTAAGGAGCTGCGCAACCTTGGGATTCGTCATGGTGTAATCTATCCTGCGAGACTGCTGACCACGTATGAGGGCAGAACCCACATCTTCAAGACCCCAGAGGAGGCGCAGGAGTTCATCAAGAAGATCAAAGAAGAAGAAGAGACTGGTGGGAGCTAAGCATGAACAAAATATAAGGTAGAATAATTAAGCATTTGCACAGGCATCTGACTGACTTGAAGTAAATAGTAAGTTTACAAAATATAGATTGTATTATATATTAAAAAAACTAAACAAAAACAAAACAAACAAACAAAAAAAAAAAACTATGATGTACAAAGTTGTTAAAAATTTTGGAGTTAAGTTGGAAAACTACAGAGGAGAGTTAATGTTACGTCATTAAAAGCAGTAGAGTTAGGGTGATTGGGAGGATGAAGAAGGAGTGGCTTAGGCTGTTCCCCGTGGGTGTGGAACGGTCGATGGCTATATCGGGAGACAGAATTTTTCTTTTGATTTTGGGGGGTTTGCCACAAGTGTGGGAAGGGGAAATTTGTTTGTGTGTAGTTTGTAGGATGAATGTTCAACCACTCATGTTTTTGCTTCTCTGTATGAGCATGTTTACACTGCAAGGTAATCCCAAACTCTCTATTGATCATGGACCAAAGTGTTAATCTTAATTTAACTTCATGGAATTGCAGAGGTCTACAAAATTTAAAAAAACTTAAACAAGTTATGAATAAAATAAAGGACATGGGTTCAAGAATTGTGTTTTTACAAGAAACTCATCTGATAGAGGAGGATGTTAAAAGAATTAGGAGTAGATGGCAGGGAAGTGTATTCACCTCTTCATTTTCATCCCGAGCCAGGGGAGTTATGACTCTCATACATAAATCAGTTCCTTTTCAGGTGAAAAATGTAATTGGAGACAAATTTGGAAGATATGTAATCATTCAAGGTTCTTTGCTATTAGAAAATATAAATCTTGTGAACTTATATGGTCCCAATATAGATGATCAGAAGTTCTTTGCTAATTTATTTCTCATCTTATCATCACTTACAGGGCAACATATAATAGCAGGGGATTTTAATTGTACATTGAATCCAGGTGTGGATAGATCAACAGGACTGGATTGTACGCACATTGGATGTAGGATGACTATTAATCATTTTATGAAAGAATTGAGATTGTTAGATATATGGAGAGAAATGAAACCACAAGTTAAAGCCTATTCTTGTTATTCCAGTACCTACAAGACATTCTCACGTATTGATTATTTTTTGATTTCCACAGAATTAAGGTCCAAGATTCAAAACTGCTTTTATGATAACATTGTGATCTCTGATCATGCACCCTGTTGTCTAATATATGTAGATAAAAAATTGACAAAGGAATCAGGTAGATGGCAATTTCAGCATAAATGGCTTCAGGATGAGGAATTTGTCAAGTATATAGAAAAACAGATAGACGAGTTCTTTGACATCAATACTACACAAACATCAGCATGTGTAAAGTGGGAGGCTTTCAAAGCTTTTATTAGGGGACATATTATTAGTTATACAGGATCAAAATCTAAGAAGACTCGAGAGGAGAGAGCTAAATTGGAACATAAAATAAAAAGTCTTCAGGAAAAAGTGTATGCAGGAAGTGACCCAAGGTTGGAGAATGAATTACTGATTTTGAGAGCTGAATACGACAAAAAATCAGCGAATAGAGCTGCCTCGAGTCTTCTAAGATTGAAACAATCTTTTTATGAACAAGGTGAAAAATCAGGAAAATTATTAGCATGGCAGATTAAACAATTGGAAATTAAAACACCAATTACCAGTATTATAAGTAAAGGACAGGTAGTTATAGATCCTTTAGAAATTAATAGAGCCTTTAGAGATTACTATGAAAAATTATATGATACCAAAAATGAACCTGATTTAACAAAACTAAATGGGTTTTTGAACGAACTATCTATACCGTGTATGCCAAATGAAAACAGGGAGATACTGGAGTCTAAAATTAGTCAAGAAGAAGTTGGGCTAGCCATTGATAATATGAAATCAGGAAAAAGTGCAGGACCAGATGGTCTTCCAGTTGACCTTTATAAAAAATTTAAGAATAAATTAATAAAACCTTTTTTGGAAATGGTTTTAGAAGCATTTCAAAATAATAATTTACCATCATACATAAATAATGCCTTAATTATACTGCTGCCAAAACCAGGTAAGCCCTCTAATAAATGTGAAAATATGAGACCAATAAGCCTATTAAACGCCGACCTTAAGATAATCTGTAAAATTTTAGCAAGACGAATACAAGAAATTTTACCAAATATTATTAATCGAGATCAGAATGGCTTTATAAAGGGTAGACAAGGCTTCCATAATGTAAGAAGACTATTTAATATTATTTATTTTAATAAAGAAGCACCGGATACAGCTCTCCTATCATTGGACGCCGAAAAGGCCTTTGATAGAGTTGAATGGCCCTTTCTTTTTGAAGTCCTACAAAGGTTTGGACTTGGAAATAATTTCATAAAATGGGTTCAAATAATATACAATAATGCTACAGCAGAAATCCTAACAAATAACAATATTTCAAAACCAATAAAAATCAATAGAGGATGTCGACAAGGCTGTCCACTTTCACCTTTACTGTTTACTATGGCAATTGAACCTTTAGCGATAGCGATACGTTTACATTCACAAATATATGGAATTAAAGTTGGACCAACAGAACATAAAATCTCCCTGTACGCCGATGATATAATTTTGTTTATGTCGAATCTAAAAAAATCAATTCCAACCTTGTTGAATTTAATAAAGAATTTTGGGGAAATATCAGGATATAAAATAAATAAAACTAAATCTTCAATATTAATGCTAAATGAGACCCAGAGAAATTACCCAGCCCCTGAGGTAAATCAATTCAATGTTGTAAATCAGTTTAAATATTTAGGAATCCAAATTATGCCTAAGCTAGAATCAGTCGCCAGTGTCAACTATGAAGCCTTAATGTCAGATATCAATGAGTTAACTCAGAGATGGATGTCACTACCAATGTCGATGATCGGGAGAATCAATATACTTAAAAGTAATATTTTACCTAAAATACTTTATTTATTTCAATACATTCCCTTATCACCACCTTTAGATCTATTCTCAAGAATAAAAAAAAAGTTAGTGGAATTTATATGGAACAACAGGAGGGCTAGATTACGTCTGTCTTTATTATATTTACCATTTGATCGTGGAGGTCTGAAATGTCCAAATTTTATGTTGTATTATTGGTCGGCACAACTGAGGTCTATGACATATTATTTTTCATCAAATGATCTCCCTCACTGGACTGAAATGGAATCATACAATTTACCTTTACCTCTTCCCATATTCATATACTCAGATTCGGCAAAAAAATTACAAAAACAAGTTAAAAATCCATTTGTAAAGCATATGATCAAAATATGGTGTGAAGCTAAAAACTATTTAAAAGAACCACAGTTATTGTCACAATTTAGTCCAATATGGGGTAATCAATATTTTAAACCAGGGAGAGCGGACGCTGTATTTAAAGTATGGAATTTAAAAGGGATACAAAAGATTCAGGATTTATATTTGCCATGTGCAGACAACATAATGTCTTTTGAAGAGCTGAGGATCAAATTTAATCTCAATAGAACACATTTTTTTAAATATCTTCAACTTAGAAACTTTATTCGATCAAATCAAAATAAAGCTCTCACTCGACCTATTTATTCATCCTTGGAAAAAATGATGATGAAAGATAGTAAAAGAAAGGGTATTATTTCAGAGTTTTATAACTCATTGACACTATCTTCAAGTGAAAATTCACTGAAAAGATTAAACTACTGGAAAGAAGATCTGCAAATTGAAATTTCGGAGGAACAATGGGAATTGGCTTGTACAGAAGCTCAAACCAAATCAATAAATGCACGCCTTAAATTGATACATTTCAAATGGTTAATGCGGATGTATGTTACACCGGAGGAGTTAAATAGATATAACAAAAATATACCAGATACATGCACAAAATGCATGGAAAGTAAAGGAACCCTATTTCATTGTTTATGGGAATGTAGATTAATAAGAATGTTTTGGGAAGAGGTGAGGGTAACAATTGAAAAAATAATCTCAAAACAAATCATACTGAATCCTAAACTGTTTTTGTTGGGTCTGTACCCAGAAAAGCATAATTTTAATAAAAGTGAAAGAACATTCATAGACCTCAGTTTGCTTAATGCCAAAAAATGTATTGCACTATTATGGAAAAAGACTCATAGACCAGATGTGACTCAGTGGTTAAGACAGATGTTAACAAACCTTCCATTAGAAAGAATAACATATATACTGAAATCAAAGGAAATTGTGTTTGAGAATATATGGAGACCTTTTATTGATTATGTAAAAAATTTAAACATAACTCTTGAAGAAGAAGGTGAATGATGTGTGTGGACCTTGTAAATTCCAAACTGGTGAACATAATATGTATACTTATGTATTGGATTGTCTAGACTAAACAGAGGAGCATTGTTGAAGACTTGATTTTGTTGGTGGTTGTTGGTGTTTTTAGTGCATTTTTTTTTTTTTTTTGTAGTACTTTAGCGTTAGTGTTTGATTGTTTGTATCATGTTTGTTAAAAAAAAAAAAAGGTTCAATAAAGATATTGTGGAAAAAAATAATAATTTTAAAATAAAAGAAAACATACATTAAAAATTTATTTCATATTTTATATTCCTGGTTGCAGTATATTTGAAATATATAATAATAAATAATAAATTATAATAATATAATATACACACACCTCAGGCAGCTCTCCCCAGTGTAGATTTTTCAGAAGTAGCCTAAAGATGTAATTTTTTTCTTTAACCCCTTGCACTCTGGGCAATTTTCCTAAAAACGCCAAAAAATAATGTGCCCAAAGTAAATCGAAAGCTGTTATTCAACCCTTTGCAGCATCTTCATGGGGTTGGTCTCATTTAAAAGAAAACACTTTGAATTTTTTGGCAAAAAAAACATGATCTCTCTAAGTGCTCCGGCCACTGAGTTACAGTCATCTAAACATAGTGAACTTGAAGAAAATAAATTTGGCCTGGGTGTTTTTTTGGATACAAATGCTTGCAAATAACACACAGCTTCAGATCCGGGCTGGAAAATGCAACAGAAATGTAGAACCAAGTGTTATCCAGCTGAGGTCCAAATTTTGTAACAATACCACAAAAAATGAATATATTACACAGCTTTGTTCTCAGGCTGTTCCCAGGCGTTTTGGAACTGTGCCAAATTGTGCCAAATGGCACAGTTTGGAAAAACGTCTAACTTTTGAATGATTCAATGTAGAATCTTCATTTTGGGCTCTAATGAAAGGTCACATTCAGGGCTGTGTCTGTGTGTGTGTGTGGGGGGGCTGCACCCCCCCCCCCACTACAAAGGACGGAGATCGGCCCTCGCTACATGACTGATTACACTCGTTGCATGTTTCCACAGCAACGCTGTCACAGCGGCTTCCCCCCCCCCCCGCTACTGTGTGTGTGTGGGGGGGGGTTGTCCCCCCCCCCCGCTACAGAGGACGGCCATCGCTACATGACGGAATAGACTCATATGGCTATGTGGCGACCGCTGCGCAGTCAGCGCGGCTTCCCCCCGCAGACCGGGGAGCATTCGGACCGTGAACGCCCCCCCCCCCCCCGCTCCTCTTGTGCAGCGGGGGGCGCGTTCACGGTCCGAACACGGCAAATGAACCGTTTATCGCGGCGCACGCACTTCGTACTTCGTGCGCCGTACAGTTGTAATTTACCGATCTCACAGCAGCAGAGTCCTGGCGAACTTCTCTTCCCCATTGTCAGACGAACGCAACGCTGGTCCGATCGTGGATCCCGGTCAAAGCATAATTCCATTATTGCGGTTTTGCCGAATGATTTACGACCTTTGTCGTCTGCCTCCGTCGGTCTATGATGATGGAAGAGAATCCTAAACGTCTATTCTGCTGGAATGAGTGCAGGTCGCACTTGTGGGTGTTCTCCATGCTGCTCGATCTGTAGCAGGTTCTTCCAGCGTCCTTTTTTTCATCTGCTGCAACAGTAAATCTCTTTTCACCCAGCCCGAACTTCTGTGCTTCAATTGGCTCCTGCATTCACAGTAGGCGGGTCCTCCTTCCTAGGTTTTCATTCATTGGTTCTTCAAGGTTTCAGAAACCCAATTCAAGGCTCTTATTAGTCGAATGAGAGGTCAATCAGATGAACTAATCTGTTCGCGGCTGTGTCTGCAGCTTTTTTTTTTTTTTTCCAGTGGCGCTTGGACGCCAACATCACCTACATCACCACCATCAGGACCATGCGTCCGAGAACGCACGAGGGCGCAGAGACTTGCCCGCCCGCAGTACAACGGAGCGCAAGAGGTTAAAAAAAAAAAAAAAAAGGAGACTGCTGCTTTAGACACTAAAATATCTGTAGAAATATTTCAAACAAACCTGTGTTCCTTTTCAGGAAGTTAGGAGTTGTTGAGTTATATTTAAAACTGTTTTGCTTTCATTTTTGGTCAGTGGTTTTTCACTGGTTACAACTTTGTCATGACAGACCTGTGTAATAATAATAATCATAATAAATGCAGTGCTTTCAAATAAGGTTTATAAGCACATATCTTTACAGAGTTTTGCCTCATAAATGACAAACCAGAGTTAAAATATCACACATGGTTGACACTGATAAAAATATTACACTGAAGAGGATGATAAAATAAAGGCAGCGTTGGATTTTTAAGTAGCTTTATTATCACCCGCCTTCATTAGAACTCGGCTCCAGCCCATAGTGTGAGCAGGCTGAAGCCGAATTCCTCAGGCTCTCAAAGAGGAGACAGTGTGTGTGTCTCGCAGCAGATGCAGAATCAGAATGAGAGAATGAGAGGGTTTGCGTTACAGAGTTGCAGCATATATACTCGACTACAACAATACATCAAGGGCATACCCCAGCAGTTGGTATGATCAAAGAGATAACAGAACAGGCATAAGACATTTGCATTTGAGAGACATATTGATCTCAGTCCCTAGGTCACAGTGAGGACAGGACGCATGAGCACAATGCATGAAAGGCAACATTAACATCACAGAAGTGATCCAGACGAAACAAGTCTGCCTGTAGACATTAATACACATTTCACTGTTCTGTTATTTGCTCTAGCCGAGCGCTGTGTTTGACCAGTCTGTTTGTGGGGGTTACACCAAAGCACATCTACATATCAGTAGTGCAGCAGAAAAAACCAAGAGAAGAGAGCTGAGTGTCCTTAATCTGTTGTGGGGGTTAACCGAACCGCCACACACGCTCCCCCCCAGAGGGCACGGCAGGGGGCCGAGACCTCGATAATCCCTCTATGGGAGCGAGCTGTGGGAGAAGCTCACTGCAGGCGGAGGGGGAGGGAGGAGGGGGGTAAGTGCCGGCAGGGGGACGGTGAACTCGTCCGAGCAGCGCAAAAATTGCTTGTGGGTCCGCGATGTCGAAGGGCTGTCCCGTTGAACGTGCAGAGGTCCACAAGAAGAAAAATTAATCTCTGGCTCCTCTCGTGGCCATGAAGAAAACAGGAGCGGCGAGGCTGCATAGTGGCTGTAAGAAAAAAAGAAGCAGAGGGACTCGGCTTGTTGGCTTTAGGTGCAGGAGCAACCCTAAAAAGCTGACGGCTGAAATCCCTTATGTGCCGTGGCTGAGACCATTAAAAAAAAAAATCCAGTGGTGAGCTGCGTGCTTGCTTCAGGTGAATGAGCAGCCCTGAGGGTTCTGTGAGCAGCGGCGGAGGACGATGGCGGTCTCTGGAGCCGTTATTTGTCCCATGCGTGATGCACCGTCCTCATAACTCCCCGGTGCTTGCGCCAGGGCTCGTGCGTGGTTGGGCCAGCTGGAGAGGAGAACCAGGGTGCAGAATCTTGGTGGGGATCGGCGCAGACGGCGCCGATAAAATCTGGATTGAGCTGTGGCTGCAGATTGGCCATGGTGCGTTGGAGCGGTGGGAGGAAATAGACGATCTTTGGCACCGCTCGGCCGATTCAGCGTGGATGTCCAAACCAGAAGGCTGCGTCGCACAAAGCGTGTGCGTCTTCCGGTCACCAGTGCAGCTGTCCAGATCAGAAGGCTGCGTTTGCACAAAACGTGTGCATTCCGGGGTCACCAGTGAAGAGGATGATAAAATAAAGGCAGCGCTGGATTTTTAAGTAGCTTTATTATCACCCGCCTTCATTAGAACTCGGCTCCAGCCCATAGTGTGAGCAGGCTGAAGCCGAATTCCTCAGGCTCTCAAAGAGGAGACAGTGTGTGTGTCTCGCAGCAGATGCAGAATCAGAATGAGAGAATGAGAGGGTTTGCGTTACAGAGTTGCAGCATATATACTCGACTACAACAATACATCAAGGGCATACCCCAGCAGTTGGTATGATCAAAGAGATAACAGAACAGGCATAAGACATTTGCATTTGAGAGACATATTGATCTCAGTCCCTAGGTCACAGTGAGGACAGGACGCATGAGCACAATGCATGAAAGGCAACATTAACATCACAGAAGTGATCCAGACGAAACAAGTCTGCCTGTAGACATTAATACACATTTCACTGTTCTGTTATTTGCTCTAGCCGAGCGCTGTGTTTGACCAGTCTGTTTGTGGGGGTTACACCAAAGCACATCTACATATCAGTAGTGCAGCAGAAAAAACCAAGAGAAGAGAGCTGAGTGTCCTTAATCTGTTGTGGGGGTTAACCGAACCGCCACAACACTACAATAAACTTGCTGTTTAACCCTGGTTTTCACTCCAACTCTGTTAAAGTGTGCCACTAGTAAAAAGTCATGCTCATTAGATTCTATTCAAAACAGACCTATCTAACAGCAACTGCTATGAGAAATAACAGGTAAACACAACTGACACTAAACCCGTTTTCCTGCTTTTTATGCCAAAGCACGGGCAATGCTAAACTGTGCCTGACACAAATGTAGGTCAACACTGGGTTGAAAACAATTTTAAACTCATTTTTATGTTGAAACAGAGAATAGACCAAAAGAGAACCTTCTCTAATGCCACAATACCTGTATTTACCTACTATTTCATATCACAATAGACTTCTACAGGTGTTTCCTTGACTCAGATTCAATGTTTTCCTCCTCAAATTATGACTGAAAGTCTGATGTAAGCACTACAGTCACAACTTTTCACAAATATCTCACTTTTCAAGATGGAAACTTTTATTTGCCCCATTGAGGGTTTAGTGGAGTTTAGTTTAGTTTAGTTTAGTTTAGTGGAGGTTTCAAACTGTCTGTTTTACCTGCTAAAGGGCAGACTGACCAAAACACCCACAAAATATTTCAACAGAACCCAACAGTCTATGAGTTTTCTAAATTAAGTGAGGTTGAGTCAAAAGCTAGCATAGTACATTTTCATTTTATTATTGCACAATTCTGGTGCCTCACCCCTTCTTGACTGCAATGATGAACAGATCATTAAAAAGGAAGAAGTAGATAGGAGTGAATTTTGCCCTCATGTTGAATAGAGTTCCTCCTTTGGACATTTCCTGGAGCTCTCCCTTCTTCTCCAGATATCGATTCTGGGAGATAATCGGGATGGCCTGATGTGGAGGGAGAACAAGGAAGAATCATTCACTCTTCTCTAAACTAATTTGACAGGGAAACAAACAGATAAAAATGACGTTTGTTCAGGTTACCTTTAGCTTCTCAAAGTCTAGTGTTTGAGAGACATGGATCAGCTCTTCCACCTGCCTCATCTTTCCCACCTCTGAGTTACACTCATCAATGATCTGTTAAAAAAAAAAAAAAGTATAAAATCAGTATTTTTTATGTTAAAGCTGCCCCTGTATCAGTTTTGTCTGACCCTAACATAGCCCTCAGTGCACCTGCGAGTCAATAGGAAATCCTTCATTCAGACAATAGCTGACATGAAGGGTGAAAGATGTTTACCTTTGAAACAGAATCCAAAGCCTTTGACGCCGTCTCCTCCTCTTTCGTTTTCTCCTTTGTCCTCTTCAGGATGTTCTGAAACAAAAAACAACAACTTTCCATTTCTGCAGCAGACAAATGGCTTCAGCTGGATCCATTTTCCATGCACTTGCAAACAGTGTCACGAGGTTTAGTCTAGATGCGCCTATCTGTTTGCTTATAGGTCAAGAAGCAGCGGAAAAATTCTGGTAGAATGAGGACATTCCACACAGCCACAAACCGTGATGAACTCCAAATGTTTCTTCACATGACCATTAGGAGGAAAAAAGAAGGGTCAGTTATGCACAGCAGTCAAGGTCAGTTTAAATCTTTAAGGCTTACGTTGATGTTGACACACCGTTACCACACAGAACTCCTGAGAATTTTCCACACACAACAATACCAAAGGATAATGAAAACATGTAAGCTTTAAATAAATTAATTACTGTCATATTAACATAGAAGTTGTCTACAAAATTTGGCCAAATAACATATTTTTTAAAAATTGAAATGATGAAAACACAGTCTGTAGGATATGGAAAATAATCATCATCATCATCATAGCAGTCTGTCGGGGGCGACAATGACCGTTTCATTTAGGTCTGATCAGATTCCTCCACGCAGCTCTGTCCTTCGCCTTCCGCTTCCAGGAACTCCTGACCTTGTTAACCCGGGCAATGTCCGAGCCAGTAAGAGTTGCTTTCTGACTGACTATTTCATGAAACTGCTTGCAAAGTATCTGAGTACCGCTAGCTTTTGCTGGACTAGTGGCACATTCTTGGCAGATAGAGGTATTATCAGTGGCAAGGACAGACCAAGACAAACTGACTCCAGTATCTGTTGCAGTGACTGACCAGATGATAGGTTTGTTTATCTCTGCTCTTTGTGTAGTGCATGTCACGATACACCGACTGGTCCACCTTTATGTACTGATGTATCAATATAATTGTTCTTCAGAAGGAAGTGTGTCATTCTCCTATACAGGACACTAAAGAAGATCTTGCTTTCCACGCTGAGGAGTCAGACAGACCTGAACTGCTCCAGTTTAGATGACCTCTCTTCCTTGGGAATCCACACTCCCTCTGCCCATCTCCACTGCTCTGCTACAGTTCCTCTTCGCCAGATCACTCTCAGCATCTTCCATAGGATTCTCAGGAGCTCTGGGCAGCACTTGTATACTTTAAGGTACTCCACTGGGGCCTGGAGCAGAGCTGGATCTCACCACTGCCACTACTTCCTGAACGTCTTCCGACTTCCGGCGCCACACGAGTAGGCTGCCTTTTGCAACAGTGGATCAATTTCTGCCTATTTCTCTTACTATCTGGCTCTCTTGCCAATCTTTATGATCCAGTGTCACCTTTATTCCATCCGAACATGTAGATCGCCCAAATGTCTCCTGATTCAGCGGACAGAGCCACTGTTTCTGACAGGAGGCAGTATAACAGGGACCAGCTGCTAGCACTCAACCAGCCCATGATGCTAACGCGAAAACTCGACATACCGGGAGAATTAAGACGAAAACGACGTGGGTGTCGTGCTGGTGTAAGACGGTGGGCAAGGAATATAAGGTACAGACCCGCCCTCCAATCTGTCATTATGGGGAATGTACGATCGATACTCAGAAAGACAGATGAACTAGCGGCTATCTCCCACTACGATAGCATATACTGGGAGTGTAGCCTGTTCCTATTCACAGAGACGTGGCTAACAGGACTAGCAGCAGATGCTAACATTGAACTGGAAGGTTTTCACGCAATATGGGCAGACCGAACACCAGACAGTGGGAAGGCACGGGGCGGTGGGGTGATGATGTATGTCAATAACAACTGGTGCAGACCGGGACTATCACGGTTAAACAACAACACTGCAACAAAGACATTGAGTTGCTAGCTGTTAGCATGCGGCCTACCTACCTCCCGAGGGAATACTCACACGTGATCTGCATTGTTATTTATGCAAATCCGACGGCGAACGCTGAGACAGTGCGTGACGTCATCCACTCAGTAACTGGCAGGCTGCAGACAGAACACCCAGATGCTCTTCTCCTCATCTCAGGGGATTTTAACCATATTTCACTGTCTCCCATTCTACCCACGTTTACCCAGTATGTCACATGCCACACTAGAGACAATAAAGCACTGGATTTATTCTATGCAAACACTAAGGAGGCGTACACCTCATCACAACTCCCCCCACTCGGGAGATCGGATCACAACTTGGCTCATCTCCTGCCGGTGTACAAACCCCTAGTGCACAGACAACCTCCGGTCATGCGCACAGTGAAGTTATGGTCTGAGGAGGCAATGGATGCTCTAAAGGACTGCTTTGAAACCACTGCCTGGGAGCAGCTCTGCGATCCACATGGTGAGGACATCAATGGCCTCACTCACACCATCACGGACTACATCAGCTTCCGTATGGACAACACCGTACCCACCAAGACCATACGGTGTTGCTCGAACAACAAACCCTGGATCAACCCTGAGATAAAAACACTTCTGAGAGAGAAGAAGAGGATCTTCAGGTCGGGGAACAGGGAGATGCTGAAGTCCGTACAGAGGATGCTGAGGAGGAAGATCAGAGAAGGCAAGGACAGCTTCAGGAAGAAGATGGAGGACAAGCTGCAACAGAGCGACATCGGTGGGGTCTGGAGAAACCTTAAAACCATCTCTGGGCTCCAGAAAACCTCCTCCCAGGCCATGGGGGGCAGGGAGTGGGTGAACAATCTGAACCTGTTTTTTAATAGGTTTGACCAATCGCCCTCCCCCCCGACTGCACAACAACCACTGCTGCCTCTAAAGACATCGAGTCCTGCTGCCCACACCCCACTCCACCAACACCCACCCACTCCCGACACACAGCCCCCCAACATGACCCTCACTAAGACCCAGGTGAGGACGGAGCTGAGAAAGATCAAGGTGAGGAAGGCGTCAGGACCGGGTGGCATCAGCGCAAAGCTCCTCAAGTCCTGTGCAGATCAGCTATGTGGGATTGTGGAGCTCATCTTCAACCTGAGCCTGAAGCTGGGGAGGGTACCACAGTTGTGGAAAACATCTTGTGTGGTACCTGTACCAAAGACCTCCTGCCCCAAAGACCTGAACAGCTACAGACCAGTGGCCCTGACGTCCCACATGATGAAGACCCTGGAGAGACTGCTCCTTGCTCACCTCCGCCCCCTGGTGGGACCAGCGATGGATCCACTCCAGTTCGCCTACCAGCATGGCATTGGGGTGGAGGATGCAGTGATCTTCCTCCTTCACCGTTCTCTGTCCCACCTGGAGAAGCCCGGGAATGCGGTGAGGATCATGTTCTTTGACTTCTCCAGTGCTTTCAACACCATCCAAACGATGATCCTGAGGACAAGCTGCTGTGCCCAGGGGTGGACCAGCACCTGTCATCATGGATCCTGGACTACCTCACTAACCGGCTACAGTTTGTGAGAACCCGGGACTGTGTGTCTGACATGATCATCGGTAGCACGGGGGCCCCCCAGGGAACGGTTTTGGCTCCCTTCCTGTTTACCCTTTATACTGCGGACTTCTCACACAACACAACACACTGCCATCGACAGAAGTTCTCTGACGACTCTGCAATCGTCAGCCTCATCTCCAACGGAGATGAAGCTGAGTACAGAGGACTTATCCAGGACTTCGTGGACTGGTGCCATCGGAACTGCCTCCAGATCAACGCGAGGAAAACTAAGGAGCTGGTGGTGGACTGCCGCAGGAAAGGACAACCCCTCACAGCACCAGTAAACATACAGGGAACAGACATTGAGATGGTGACATCCTACCACCTGGGTGTTCATCTGAACAATAAACTAGACTGGTCACACAATACCAACGCACTCTACAAGAAGGGACAGCGCAGGCTATTCCTACTGAGGAGACTCAGGTCTTTTGGTGTACAAGGGGCGCTGCTGAAGACATTCTACGACACGGTGGTGGCATCAGCCATCACTTTTGGAGTGGTCTGCTGGGGCAGTGGCATTACAGCAGCCGATAGGAAGAGACTGAACAAACTGATCAAGAAAGCTAGCTCTGTCCTGGGGCAGCGCCCTGACACAGTGGAGGAGATAGGGGAGAGAAGGATGGTGGCTAAACTGTCATCTCTACTGCAGTCCGATTCCCACCCTATGCAGGACATACTGAACGCACTGAGGAGCTCATTTAGCAGCAGACTACATCATCCTAGGTGCGCAACCGAGAGGTTTCGCAGGTCCTTCCTACCTACGGCAGTCAGACTGTATAACCTAAGCAGGGCTGCTCGCAGAGATAGCAAAAAAACGTGACGACCTAATAGTATTGAATGCAAAAGACGCAATAGACTTACACAATGGTCCCCTCCAGTATATACAGTACAACTAGGACAGTACTGGTCACTATGGAGGGTGACAATATGTATGGGTACATATTCATACTATGTAGGATAACTAACTAGACGGTTATGCTGTTTATTCCATCTTGCTACAATGCTCCGCACTTTGTATATGTATATTTATATATTGATGTGTATGTATGTACGTATATCCACTGCTCTTATTTATATCTTCCATATCTTCTTAATTATTGCTCTGAGTGTTGCTATCCCTGTGCTGTTGCAATCCTGGAATTTCCCCATTGTGGGACTAATAAAGGCTTATCACATCTTATCTTAACTTCCTTCCAGGTGGGTTCTGAGGTGTTGAACTCCACCAGAGGGGCTGGAATGTCCAAAAGAGCTCTCTGAGGTCCCAGATCCTGCTCTATGAAAGGATCACTTAAGGTGTTGTGCAAGAAATGGTCAACTTCCTCCTTAGAGCACTCCAGTCTCCCACTACGCTTCTGCCCTAGCATCTTCCTCACGAAGCCAAATGTATCTGCCAAGAATGCAGTTTGTCTCCTGGCTCTCTCAATCCTCCTCCTCCGGTGCCATTCAGCTCTACGCAGGGTCAAAAGCTTCTTCCTGATGGCATGTCAAAGCTCAGCAAGTGGTGGCTTCTCCTCTTCTGCTGCTGCTTTAAACTGTCTTGTCAATATCCTCAGCTCTTTCTGCAGCTGATGAATCTCATCAGCCATACGGTTCTTAGTGTAGGTAGACTTGCCAGTTCTGTGCTCCATAATGCCAAACCTCTCTACCCCAAAGCTCGTAATGATGGTCGTCATGCTTCGGAGTATAGTTTTAATGACAAAAAACAATTTCTGTGTTGTTTTACAGCTCTTCTGAAAAACTCAGTTTTCAGCCAGCATTAATGAGCCCCTAATCTGATTGGGTAAAAGATGGGCTAGTCACAAGTGGGGTGGAGTCAGCGTGTATTTGTTTTGGTAATCGAGAGCCTAAGTCATGCCCCTCTACTTCCCCATATGGGATCTTACTGTAAATTGACAAAATTCTCCATAGAAATGAATCGCTGCCACGAGTTACACATATGTCAATTTAAAAGATAATTTTCCGACTTCCGGTCTGGACGCCATGGTGATAGCAACCTAACGGTGAAACTCCCAGACTCAATCCAAGGAAAACCTCCTCAAAATCAGACCTAACGGATTTTTGGAAGATTAAAATTCAAAAGACAATAACACCATGCCTAACCAAAAGCAGAGGAAACTGACATTCCCCAGATCAGGACGCACAGCAGCCGCAGAATCGGAACCAGACGACCTCCGTTCAGAAGACGAGTGCCTGGGCCTAGCTAACAAAAGGATTAGCTTGAAATTGCTATTTGACGAATTACGACGATTTCGGGCTGAATTTCTTGAATTCAGAGAGGATCTAAAAAAGGCGAACAGCAGATTGGACCAGGCCGAAAACCGAATCTTGGAAGCTGAAGACAGAATAAAAGTGCTTGAAGATTCTGTACTGGATTTACACAGAAAACAATCAAGGCTGGAGGCTAAGCTAGCCGACCAAGAAGGAAGACAGAGACGGGACAACATCAGAATTCACGGTCTGAAAGAAGGAGCTGAAGATGGTTTCAACACAGTGGCAGAATGCGTGGAATCCTTATTGAGAGAGAAGTTGGATATTCCACAATCCACCGATTTGAAGATAGAAAAGGCACATCGCACATTAGCCGCAAAGCCAGCCCCGGAAGCGCCCCCACGTTCAGTGTTGGTAAGATTCTCCGACTTCAAAATAAAACAAGAAGTTGTAAGACGGGCTTGGCAGAAGAAAGGATTTATGCATCAAGAAAGAAAAGTCTTCGTGGAACACGATTACGCCCCTGAAGTTCTTAAAAAGCGACGGGAATATAACGACGCCAAAAAGGTTTTACGGGAAAAGAATCTACGCTTTCAGACGCCATTTCCGGCGAAGCTAAGGGTCTTTTACGGGGTAGAGTCATGTCTCTACAATTCAGCGGAAGAAGCAACATCTGACATGGCAAGAAGAGGACTCCCGGTAACGGTGTTTAAACCTGCAGCGGATCTGAGCGTGAAAATCAGAGCTCAAACGTGGTCCACTCAGAGACCTTCAAAATCCACGGGCCAGCAGCGGGAACACCCAGCCCCAGAGCTACAAAGATAAGCTTTCCAGTACCAGAAAGGAATAGCGACCTTTTTGGGGTTTTTTTTGTTTTTTTTTCTTCTTTCTCTCTACAGCCACTCTGCACTTCCATCCCCGCTCCTACAAGGTAACAAACATTAAAGAAGATGCAGAATCAGCATGTGGTAAAACCATTCATGGAGCAGTTTTAGCATTAGAAACAAATGTCTTCTTAATTTAAAGGGGAAAAAAAAAAAAAATCATGTTAAAATAGAAATGTAACAATGACCCACATGTTCTCCCCACACTAACAAATACTGTATTAGAGTGAATGTTTGCTGTGATGGGGGTGGGAGGGTGCACACAAGCTCATAGAGTTTAGGCATTAAAAAAAAAAAAAAAAAAAAAAAAAAAAAATCATTACAAATTCGGATTGGGATCTGAAATTCACGTTAAAAACATGGGACAACTTACAGGGGTAAGAGAGGGCCCTCAGCACGTAACAGAGTTTGAGGAATTTCCCTCAGAGCCCATACTCCATCAGGGCTCTTACAGGGTCTTTAAAAAGACCCCAGCTCAGGAGGTTTTTTTGACAGTTTTTTGTTTTAAAGTTTCGTTCATTATGTACTTAAT
This sequence comes from Pholidichthys leucotaenia, assembly GCA_020510985.1. Classification (NCBI taxonomy): domain Eukaryota; kingdom Metazoa; phylum Chordata; class Actinopteri; order Cichliformes; family Pholidichthyidae; genus Pholidichthys; species Pholidichthys leucotaenia. Next base: position 169,062,941 of record CM035836.1, read on the forward strand.
GTTTTTTATGTTCTTAATGATCTTTCAGTTTCTGAGTAGCAAAAAAGAGGGCCACCACACTGTTATACTAAATAAGAAAATACAATGGAGAAACAGGGTGTAACCAAAATAGCCTCATATAATGTGAAAGGGATCCTGAATCCAGTTAAAAGATCCAAGATTCTACGCAAAATGAAAAAAGACAAAGCAGAAATAGTATTTTTACAAGAAACCCACCTAACAGACATGGAACACACTAAACTCAGTAGACAAGGGTTTAAAATGATCTCTTCATCTTCATATAAATCAGGGAGGAGGAGGGGAGTAGCGACATTGATATCAACCAAAATTACATTTGAAAAAAAATCAGAACACAAAGATAAAGAAGGGAGGTACAGTTTGGTAACTGGGCGGCTAGAGGGAGAAGATATCACCCTGCTGAATATATATGCACCACCAGGGGCTAAATGGAAATTTTATAAAAATGTATTCGACCTAATGATAACTAAAGCCCAAGGTTTAGTGATATGTGGTGGAGACTTCAATCTAAGACTGAATCCATACTGGGATGCAACAGGTAATTCTTCACATCAAAATAACACCCAAAATAGGAATACTCGGATGCTACTAAAAGAAATGGGAATCTGTGACGTATGAAGGGAATTCAACCCCAATGTAAAAGATTATACTTTTTATTCAACGCCACATTCATCTTACTCAAGGATTGATTACTTTTTTATGTTTAGTAGAGACATTGGAAGAGTAAAAACATGTAAAATAGGACTGATGGATCTCTCCGACCACAGTCCGATCTATATGGATTTAAACATCCAAAAATACACAAATAATACATTTTCCTGGAGGTTGAATTCAAGTGTCCTCAAAGGGCCACTGAAAGATGAATTGGAATCAGATATTCTCAGATATTTGGAAGAAAACGATAATGGAGAAGTATCCCCTTTAATACTGTGGGATGCGTGCAAAGCTGTAATAAGGGGAAAAATTATTGCAAAACTGGCAACCCAAAAGAAACTGAGACAAGAAAAACTAACCACACTAGAGTCAGAGCTCAAGAACCTAGAAAAAGAACACAAAGATAACACTCATTCTAATGGCTCGCTCAAGATCAAAGAAATTAAAAATCAAATAAATGAGATCTACACAATAGAAATCCAGAAGAAACTTACATTTCTGAAACAAAAACACTATGAAACAGGCAGTAAATCGGCAAAATTACTAGCCTATAAATTGAGGAAACAACAAACGGAAAGAGCAATCTACAAAATCAGAGACCCAGTATCAAAGGAAATAAAATTCAGAATTCAGGATATTCTTAAAAGCTTCGAGAATTACTACAAGAACTTATACTCCCACAAAAAACATAAAAACGCATCAGAGACATTCCTAAACACATTAAACCTTCCCCAACTTACGGAATCACAAAATAAAACCCTACTGTCAGAAATACAACCTAAAGAATTGGAAAAAGCAATTATGAAACTTAAAGCTAACAAATCCCCAGGAGCAGATGGCTATACAGCAGAATGGTACAAAACCTTTAAACAGCAACTATCTCCTCTCCTCCTGAAAACATTTAACTATGTCCTCCACACAGGGGAAATCCCCCCCTCCTGGAGAGAAGGGGTCATTGCAGTCATACCTAAACCTGAAAAGGATAAACTAGATTGCTCCAACTACAGACCAATCAGTGTATTAAATCAGGACTATAAGCTATTTACCACTATCCTTGCCAAAAGGTTAGAAAACATACTGACAGACTTAATTCACTTAGACCAAACAGGTTTTATAAGACAAAGACAGACACAAGACAACATTCGACGCACTTTACACATAATTCATCATATAAAAAAATATAACTTAAATGCAGTCATATTGGGATTAGATGCTGAAAAAGCATTCGATTCGGTTGACTGGTCTTTCCTCTATAAAATCTTATCCAGTTTCAATTTTCATAACAACTTCATTAGAACTATACAGGCATTATATAAAAAACCAACAGCTAAAATAAGGATTAACGGTAATTTATCATCATCTTTTGAGCTGGAAAGAGGATGTCGTCAAGGCTGCCCCCTGTCTCCACTGCTCTTTGCAATCTTCATAGAACCTCTGAGCCAATGGATAAGACAAAATCAAGAAATTCAAGGTATTACACTTGGTCAGAAAGAACATAAAATAGCACTCTTTGCTGATGACATTTTAATATACCTAGGGCAGCCAGACACTTCTCTACCAGAACTAATCTCAGTTTTTTCAGACTATGGAGATTTATCAGGGTACAAATTAAACATGCATAAAACCCAAGTTTTAACATTCAACTATGACCCAAATCATTTTTCACTAAATGAACTCAAAACTAACTGGGAGTTGGATTCTATGAAATATCTGGGGGTCAATATCCCGAAACAACTCGACAAAATTATAACACTAAACTATGATCCACTGGTGACAAAAATAAAATCTGACCTAGCAAGATGGAATATGATACCATTCTTAGGTACCGCACAAAGAATTGAAGCAGTCAAAATGAATATACTTCCACGTCTTCTATACCTTTTCCAAACAATACCGGTAGAACCTCCCAAAAAAACACGGCAGGAACTGGACAGAAGGATCTCAAGATTCATATGGCAGGGTAAGAGACCTAGAATCAGATATAGAACCCTACAGCTAAACAAAGACAAAGGTGGGCTCGCACTGCCAAATATCAGGGACTATTTTATAGCTGCACAAATTAAAACTTTAGTAGAGATATGTAACCCAGTCTACACTGCACAATGGAAGGAGATGGAATGCCAAATAAGTGACATCCCCCTACAGGCGATAATAGGGAACAATGCCTTAACTAAACTCCTGAATAACACTAACCCGTGGATAGAGACCCCGCTAAAAATTTGGTTTAAGATAGTCAGAGAGAATCAAGCTAAAGAGCCCTATCGACTTCTGCAATGGATTGCCTATGATCAAGACTTTACCCCCAATAAAACAGACACTAGATTTAAACAGTGGAAAGAGAAAGGGCTGATAAAATATTACGATTTTTTTAAGGGGCAAACTTTAAGAAGTTTTGAAGATTTGAAAAAACAAGGTCTAATAAATCAAGATCTATACAGGTTCTTTCAGCTTAGACACCACATAAACAATATACTTAAAAAGGAGGATTTGGAAAGGGCCCAGTCAGGTGTTCTGAAGGTCTTCTTAATGGCATATAAAGGGATCCCAGGGATCAGATACATTTCTAAAATATACCAAGGTCTTCAAGACTTAAAAGGAGACAACACATCGTATATAAAAGAGAGATGGGAAAAAGAGGGGAATTTCACTTTACAATTGGAAATATGGGAAAAGCTAAATAAACAGCAATGGAAAAGTACCTCATCCCTGCAGTGGAGAGAATTTGGATGGAAAAACTTGGTAAGATTTTTCAGAACACCTGCACAAAACAAATTTACCCATAAGGGATTGAACTGTTGGCGCTTGTGTGGTGAAAAGACTGCAAATCATTTTCATGTGTTTTGGTCATGCCCAGTTATCCACCAATATTGGTCCAACGTACAGACAATATTGGGGAAAATATTCAAAATAACAGTTCCCTTTTCTTTTGTAACTTTGTATTTGGGTTTATTACCGGACTCTCTGGAAAGACGAGGAGATAAATACTTATTCAATGTTTTAATATTGGCAAGTAAAAAAGCCCTAACTAAAAAATGGATGCTGAAGGACTGTCCTACACCTGAAGATTGGATTAACGTGATTCAAGACATTTACTCGATGGAAAAGTTGACATTCGCACTGAAACAGGACATGGATGGGTTCATGAACTTTTGGCAACCCTGGATCGCATATGTGTCTTCCATTAGAACTAATCTTTGACAAATACCACTTCAATAATGGTCCCGCTCTTTGTTCCAATGCTACTCAGTTGCTCTTTTACTTTTAATTACTTAATTTTCTGTTTGTTTGTTTTTTGCTGTTCTGCTTGTTTGTTTATTCGTTTGTTTGTTTTTTATTTAATTCTCCTTAACTTCACTTTTTCTTTCACTTAAAAAAAAGGGGGGGGGGTTGTTGTAATAACTATCCTACCAATGTTGTCAAATAGCAAAAAATAAGGGAACATGTGATGAAAATGTAAACAATGCAATGCTGTAATGACCTGTATACCCTTTACAAAAACTTAAATTAAAAAAATAAAATTAAAAAAAAAAAGATAATTTTCCACATAATTAAAGTTGTCGGCTGTTGTATAACACACACACACACACAAACACACACACACATATATATCATCATCATCATCATCATCATCATCATCATCATAGCAGTCTGTCCTATATGCATACATGCATATACAGCTATGTGAAAAAATTAGGACACCCTGTATAAGCCTGTGTTTTTTTTTTGTTGTTGTTTTTTTTTTGTTTTTTTTTTTTACATATTTGGACATACGGACATTTAATGTTAAAAAATTTTAATGTTAAAATACTGGGAGATTCATGTAATACAACTAAACAATTAAAAATGAATTAAATACTTTTCTTTAAATTTTCTGTAAAATGTAATTCTAAACAAATAGTGAGGAATAAATTAGGACACCTCCCATCTTTTTTTAGGACACCCCCACATTTATTCCCACTTAAAATGGCTGAAATAAATGTTAAAAAATGCAAATAAAAACAAAAAAAAGTTAGACATAGATATGTGAACATTTCTTAATAAAGAACTGAATATTTAATGGGGTGTCCTAACTTTTTCACGACTGTATACATCTTTATATAAATAGCTGTACACACACACACACACACACACACACACACACACACACACACACACACACACATGAGAGGTTTCTAATGCTCTTCTATATAACATATTATATTACCGGGGCCCCACTCTGGAGCCAGGCCTGGGGGAGGGGCTCAATGGCTGGTGGCGGGATTTCCATCCACGGGACCCGGCCGGGCTCAGCCCGAAGGAGTTACATGGGTCCGCCCTCCAGTGGGCTCACCACCTGCAGGAGGGACCATGGGGGTCCGGTGCTATGTGGATCAGGTGGCGGTCAAAGGCGGAGACCTTGGCGGTCTGATCCCAAGCTTCCTAAACTGGCTTTTGGGACGTGGGATGTCACTTCTCTGGTGGGGAAGGAGCATGAGCTGGTGCATGAGGTTGACAGATACGGGCTAGATATAGTCGGCCTCACCTCAACACACAGCTCCAGTTCCGAAACCAGTCTCCTGGAGAGGGGCTGGAGCTTGACCTACTCTGGAGCTGCCCCGGGTGAGAGACGACGAGCAGGGGTGGGTATTCTTGTATCCCCCCCCACCTTGCTGCCTCTATATTGGATTTTCCCCGGTGGACGAAAGGGTTGTTTCCCTGCGCCTTCGGGTTGGGAAATGGGTCCTGACCATTATTTGTGCCTATGCACCAAATGATGGTTCAGAGTACCCACCTTTTTTGAAGTCTGTGACTGGGGTGCTGGAGAGTGCTCCTCTTGGAGACTCCATTGTCCTACTGGGGAACTACAATGCGCACGTGGGCAACGACAGTGAATCCTGGAAGGGGGTGATTGGGAGGAATGGCCTGCCCAATCTGAACCCGAGTGGTGTTCAGTTGTTGGACTTCTGTGCTAACCACAGTTTGTCCATAACGAACACCATGTTCAATCATAAGGGTGTCCATATATGCACCTGGCACCAGGACACCCTAGGTCGCAGATTGATGATCGATTTTGTTATCGTGTCATCAGACCTGCGACCGTATGTCTTGGACACTCGGGTAAAGAGAGGTGCAGAGCTCTCAACTGATCACCACCTGGTGGTGAGTTGGATCCAATGGCAGGGGAGGATGCCATTCAGACCTGGTAGACCCAAACATATAGTGAGAGTGTGCGGGGAACGTCTGGCTGAGGCCCCTGTCCGGGAGGTCTTCAACTCCCACCTCCGGAAGAACTTTAACCACATTCCGAAGGAGTCTGGAGACATGGAGTCTGAATGGGCCATGTTCTCCACCTCCATTGTTGAAGCGGCTGCCCAGAGCTGCGGCCGCAAGGTTGTCGGGGCATCTCGTGGTGGCAACCCCCGAACCAAGTGGTGGACACCAGTGGTGAGGGGGGCCATTAAACTGAAGAAAGAGTCCTATCAAGCTTGGTTGGCTTGTGGGACTCCCGAAGCAGCTGAGGTGTACCGGCAGGACAAGCAGAGTGCAGCTCGGGTGGTTGCTGAAGCAAGAACTCTGGTATGGGAGGAGTTCGGTGAGGCCATGGAACAAGACTTTCGATCGGCCTCGAAGAGATTCTGGCAAACTGTCCGGTGGCTCAGGAGTGGGAAGCAGCTCCCTGTCCACACTGTGTATGGTGTGGATGGGGCACTGCTGACTTCGACTTGGGATATCGTCGGGCAGTGGAAGGAATACTTCGAGGATCTCCTCAATCCCACTGACACGCCTTCCACAGAGGAAGCAGGGCTTGTGGATGACTTGCCTATCACAGGGGCTGAGGTCACCAAGGGGGTTAAAAATCTCTTTGGTGGCTGGGCCCCGGGGGTGGATGAGATTCATCCTGAGTACCTCAAGGCCCTGGATGTTGTAGGGCTGTCATGGTTGACACGCCTCTGCAACACTGCGTGGAGGTTGGGGGCAGTGCCTTTAGCATGGCAAACCGGGGTGGTGGTTCCCATCTTCAAAAAAGGGGACTGGAGGGTGTGCTCCAACTTTAGACGGATCACACTCCTCAGCCTCCCTGGGAAGGTCTATGCCAAGGTACTGGAGAGAAGAGTCCGTCCATTGGTCAAACCTCAGATTCAGGAGGAGCAATGTGGGTTTTGTCCTGGCCGTGGCACAATGGACCAGCTCTTTACCCTCTCGAGAATCCTCGAGGGTTCGTGGGAGTTTGCCCAACCAGTTTACATGTGTTTTGTGGACTTGGAAAAGGCATTCAACCGCGTCCCTTGTGGTTTTTTGTGGGGGGTGCTTCAGGAGTATGGGGAACCGGGCTTGTTGTTACTAGCTATTCAGTCTCTGTACGACCGTTGTGAGAGTTTGGTTCGTATTGCCAACACTCGGTCGGACTCATTCCCAGTGAGAGTTGGACTCCACCAGGGCTGCCCTTTGTCACCAATGCTGTTTATAATTTTTATGCACAGGATTTCTAGGCGCAGCCAGGGAATGGAGGGTGTCATGCTTGGTGACCACAGGATCTCATCTCTGTTGTTTGCAGATGATGTTGTCCTGCTGGCTTGATCCAGCAATGGCCTACAGGTCTTTCTGGGACGGTTTGCTGCTGAGTGTGAAGCGGCTGGGATAAGAATCAGTACCTCCAAGTCTGAGTCCATGGTCCTCAGCCAGAAAAAAGTGGATTGTCCTCGCTGGGTTGGGGACAAGCTCCTGCCCCAAGTGGAGGAGTTTATCATGGGGTCTTATTCACGAGTGAGGGGAGAATGGAGCGAGAGACTGACAGACGGATCGGAGAAGCATCTGCAGTGATGCGGACGTTGTACCGGTCTGTTGTGGTGAAGAGGGAACTAAGCTCTAAGGCAAAGCTGTTGATTCACCAGTCAATCTACATTACTACCCTCATCTATGGTCACGAGCTTTGGGTAATGACTGAAAGAACAAGATCGCGGATACAAGCGGCTGAAATGAGCTTTCTTCGTAGGATTGCTGGACTCACCCTCAGAGATAGGGTGAGGAGCTCAGTCATCCGGGAGAGGCTCAGAGTAGAACCACTGCTCCTCCACACTGAAAGGAGCCAGTTAAGATGATATGGGCATCTGATCAGGATGCCTCCTGGACGCCTCCCACTTGAGGCGTTTTGGGCACGTCCTTCTGGGAGGAGACCCCGGGGCAGACCCAGGACTCGCTGGAGAGACTATGTTTCCCAGCTGGTCTGGGAATGCCTTGGTATCCTCTCTGAAGAGCTGGAGCAGGTGGCTGGGGAGAGGGAAGTCTGGGCTTCTCTGCTTGAACTGCTGCCTCTGTGACCCGGACCTCCGGAAAAGTGGTAGAAGATGGATGGATGGATATTATATTTTATATATATATATATATATATATATATATATACATACACACAGCGGGGGGAAAAGTATTTAGTCAGCCACCAATTGTGCACGTTCTCCCACTTAAAAGACGAGAGAGGTCTCCAATTTTTATCATAGGTATACCTCAACTATGAGAGACAAAATGAGAAGGAAAAAAAAAATCCAGAAAATCACATTGAAGGATTTTTAATGAATTAATTGGTAAATTCCTTGGTTAAAATAAGTATTTGGTCAATAACAAAAGTTCCATCTCAATACTTTGTTATATACCCTTTGTTGGCAATGACAGAGGTCAAACATTTTCTGTAAGTCTTCAAAAGGTTTCCACACACTGTTGCTGGTATTTTGGCCCATTCCTCCATGCAGATCTCCTCTAGAGCAGTGATGTTTTGGGGCTGTCACTGGGCAACACAGACTTTCAACTCCCTCCAAAGATTTTCTATGGGGTTGAGATCTGGAGATTGGCTAGGCCACTCCAGGACCTTGAAATGCTTCTTACGAAGCCACTCCTTCGTTGCCCAGGCGGTGTGTTTGGGATCATTGTCATGCTGAAAGACCCAGCCATGTTTCATCTTCAATGCCCTTGCTGATGGAAGGAGGTTTTCACTCAAAATCTCATGATACATGGCCCCATTCATTCTTTCCTTTACACGGATCAGTCGTCCTGGTCTCTTTGCAGAAAAACAGCCCCAAAGCATGATGTTTCCACCCCCATGCTTCACAGTAGGTATGGTGTCCTTTCTCCCCCAAACACGACAAGTTGAGTTTTTACAATAAAGTTCTATTTTGGTTTCATCTGACCATATGACATTCTCCCAATCCTCTTCTGGATCATCCAAATGCTCTCTAGCAAACTTCAGATGGGCCTGGACATGTACTGGCTTAAGCAGGGGGACACGTCTGGCACTGCAGGATTTGAGTCCCTGGCGGCGTAGTGTGTTACTGATGGTAGCCTTTGTTACTTTGGTCCCGGCTCTCTGCAGGTCATTCACTAGGTCCCCCTGTGTGGTTCTGGAATTTTTGCTCACCGTTCTTGTGATCATTTTGACCCCACGGGGTGAGATCTTGCGTGGAGCCCCTGATCGAGGGAGATTATCAGTGGTCTTGTATGTCTTCCATTTTCTAATAATTGCTCCCACAGTTGATTTCTTCACACCAAGCTGCTTACCTATTGCAGATTCAGTCTTCCCAGCCTGGTGCAGGTCTACAATTTTGTTTCTGGGGTCCTTTGACAGCTCTTTGGTCTTGGCCATAGTGGAGTTTGGAGTCTGACTGTTTGAGGTTGTGGACAGGTGCCTTTTATACTGATAACGAGTTCAAACAGGTGCCATTAATACAGGTAACGAGTGGAGGACAGAGGAGCCTCTTAAAGAAGAAGTTACAGGTCTGTGAGAGCCAGAAATCTTGCTTGTTTGTAGGTGACCAAATACTTATTTTCCACCATAATTTGCAAATAAATTCTTTAAAAATCCTTCAATGTGATTTTCTGGATTTTTTTTTCTCATTTTGTCTCTCATAGTTGAGGTATACCTATGATGAAAATTGGAGACCTTTCTCATCTTTTAAGTGGGAGAACGTGCACAATTGGTGGCTGACTAAATACTTTTTTCCCCCCACTGTGTATATACAGTATATATATATATATATATATATATATATATATATATATATATATATATATATATATATATATATATATTTTGTCAGGTCAGGCATTAGCTTGCTTGCTACTGGATAACCATGAAAACCGGTACTACCTGTCTCATGGGTCGGGCCGTTGGCGACTCAACCGGCATCCCCGCCCTTCCGAGGGTGTGGAGGATGAAACTGGGCATCCTAGCAGAACTAAAAACAATATCTGTCACAGGTCTGTGGTGGACCATCCCCAGTTACACGGGGTGAGACTGGACATCCTGGCAGATAAACAACTCATCTGTAGCAAGGTCTGTGGTGGACTGTGCCAGTCAGTGCATTGTGACATGCACTACACAAAGAGCAGAGATAAACAAACCTGTCATCTGATCAGTCACTACAACAGATACAGGAGTCAGTTTGTCTTGGCCTGTCCTTGCCACTGATAATACCGCTAACTTCCAAGAGTGTGCTGCTAGTCCAGCAAAAGCTAGTGGTATTCAAATACTTTGTAAGCAGTTTCATGAAATGGTCAGTCAGAAAGCAACTCATACCGGCTCGGACGTCACCCGGGTTAACAAGGTCTGCGCTGATCTGTTCACACTCCGACAGGCAGCGAAAAATAACTTAGGAGCAGGAAGAGAAAAGAAGAGGAAAATGGCAGCCTTATGTGTAGCAGAATGGAATGTATGCACTCTGCTGGACAGATCAACATCACAGCACCCAGAAAGACAAGACTGCGCTTGTGGCCTTGGAAATGAACAGGTACAATGTAGACATAGCTGCACTTAGTGAAACAAGATTCCCTGGATATGACAGCTTGGAAGACCATGGGTACATCTTCTTTTGGATTGGGAAATCAACTCAAGAAAGGAGAGAAGCAGGAGTGGGCTTTGCAGTTAGAAAGGAGATAGCAGCAATGCTAGATGAGGAACTGACGCCAGTCAACAACAGGATAATGACTATGAGACTCCCACTACAGCAGAAGATGTATGCCACACTCATCAGTGTTTATGCCCCAACAATGACCAACACAGAGGAGGCGAAGGAAGAGTTCTACAGTGATTTACGTAAGGCTATGAGGCGTGTACCGACTGATGACAGGCTAATACTTGTTGGAGATTTTAATGCTAGAGTTGGTTCGAACACTAAGAAATGGAAAGAAGTGCTAGGCAGTCATGGAGTAGGCAAGTGCAATGCTAATGGAGAACTTCTACTTGCACTATGTTCAGAGTACAACCTTGTGATAACCAACACCCTATTTAAACACAAGGACACACAAGAAGACATGGATGCACCCAAGATCCAAGCACTGGCACTTGTTAGACTACATCATAGTAAGGCAGAGAGACATAAGGGATGTATTGGACACCAGAGCAATGAGAGGTGCAGACTGTGGTACTGATCATGTTATGCTGAGATCTAGGTTAAGAATTTGTAGACGAAAACAGCACTGCAGGACGGGTGCGAAGTCACCTCGGAAGCTAAACACCAGTGCACTTAAAAACCAAAAGAAGCAGGAAGAACTTACACAGGAAATGGATGAAAACTTGAAAGACTGGGACAGCAACAACTCAGAGAATGACACAGAAGAGAAATAGGCAACACTGAAGGATACCGTGTATCAGACTGCAAGTGATGTTTTAGGCCACCCTGAGAGGAAACATCAAGATTGGTATGATGAGCATGATGAACATCTGAAGAAACTACTAGAAGCGAGGAATACAGCTAGGCAGGAAAATCTACAGCGTACCACAAGGTTGAAGAAGAAGAAATACTCAAAGGCTCAGAGTGAGCTACAGAAGTACACCAGAGAGATGAAGTCCAACTGGTGGGATGAAAAAGCAGAGGAACTTCAAACTGCAGCAGACATGAAGGACATGAAAACATTCTTCACAGGTCTGAGGGAAATCTACGGCCCTAAACCAAGAGGATTGATCCAACTAAAGGCTATGGATGGTGAAATGGTTTTGCAGGAGAAAGACAAGATCCTGGACAGATTTGCAGACCACTTTGACCAACTACTAAACAACCCTGGAGATCTTGCTGAAGAGGCTGAAGAAGCTCTAATGCAGCGACCAGTTGTATTAAGTCTGGATGAGCCACCAAATCTTGATGAACTAATGGCAACTATCAGGACAACACAGGATGGTAAAGCTCCAGGAAGGGATGGAATTCCAGCAGAAGTGTGGAAATTTGGTGGTGCTCAGCTGACCATCTGCCTGCACAAGCTCATCCAAGAAATATGGGATTCCCAGAAAGTATCTCAAGACTGGAAGGATGCAAGTATTGTACCTTTGTTCAAGAAAGGTGACAGGAAAGATTGTGTAAATTACTGAGGTATATCACTGCTAGCCACTGTTGGCAAGATTCTCTCACGTGTACTACTGAACAGACTCAATGGACACATCTCGCGGAATGTAATACCGGAAACCCAGTGCGGCTTTAGATATGGAAGAAGCACAATGTACATGATTTTCTGCTTGAAACAGGTTCAAGAAAAGTGTATCAAACAGAATATGCTGCTTTATGTAGTCTTCATTGATTTCAGTAAAGCCTTCGATACTGTATCGCAACAAGGACTTCGGCAGGTACTCAAGAAATATGGCTGTACAGATAAGTTTGTCAACCTGATTGAGGCACTTCATACAGGTATGCAAGCAAACGTGGCAATGAGTGGTTCAGTGTCTAAAGACTTTTCAGTAAGCAACGGGGTGAAAAAAGGGTGTGTGCTGGCACCTACACTCTTTTCGCTATATCTGGCAGCCATGCTTGAGGTGGCCTTCAAAGACACTTCAGAAGAAGTATACATTCAAACAAGGAAAGAAGCAGACTTGTTCAGTGTGGCACAGTTTAAAGCTAAGAGTAAGACATCAATAAAGGTAGTAAGAGAAATGCTCTTTGCCGACGACAGTGCTCCAGTTGCACACAGTGCGGAAGATATGCAATCTTTAGTGAAGAAATTTACAAGAGCAGCTAGCCAATTCAGCCTCAAAATCAACATCAAGAAGACAGAGTGCCAAAGATCACCAAAGTCCCAGTTATCAACATCACTACCAGAAGAGATCAGCATTGATACAGAGCCACTAGTCAAGTGTAAGACTTTCAAGTATCTCGGGAGTACTGTTTCAGAGAATGCTGGGCTGGAGGATGAACTATCTCTAAGAATGGGAAAAGCGAGTGCTGTGTTTGGAAACTTGAGAGAGAGACTTTGGAACAATCGACATGTGTCTATCCGTGTGAAATGCAAAGTGTACAGAGCCACAGTACTGGCTACTCTATTGTACGGTGCTGAAACTTGGACTGTCTACAGGGTGCAGGTAAACAAACTCCATGCATACATGATGAGACACCTTCGAACCATAATGAACATCACATGGAAAGACAAGATAACCAACATAGAAGTGTTGAAACGAGCTGGTCTACCATCAATGGAGGACATGCTAATACAGATGAACCTGAGATGGCTCGGACATGTTGAGAGGATGGATCACCAGCGTCTCCCTTGGCAGTTACTCTACTCACAGTTATGCGAGGGCAAACGCAATCAGAGTAGACCAAGGCTCAGATTTAAAGACACTGTAAAAAGAAATCTGAAGAAGTTGGATATAGACAGGAGGTCCTGGCAGCAGAAGGTGAAGAACAGAGCCGCGTGGAGGAATCTGATCAGACCTAAATGAAACAGTCATTGTCGCCCCTGACAGACTGCTACGATGATGATAATATATATCGTATAATGTCGCTAAACACGATGATGTGGGATGATGAGAGTTGTGCGATAGTCATTTAAACACACTAAATATTACTCTGTTTTTTTACGACAGCCAACAACTTTAATTACATGGAAAATAATTTAAATTGATATGTGTAACTCATAGCAAAATTTGATCAGGATCCAAAGATAATTTCGTTCTTGCCATTCATTTCAATGGAGAATTTTTTTGATTTAAGGTGCCATATGCGTAAGTAGAGGGGGCGTGACTTAGGCTCTCTATTTGGAGAGGTGAAGGTGGGGCCTGTTTGTTTGTGATGTCATAAAATCCAGGATGTGCAATCAGCTAATTTCTTTTAGAGTTTAACTAAAAAGCAATGTGTCATTCTCTGTGAAGGGATCATTTTAATATTTTAACGGCATACATAAGACCAATGGCCACATTTTGTAAGGTTAAAAAACATCTTGCTCTGCTTTATTGCTTTATTAATAAATCATCAATCACCCGTGCTATTTCCTCACATGCAAATTTTGTTCAGAGCTAGTATCATACTACCAGCAGCATTAGTTTCTTTAGCAATGATACATGGGTGCTGACTAAAGACCAGCTCACATCTAAAAGGGCATTCACTTATAGCAGGCTAATGTATAGAAAAATTCAGCACTGCAAAGTATTTGTGAGATGAGATTATGTGAGCTGGATGTTAGCTGATACTTGAAGGGCAAGAACTGTGGCCAGACTGTACATGATGTTCCCCACTTACAATTTTGATGCTAAGTCGGCATCGGTTTGTAAACTGTCACGACACTGTCAAAGTGTTATCTTGTCAGTTTTTGTTTGTTGTATTAGCTCCGTTTTAAATTTTTATCTCTTTATCTCCTTTACTGATACTAACTTTTTACTTAGTGTTAACTTAGTAAATGCGAAAGCCCGATCAGGCACACAGGTGAATCAGACCCCGGGCAGGGCTGTTCACCAGGTTAGGCTAACCTGTTTTAGCTAGATAGCTAAAACATAGCTATCTAGAGATAGCTATGTCTATCTCTGGCCTGGAAAGATAGCTATCCAGGCCAGAAAGCCATGGCTCCATCCCCTACTTATGTCAGCTGTGTCTCCCTCTCTAAGAAGGTTTCTGAGTTGGAATTGAGACTCTCTAACCTTTATAAGATTCGGGAGGCTGAAAACCACCTGGACACTATTATTTTTGGACGGACATTGGCCCCAGCGACGGACTCGCAGCTACAGTGGGGCAAAAAAGTATTTAGTCAGCCACCAATTGTGCAAGTTCTCCCACTTAAAAGATGAGCGAGGTCTCCAATTTTCATCATAGGTATACCTCAACTATGAGAGACAAAATGAGAAAAAAAAAATCCAGAAAATCACATTGAAGGATTTTTAAAGAATTAATTTGCAAATTATGGTGGAAAATAAGTATTTAGTCACCTACAAACAAGCAAGATTTCTGGCTCTCACAGACCTGTAACTTCTTCTTTAAGAGGCTCCTCTGTCCTCCACTCTTTACCTGTATTAATGGCACCTGTTTGAACTCGTTATCAGTATAAAAGACACCTGTCCACAACCTCAAACAGTCAGACTCCAAACTCCACTATGGCCAAGACCAAAGAGCTGTCAAAGGACACCAGACACAAAATTGTAGACCTGCACCAGGCTGGGAAGACTGAATCTGCAATAGGTAAGCAGCTTGGTGTGAAAAAATCAACTGTGGGAGCAATTATTAGAAAATGGAAGACATACAAGACCACTGATAATCTCCCTCGATCTAGGGCTCCACGCAAGATCTCACCCCGTGGGGTCAAAATGATCATGAGAACGGTGAGCAAAAATCCCAGAACCACACGGGGGGACCTAGTGAATGACCTGCAGAGAGCTGGGACCAAAGTAACAAAGGCTACCATCAGTAACACACTACGCCGCCAGGGACTCAAATCCTGCAGTGCCAGACGTATCCCCCTGCTTAAGCCAGTACATGTCCAGGCCCATCTGAAGTTTGCTAGAGAGCATTTGGATGATCCAGAAGAGGACTGGGAGAATGTCATATGGTCAGATGAAACCAAAATAGAACTTTTTGGTAAAAACTCAACTTGTCGTGTTTGGAGGAGAAAGAACACCATACCTACTGTGAAGCATAGGGGTGGAAACATTGTGCTTTGGGGCTGTTTTTCTGCTAAGGGACCAGGACGACTGATCCGTGTAAAGGAAAGAATGAATGGGGCCATGTATCGTGAGATTTTGAGTGAAAACCTCCTTCCATCAGCAAGAGCATTGAAGATGAAACGTGGCTGGGTCTTTCAGCATGACAATGATCCCAAACATACCGCCCGGGCAATGAAGGAGTGGCTTCGTAAGAAGCATTTCAAGGTCCTGGAGTGGCCTAGCTAATCTCCAGATCTCAACCCCATAGAAAATCTTTGGAGGGAGTTGAAAGTCCGTGTTGCCCAGCGACAGCCCCAAAACATCACTGCTGTAGAGGAGATCTGCATGGAGGAATGGGCCAAAATACCAGCAACAGTGTGTGAAAACCTTGTGAAGACTTACAGAAAACGTTTGACCTCTGTCATTGCCAACAAAGGGTATATAACAAAGTATTGAGATGATCTTTTGTTATTGACCAAATACTTATTTTTCACCATAATTTGCAAATAAATTCTTTAAAAATCAGACAATGTGATTTTCTGGATTTTTTTTTTCTTCTTCTTCTTCTTCGTCGACCGCTAGATGGTCACACCAGCTGCCCTGACGAATGCTGCCGTTCTGCGGAGGTCCCCGAGGTCCCCGTGCAGCTTTTGGTTCAGCGATGTGGGGTCAGGTCACGTAGCTCGTCTGAGTGCAGCGTGGTCTGGGCAGTCTTGGAGGAGGTGTTCGCTGGTCATTTGGGCAGTACCACATGGGCATCTGTCCGATTGTCCAACTTTAAGTTTCTGGTGCATGTGAGCATGCATTCTGTTATGTCCAGTTCGGAGTCTGAACAGAACGACTGGGTCAGCCCTGCTCAGACTATAGTAGTCGTCATCCTTGCAGAAGTTTGGGTGTTGCTGCTGCCACTTCTTGTGAGACAGGGCCTTAATAATGGTTTTCTCCTCACTGTAAGAGACCTGCCTGTCTTCCTGGTTTTGCTGCCCACCCTCCTTAGCAAGTCTGTCAGCCGTCTCATTTCCATAGATTCCACAGTGGGCAGGAATCCATTGGAGTGATACATTCACCTGTGTTGCTAGTTGAGACAGAGTGAGGGCGAGTTCATTCAGTTCTTTAAGTCGGGGGTCCTGAAGTGCATCCAAGACAGAGAGGGCATCAGTGAAGAGGACGACCCGCTTGTGTGCCTTGTCTTGATGTTCCCTGACGTGGGCCGCTGCTGTTCTCAGGGCCTCTGTCTCAGCCCTGAAATTGGTGGCGTACTTTCCAGTCGCAATGGGAATGTGGGTCTCCTCGTCAGCATACCTGATGTACACGCCGCCTCCGCCATTCCTGGTTGCTTCCATGGTCTCTCATAGTTGAGGTATACCTATGATGAAAATTGGAGACCTCTCTCATCTTTTAAGTGGGAGAACGTGCACAATTGGTGGCTGACTAAATACTTTTTTACCCCACTGTAGCAGAGATGGCTACTTACCTGGGTGAAATTAGCACATTGCCTTCCACTTCCACCCCTGCTCCGGTCACCTCAGCTGTCCAGGACTCCAGCATCAAACACTGGCTTCACCTCAGAGCTTAATCCAAAGCCCCGGGTGGTTCGTCACAGCCTCAGTGTGCGCCCTGGACCATGGTTGGGCCAAATAGCAAACGTCGGGGATTGACCAGACATGGCTGCGCCTCCTCCCTTTCCCTTTTGCTGGAAAACAGATTTGACATCCTTTCCCTGGAAGATTTCCCTCACCTGGATGTCGATCATCTTCCCATGGCTGCCCCTACTCCTTCAGCAGCAGCCCAAACCCGCAAGCCCCAGATCGAAACTACCTTAGGTGTGCCAAACTATACACCAGCTCCAAAAAGAAGAGAGTGCATCACCCTGCATCACCTCCGCATCGGCTCCCCGCCGCCACTGCAGCAACTACGGCAAAATTATCCACCATTTCACAAGCCACCGACAAAGCCCCCCCAGATAACGCTGGTAATTGGTGATTCAATAATGAGGAATGTCAGAAGCAGGTACTGTGTTACAAATTTTTTTCCTGGGGCTAAAGTGTCAGACATTGAGGCTCTTACCCCTGACCTATTAAATGAATACCCCCACGCTAAAACTGTTATTGTGCACGTTGGATGCAACAGCATCCCAGATGAAGCATCTGAGATCTTAAAGAGTGACTTCAGGAGCCTTCTGTCCACTCTCATGAACTATGGAAGATGTGTGTTTATTTCTGGGCCACTTGCTCCTTTCAGAAGAGATTGCAATTATTTTAGCAGAACTCTCAGCCTTAATACCTAGTTGTGTTCAACATGTCCTATTTTTAACATTGGTTTTATAGACAATTTCAGCCTGTTTTGGAACCGCCCATCATTTATGAGGCCAGATGGCATCCATCCAAATAGACTCGGTACACGTGTTCTAAGGGACAATCTGTTTTATTCCATTCAGCATTTTTTAGTACAGTGACTGAAAGCTAGTATGTTAACTCTCCCCGAAGTACCTGGGTCTGCCAACCAGCCCTTTTTTGTTTCCAATTCTCATATTAATCTTATTAATCCAAATAATTCTCACTGTTTAGATCAGTCTTCAGTTCATAACTTCATAGAGATTGTGTCTGTCTCCCGTTACCCAAAACATTATAACCCAAGACAAATACAACATAACTTGATAAATACACGCCTCTCTGCAGCTCCTCTTCATCCGCCACCTCTCAACTTAGCCCCTGTCTTCCCCATCAGAGAATCACTGTCTGTTCCCTTCAAAGTTAATAAAAATAAAATGTATAAGCATCCCAAAATGATTAAACAAAAAGTTGGTAAAACTCAAATTAAAGGTCAAGTCTCTAAATTTAATGATTTGGCATCTCTTCCTCCTCATAATTTAAAAATTAAATGTGGTTTGTTAAATATTAGGTCTCTAACTCCCAGTATCAGCTAGTCCATGATCTGTTAATTGATCATCAGATTGATTTAATATCCCTTACAGAGACTTGGTTAGGGCAAGAGGATTATGTTGGTTTAAATGAATCAACTCCCTCTGGTTATTTAAACTATCAAAATCCTAGAAGTTCTGGTCGTGGAGGAGGAGTAGCGACAATTTACCATTCTAAATTACTAGGTTTTTTTTTCCACAATATTTTTATTGAACCTTTTTTTAAACAAACATGACACCAACAATCAAACCCTAACACTAAAGTAAATTAAAAATAAATGTTCTAAAAACACCAACAACCATTAACAAAACAAGTCAAACAATGCTCCTCTGTTTAGCCTAGGTAATCCATTGCATAAGTATACACATTATACATTCACCAATTTGGAATTTACAAGGTCCACACATATCATTCACCTTCTTCTTCAGAAGTTATGTTTAGTTTCTTTACATAATCAATGAAAGGTCTCCATATATTCTCAAACACATTTTCCTTTGATTTCAATAGTTATGTTATTCTTTCTAGTGGAAGGTTTGTTAACATCTGTCTTAACCACTGAGTCACATCTGGTCTATGAGTCTTTTTCCACAGTAGTGCAATACATTTTTTGGCGTTAAGCAAACTGAGGTCTATGAATGTTCTTTCACTCTTTTTTTTCCACAATATCTTTATTGAACCTTTTCTTTTTTTTTTTTTTTAACAAACATGATACAAACAATCAAACACTAACACTAAAGTACTACAAAAAAAAATGCACTAAAAACACCAACAACCACCAACAAAATCAAGTCTTCAACAATGCTCCTCTGTTTAGTCTAGACAATCCAATACATAAGTATACATATTATGTTCACCAGTTTGGAATTTACAAGGTCCACACACATCATTCACCTTCTTCTTCAAGAGTTATGTTTAAATTTTTTACATAATCAATAAAAGGTCTCCATATATTCTCAAACACAATTTCCTTTGATTTTAGTATATATGTTATTCTTTCTAATGGAAGGTTTGTTAACATCTGTCTTAACCACTGAGTCACATCTGGTCTATGAGTCTTTTTCCATAATAGTGCAATACATTTTTTGGCATTAAGCAAACTGAGGTCTATGAATGTTCTTTCACTTTTATTAAAATTATGCTTTTCTGGGTACAGACCCAACAAAAACAGTTTAGGATTCAATATGATTTGTTTTGAGATTATTTTTTCAATTGTTACCCTCACCTCTTCCCAAAACATTCTTATTAATCTACATTCCCATAAACAATGAAATAGGGTTCCTTTACTTTCCATGCATTTTGTGCATGTATCTGGTATATTTTTGTTATATCTATTTAACTCCTCCGGTGTAACATACATCCGCATTAACCATTTGAAATGTATCAATTTAAGGCGTGCATTTATTGATTTGGTTTGAGCTTCTGTACAAGCCAATTCCCATTGTTCCTCTGAAATTTCAATTTGCAGATCTTCTTTCCAGTAGTTTAATCTTTTCAGTGAATTTTCACTTGAAGATAGTGTCAGTGAGTTATAAAACTCTGAAATAATACCCTTTCTTTTACTATCTTTCATCATCATTTTTTCCAAGGATGAATAAATAGGTCGAGTGAGAGCTTTATTTTGATTTGATCGAATAAAGTTTCTAAGTTGAAGATATTTAAAAAAATGTGTTCTATTGAGATTAAATTTGATCCTCAGCTCTTCAAAAGACATTATGTTGTCTGCACATGGCAAATATAAATCCTGAATCTTTTGTATCCCTTTTAAATTCCATACTTTAAATACAGCGTCCGCTCTCCCTGGTTTAAAATATTGATTACCCCATATTGGACTAAATTGTGACAATAACTGTGGTTCTTTTAAATAGTTTTTAGCTTCACACCATATTTTGATCATATGCTTTACAAATGGATTTTTAACTTGTTTTTGTAATTTTTTTGCCGAATCTGAGTATATGAATATGGGAAGAGGTAAAGGTAAATTGTATGATTCCATTTCAGTCCAGTGAGGGAGATCATTTGATGAAAAATAATATGTCATAGACCTCAGTTGTGCCGACCAATAATACAACATAAAATTTGGACATTTCAGACCTCCACGATCAAATGGTAAATATAATAAAGACAAACGTAATCTAGCCCTCCTGTTGTTCCATATAAATTCCACTAACTTTTTTTTTATTCTTGAGAATAGATCTAAAGGTGGTGATAAGGGAATGTATTGAAATAAATAAAGTATTTTAGGTAAAATATTACTTTTAAGTATATTGATTCTCCCGATCATCGACATTGGTAGTGACATCCATCTCTGAAGTAACTCATTGATATCTGACATTAAGGCTTCATAGTTGACACTGGCGACTGATTCTAGCTTAGGCATAATTTGGATTCCTAAATATTTAAACTGATTTACAACATTGAATTGATTTACCTCAGGGGCTGGGTAATTTCTCTGGGTCTCATTTAGCATTAATATTGAAGATTTAGTTTTATTTATTTTATATCCTGATATTTCCCCAAAATTCTTTATTAAATTCAACAAGGTTGGAATTGATTTTTTTAGATTCGACATAAACAAAATTATGTCATCGGCGTACAGGGAGATTTTATGTTCTGTTGGTCCAACTTTAATTCCATATATTTGTGAATGTAAACGTATCGCTATCGCTAAAGGTTCAATTGCCATAGTAAACAGTAAAGGTGAAAGTGGACAGCCTTGTCGACATCCTCTATTGATTTTTATTGGTTTTGAAATATTGTTATTTGTTAGGATTTCTGCTGTAGCATTATTGTATATTATTTGAACCCATTTTATGAAATTATTTCCAAGTCCAAACCTTTGTAGGACTTCAAAAAGAAAGGGCCATTCAACTCTATCAAAGGCCTTTTCGGCGTCCAATGATAGGAGAGCTGTATCCGGTGCTTCTTTTTTTTTTTTTTTCCACAATATCTTTATTGAACCTTTTTTTTTTTTTTTTTAACAAACATGATACAAACAATCAAACACTAACACTAAAGTACTACAAAAAAAAAAAATGCACTAAAAACACCAACAACCACCAACAAAATCAAGTCTTCAACAATGCTCCTCTGTTTAGTCTAGACAATCCAATACATAAGTATACATATTATGTTCACCAGTTTGGAATTTACAAGGTCCACACACATCATTCACCTTCTTCTTCAAGAGTTATGTTTAAATTTTTTACATAATCAATAAAAGGTCTCCATATATTCTCAAACACAATTTCCTTTGATTTCAGTATATATGTTATTCTTTCTAATGGAAGGTTTGTTAACATCTGTCTTAACCACTGAGTCACATCTGGTCTATGAGTCTTTTTCCATAATAGTGCAATACATTTTTTGGCATTAAGCAAACTGAGGTCTATGAATGTTCTTTCACTTTTATTGAAATTATGCTTTTCTGGGTACAGACCCAACAAAAACAGTTTAGGATTCAATATGATTTGTTTTGAGATTATTTTTTCAATTGTTACCCTCACCTCTTCCCAAAACATTCTTATTAATCTACATTCCCATAAACAATGAAATATGGTTCCTTTACTTTCCATGCATTTTGTGCATGTATCTGGTATATTTTTGTTATATCTATTTAACTCCTCCGGTGTAACATACATCCGCATTAACCATTTGAAATGTATCAATTTAAGGCGTGCATTTATTGATTTGGTTTGAGCTTCTGTACAAGCCAATTCCCATTGTTCCTCTGAAATTTCAATTTGCAGATCTTCTTTCCAGTAGTTTAATCTTTTCAGTGAATTTTCACTTGAAGATAGTGTCAATGAGTTATAAAACTCTGAAATAATACCCTTTCTTTTACTATCTTTCATCATCATTTTTTCCAAGGATGAATAAATAGGTCGAGTGAGAGCTTTATTTTGATTTGATCGAATAAAGTTTCTAAGTTGAAGATATTTAAAAAAATGTGTTCTATTGAGATTAAATTTGATCCTCAGCTCTTCAAAAGACATTATGTTGTCTGCACATGGCAAATATAAATCCTGAATCTTTTGTATCCCTTTTAAATTCCATACTTTAAATACAGCGTCCGCTCTCCCTGGTTTAAAATATTGATTACCCCATATTGGACTAAATTGTGACAATAACTGTGGTTCTTTTAAATAGTTTTTAGCTTCACACCATATTTTGATCATATGCTTTACAAATGGATTTTTAACTTGTTTTTGTAATTTTTTTGCCGAATCTGAGTATATGAATATGGGAAGAGGTAAAGGTAAATTGTATGATTCCATTTCAGTCCAGTGAGGGAGATCATTTGATGAAAAATAATATGTCATAGACCTCAGTTGTGCCGACCAATAATACAACATAAAATTTGGACATTTCAGACCTCCACGATCAAATGGTAAATATAATAAAGACAGACGTAATCTAGCCCTCCTGTTGTTCCATATAAATTCCACTAACTTTTTTTTTATTCTTGAGAATAGATCTAAAGGTGGTGATAAGGGAATGTATTGAAATAAATAAAGTATTTTAGGTAAAATATTACTTTTAAGTATATTGATTCTCCCGATCATCGACATTGGTAGTGACATCCATCTCTGAGTTAACTCACTGATATCTGACATTAAGGCTTCATAGTTGACACTGGCGACTGATTCTAGCTTAGGCATAATTTGGATTCCTAAATATTTAAACTGATTTACAACATTGAATTGATTTACCTCAGGGGCTGGGTAATTTCTCTGGGTCTCATTTAGCATTAATATTGAAGATTTAGTTTTATTTATTTTATATCCTGATATTTCCCCAAAATTCTTTATTAAATTCAACAAGGTTGGAATTGATTTTTTTAGATTCGACATAAACAAAATTATATCATCGGCGTACAGGGAGATTTTATGTTCTGTTGGTCCAACTTTAATTCCATATATTTGTGAATGTAAACGTATCGCTATCGCTAAAGGTTCAATTGCCATAGTAAACAGTAAAGGTGAGAGTGGACAGCCTTGTCGACATCCTCTATTGATTTTTATTGGTTTTGAAATATTGTTATTTGTTAGGATTTCTGCTGTAGCATTATTGTATATTATTTGAACCCATTTTATGAAATTATTTCCAAGTCCAAACCTTTGTAGGACTTCAAAAAGAAAGGGCCATTCAACTCTATCAAAGGCCTTTTCGGCGTCCAATGATAGGAGAGCTGTATCCGGTGCTTCTTTATTAAAATAGATAATATTAAATAGTCTTCTTACATTATGGAAGCCTTGTCTACCCTTTATAAAGCCATTCTGATCTCGATTAATAATATTTGGTAAAATTTCTTGTATTCGTCTTGCTAAAATTTTACAGATTATCTTAAGGTCGGCGTTTAATAGGCTTATTGGTCTCATATTTTCACATTTATTAGAGGGCTTACCTGGTTTTGGCAGCAGTATAATTAAGGCATTATTTATGTATGATGGTAAATTATTATTTTGAAATGCTTCTAAAACCATTTCCAAAAAAGGTTTTATTAATTTATTCTTAAATTTTTTATAAAGGTCAACTGGAAGACCATCTGGTCCTGCACTTTTTCCTGATTTCATATTATCAATGGCTAGCCCAACTTCTTCTTGACTAATTTTAGACTCCAATATCTCCCTGTTTTCATTTGGAATACACGGTATAGATAGTTCGTTCAAAAACCCATTTAGTTTTGTTAAATCAGGTTCATTTTTGGTATCATATAATTTTTCATAGTAATCTCTAAAGGCTCTATTAATTTCTAAAGGATCTATAACTACCTGTCCGTTACTTATAATACTGGTAATTGGTGTTTTAATTTCCAATTGTTTAATCTGCCATGCTAATAATTTTCCTGATTTTTCACCTTGTTCATAAAAAGATTGTTTCAATCTTAGAAGACTCGAGGCAGCTCTATTCGCTGATTTTTTGTCGTATTCAGCTCTCAAAATCAGTAATTCATTCTCCAACCTTGGGTCACTTCCTGCATACACTTTTTCCTGAAGATTTTTTATTTTATGTTCCAATTTAGCTCTCTCCTCTCGAGTCTTCTTAGATTTTGATCCTGTATAACTAATAATATGCCCCCTAATAAAAGCTTTGAAAGCCTCCCACTTTACACATGCTGATGTTTGTGTAGTATTGATGTCAAAGAACTCGTCTATCTGTTTTTCTATATACTTGACAAATTCCTCATCCTGAAGCCATTTATGCTGAAATTGCCATCTACCTGATTCCTTTGTCAATTTTTTATCTACATATATTAGACAACAGGGTGCATGATCAGAGATCACGATGTTATCATAAAAGCAGTTTTGAATCTTGGACCTTAATTCTGTGGAAATCAAAAAATAATCAATACGTGAGAATGTCTTGTAGGTACTGGAATAACAAGAATAGGCTTTAACTTGTGGTTTCATTTCTCTCCATATATCTAACAATCTCAATTCTTTCATAAAATGATTAATAGTCATCCTACATCCAATGTGCGTACAATCCAGTCCTGTTGATCTATCCACACCTGGATTCAATGTACAATTAAAATCCCCTGCTATTATATGTTGCCCTGTAAGTGATGATAAGATGAGAAATAAATTAGCAAAGAACTTCTGATCATCTATATTGGGACCATATAAGTTCACAAGATTTATATTTTCTAATAGCAAAGAACCTTGAATGATTACATATCTTCCAAATTTGTCTCCAATTACATTTTTCACTTGAAAAGGAACTGATTTATGTATGAGAGTCATAACTCCCCTGGCTCGGGATGAAAATGAAGAGGTGAATACACTTCCCTGCCATCTACTCCTAATTCTTTTAACATCCTCCTCTATCAGATGAGTTTCTTGTAAAAACACAATTCTTGAACCCATGTCCTTTATTTTATTCATAACTTGTTTAAGTTTTTTTAAATTTTGTAGACCTCTGCAATTCCATGAAGTTAAATTAAGATTAACACTTTGGTCCATGATCAATAGAGAGTTTGGGATTACCTTGCAGTGTAAACATGCTCATACAGAGAAGCAAAAACATGAGTGGTTGAACATTCATCCTACAAACTACACACAAACAAATTTCCCCTTCCCACACTTGTGGCAAACCCCCCAAAATCAAAAGAAAAATTCTGTCTCCCGATATAGCCATCGACC
This sequence comes from Pholidichthys leucotaenia, assembly GCA_020510985.1. Lineage (NCBI taxonomy): Eukaryota > Metazoa > Chordata > Actinopteri > Cichliformes > Pholidichthyidae > Pholidichthys > Pholidichthys leucotaenia. The sequence continues at coordinate 169,088,533 of CM035836.1, forward strand.
GTTCCACACCCACGGGGAACAGCCTAAGCCACTCCTTCTTCATCCTCCCAATCACCCTAACTCTACTGCTTTTAATGACGTAACATTAACTCTCCTCTGTAGTTTTCCAACTTAACTCCAAAATTTTTAACAACTTTGTACATCATAGTTTTTTTTTTTGTTTGTTTTGTTTTTTTTAAATATATAATACAATCTATATTTTGTAAACTTACTATTTACTTCAAGTCAGTCAGATGCCTGTGCAAATGCTTAATTATTCTACCTTATATTTTGTTCATGCTTAGCTCCCACCAGTCTCTTCTTCTTCTTTGATCTTCTTGATGAACTCCTGCGCCTCCTCTGGGGTCTTGAAGATGTGGGTTCTGCCCTCATACGTGGTCAGCAGTCTCGCAGGATAGATTACACCATGACGAATCCCAAGGTTGCGCAGCTCCTTACGTACGGGATCAAACTGCTTCCTCAATTGTTGGATTCCTGTGGCCAAATCTGGGTAGAACCGCACCTGCTGGTCCTGGTGTTTAATCTCTCCTTTAGCACGTGCAGCGTTGAAGATCTTCATCCTGTCTCTGTTGCTAAGAAACTTCATAATTAAGGTCCTCGGCGGTCCCTTATCTCTCCGTGGGCCAATACGATATGCTTTTTCCAGAACCACTGCTGATTGCAACTCCTCGCTGCCCAGCACCTCCTGAATCCACTTTTCCAGAAAGGAACATACGTCCCGACCTTCTGATTCCTCTGGAAGACCCACCAGCCTCAAGTTATTCTGTCTCGACCGAGATTCCAAATCCAAAATATTATCTTCCAGAGATTTATTTTTTTTTTCCAAAGTGCGCACCTTTAATTGAAGACGGGTGACGTCATCTTCAGCACTAGCGAGACGGAGCTCCATCTGCGCCGTTCGTTCTACACAGTCACCCAATTCCTTTCTTATTCCTTCCAGCGCTGTCATAATCCCATCAAATCTAGAGGAAAAGTCCGCTCTCATTGAACTCATGGCAGCCATCAGCGCATCTGCGCCATTCCCCGCAGAAATCGCACCGCCGCCAGCCTCCTCCGCCATATATGGAGCCTTGTTTGCTGCGTCACAGACCTGAAAGTCCGTTAATTTGGACTGTTTCGGCGGCTCGCTTTTTCCTTTTCCTGGTTTTCCAGCCTTAGGCTTCGCCGACATATCCTCGCCCAAATGCTGGGATACGTTCTGTCCCAAATGAGAGAGTTATTTGCCGATTTTTTTTTTTCCAGGAGCAGAGCAGAGCGAGACACGTCCGTCCTACGTGGCAGCCATAACCGGAAGTCATGTTCTTTCACTCTTATTAAAGTTATGCTTTTCTGGATACAGACCCAACAAAAACAATTTAGGATTCAATATGAGTTGTTTTGAAATTATTTTTTCAATTGTTACCCTCACCTCTTCCCAAAACATTCTAATTTTTCTACATTCCCATAAACAATGAAATAGAGTTCCTTTACTTTCCATACATTTTGTGCATATATCTAGTATGTTTTTGTTATATCTATTTAACTCCACCGGTGTAACATACATCCGCATTAACCATTTAAAATGTATCAATTTAAGACTTACATTTATTGATTTGGTTTGAGCTTCTGTGCAAGCCAATTCCCATTGTTCCTCTGAAATTTCAATTTGCAGGTCTTCTTTCCAATAATTCATTCTTTTCTGTGAGTTTTCACTTGAGGATAATATCAGTGAATTATAGAACTCTGAAATAATACCCTTTTCTCTTACTATTTTTCGTCAAAATTTTTTCCAAGTATGAATAGTGAGAGCATTATTTTGATTTGATCGAATAAAATTCCTAAGCTGAAGATATTTAAAAAAAAATGTGTTCTATTAAGATTAAATTTGGCCCTCAGTTCTTCAAAAGACATTATGTTGTCTGAACGTGCCAAATATAAGTCTTGAATCTTTTGAATCCCTTTTAAATTCTATAATTTAAATACAGCATCCGCTCTCCCTGGTGTAAAATATTGATTACCCCATATTGGGCTAAATTGTGACAATAAGTGCGGTTCTTTTAAATATTTTTTGATTTCATACCATATTTTGATCATATGCTTTACTATAGGATTTTTAACTTGTTTCTGTAATTTTTTAGCCGAGTCTGAGTATATGAATAAGGGAAGAGGTAAAGGTAAATTGTATGATTCCATCTCCATCCAGTGAGGGAGATCATTTGATGAAAAATAATATGTCATAGACCTCAGTTGTGCTGACCAGTAATACAACATCAAGTTTGGACATTTCAGACCTCCACGATCAAATGGTAAATATAGTAAGGACAGACGTAATATAGCCCTCCTATTGTTCCATATAAATTCCACTAACTTTTTTTTTTAATTCTTGAGAATAGATCTGAAGGTGGCGGTAAAGGAATGTATTGAAATAAATATAGTATTTTGGGTAAGATATTACTTTTAAGTATATTAATTCTCCCGATCATCGACATTGGTAGTGACATCCATCTCTGAAGTAACTCATTAATATCTGTCATTAAGGCTTCATAGTTGATACTAGCGGCTGATTCTAACTTAGGCACAATTTGAATTCCTAAGTATTTAAACTGATTTACAACATTGAATTGATTTACCTCAGGAGCTGGGTGCTTTCTCTGGGTCTCATTTAGCATTAATATTGAAGATTTAGTTTTATTTATTTTATATCCTGATATTTCCCCAAAGTTCTTTATTAAATTTAACAAGGTCGGAATTGATTTTTTTAAGATTTGACATAAACAAAATTATGTCATCAGCATACAGGGAGATTTTATGTTCTGTTGGTCCTACTTTAATTCCATATATTTGTGGATGTAAACGTACTGCCATCGCTAAAGGTTCAATTGCCATAGTAAACAGTAAAGGTGAAAGTGGACAACCTTGTCGACAACCTCTATTCATTTTTATTGATTTTGAGATATTGCTATTTGTTAGGATTTCTGCTGTAGCATTATTGTATATTATCTGAACCCATTTTATGAAATTCTTTCCAAGTCCAAACCTTTGTAAAACTTCAAAAAGAGAGGGCCATTCGACCCTATCAAAGGCCTTTTCAGCATCCAATGATAGGAGAGCTGTATCCGGCGCTTCTTTATTAGAATAAATAATATTAAATAGTCTTCTTACATTATGGAAGCCTTGTCTTCCCATTATAAAGCCATTCTGATCTCGGTTAATTATATTTGGTAATATTTCTTGTAGTCGTCTTGCTAAAATTTTACAGATTATCTTAAGGTCTGCATTTAATAGGCTTATTGGTCTCATGTTTTCACATTTATTAGAAGGTTTACCTGGTTTTGGCAACAGTATAATTAAGGCATTATTTATATATGGCGGTAATTTACTATTTTGAAATGCTTCTAAAACCATTTCCAAAAATGGTTTTATTAATTTATTCTTAAATTTTTTATAGAGGTCAACTGGCAGACCGTCAGGTCCCGCACTTTTTCCTGATTTCTTATTATCAATGGCTAGCCCAACTTCTTCTTGACTAATTTTTTGACTCCAGTATCTCCCTATTTTCATTTGGAATACACGGTATAGATAATCCGTCCAAAAACCCATTTAGTTTTGTTAAGTCAGTTTCATTTTTTGTATCATATAGTTTTTCATAATAATCTCTAAAGGCACTGTTAATTTCTAAAGGATCTACGACTGCCTGTCCGTCACTTATAATACTGGTAATTGGTGTTTTAAATTCTAATTGTTTAATCTGCCATGCCAATAATTTTCCTGATTTTTCACCTTGTTCATAAAAGGTTTGCTTCAATCTTAGAAGACTCGAGGCAGCTCTATTCACTGATTTTTTGTCATATTCAGCTCTCAGAATCAGTAATTCATTCTCTAATTTGAGATTACTTCCTGCATACACTTTTTCTTGAAGAATTTTTATTTTACGTTCCAATTGGACTCTCTCCTCTCTCCTCTTCCTAGATTTTGAACCTGTGTAACTAATAATATGCCCCCTAATAAAAGCTTTGAAAGCTTCCCACTTTATACATGCTAATGTTTGTGTAGTGTTGATATCAAAGAACTCATCGATCTGTTTTTCTATGTACTTAACAAATTCCTCATCTTGAAGCCATTTATGCTGAAATTGCCACCTACCAGGAACCTTTGTCAATTTCTTATCTACATATATTAGACAGCAGGGTGCGTGATCAGAGATCACAATGTTATCATAGAAACAATTTTGAATCTTGGACCTTAATTCTGTGGAGATCAAAAAATAGTCAATACGTGAAAATGTCTTGTAGGTGTTAGAATAACAAGAACAGGCTTTGACTTGTGGTTTAATTTCTCTCCATATATCTAGCAATCTCAATTCTTTCATAAAATGATTAATGGTCATCCTACATCCATTGTGCGTACAGTCCTGTCCTGTTGACCTATCTATACTGGGATTCAATGTACAATTAAAATCCCCTGCTATTATATATAGCCCTGTGAGTGATGCTAAAGTAAGAAATAAATTAACGAAGAAGTTTTGATCATCTATATTGGGACCATATAAGTTCACCAGATTTATATTTTCTAATAACAAAGATCCTTGGATGATTAGATATCTTCCCAATTTATCTCCAATTACATTTTTCACTTGAAATGGGACTGATTTATGTATGAGAGTCATGACTCCCCTGGCTCGAGATGAAAATGATGAGGTGAATACACTTCCCTGCCATCTACTCCTTATTCTTTTTACATCCTCCTCTATTAGATGAGTTTCTTGTAAAAACACAATTTTTGAACCTATGTCTTTTATTTTATTCAAAACTTGTTCAAGTTTTTTTAGATTTTGTAGACCTCTGCAATTCCATGATGTTAAATTAAGCTTAACGCTTTGGTCTATGATCAATAAAGAGTTTGAGATTACCTTGCAATATAAACATGCTCATACAGAGAAGCAAAAACATGGATGGTTGAACATTCATCCCACAAACTACACACAAACAAATTCCCCCTTCCCACATTCGTGGTAATCCCCCCAAAATCAAAAAAAAAAATCCGTCTTCCATTATAGCCTGAATCTGCTCCTCCCCCGTGAGGATCAGTCAAACCACTCATTCTTTCCTCCTCTCAATCACCCTGACTCTGCTACTTTTAATGACATGACAATAACTCTCTTCTGTAGTTTTTCCTATTTAACTCCAAAATTTTATAGCAACTTTGTACATCATAGCTGCACGGGCTGCACGGGCTGCACGGTGGCGCAGTGGTTTAGCACTGTGGCAGCACAGTTTTACCCTCGGCCGGGGGACCGCGGGGATCATGAGATCGTGGGTTCGATCCCAGCCCCCGACCAACAGTGAGCTGTGTGGAGTTTGCATGTTCTCCCCGTGTTGCGTGGGTTTACTCCGGGATTTCTCCGGTTTCCTCCCGCATACCAAAACATGTAGGTTTAGGGCGCTCGCGCACGCAGCGACCAACAGCCAGTGGCTTGTCACCAGTCTGCAAACCAAGTCTACCTACGGGTACAAATAAGTAACAAAAAAAAAAAAAAAAAAATAGCTTTATATATATATATATATACTGTATATATATAATACAATCTATATTTTGTAGACATGCTGTATGTTTCAAATCAGTCAGATACTTGAACACTTGCTTAAATATTCTACCTTTTATATCTTGTTTTTGCTTCATGCTTGGCTCTCGCCAGTCTCTCCTTGGATCTGCTTAATGAGTTCCTGCGCCTCCTGAGGGGTCTTAAAGACTTGGGTTCTCCCTTTATACATGACCAGCAGTCTTGCAGGATAAATCACTCCGTGACGAATCCCAAGGCTGCGCAGCTCTTTAAGGGCGGGGTCAAACTGTTTGCTTAATTGTTGGATTCCTGCGGCCAAATCTGGGTAGAACCGCACCTGCTGATCCTGGTATTTAATTTCTCCTTTAGTACGCGCTGCGTTGGAGACCGTCATCTTGTCCCTGTAGTTGAGGAACTTCATAATCAGCGTCCTCGGTGTTGTCTTCTTATCTCTCGGTGGGCCTATTCGGTGTGCGCTTTCCAAGACGACTGATGACTGTAGATCTGCGTTATTCAGCGCTTCTGGAATCCACTTTTCCAAAAAGGAACACGCATCCTGTTCCTCCGCCCCCTCCGGAAGGCCCACAAGCCTTAAATTATTCCGTCTCAACCGGGATTCTAAGTCCAAGACGTTATCTTCCAGACGTTTATTTTTTAATTCCAGTGTTTGGACCTTTAATTGCAGGCTGTTGACGTCATCTTCAGCGTTAGAGATCCGGAGCTCTGCCTGAGATATTCGCTCACAGTCGCTTATTTCTTTTCTCATAGCTTCTAATGCAGCTATAATCCCATCAAACTTAGACGAAAAGTCTGTTCTCATAGCGCTGATGGCAGCAAGGACCGCATTCGTTCCTTCGGCAGTCACCGCACCACCGCTAGCTCCCTCCTCAGCCATGGTCACAGGCGATTTTTCTGCTGCGTCACGAGCGTGGAAATCTGTTAACTTGGCTCGTCTCGACGAATCAGTTTTTCCTCTGCCTGATTTCACAGCCTTAGTTTTTACCATATCCGCCCCCAAACGCTAGAATAGGTTTTTGTTCCAATTGGGAGAGTTTTAGCCTACTTTTTTATCATTAGGAGCAGAGCAGAGTAGAGCACACCCTCCTACGCGGCCGCCATAACCGGAAGTCCCCTAAATTACTAGTTAATGTAAAGCAAAAAACATGTTTTAATTCTTTTGAGGGCCTGGTCCTCAGTATTGGGCATGTTAGCAATCTTAGGTTAAACCCAATTTTCTTTGCCATAGTTTATCGTCCTTCCTCAGCCTACTCAGAGTTTTTATCCGAATTTGCCAAATTCTTTGCTGATTTAGTGCTGAAATCAGATAGAATAATTATGTAAGTAGGGGATTTTAATATACATATAGATATGGGATTTTAATATACATGTAGATGTAGATAGTGACTGTCTTAATAAGGCATTTAATTCAATATTAGACTTGATGGGGTTTTCTCAGAAAGTAGAAAATTCTACCCATCATCTCCACCACACATTGGACCTTGTTCTGAAAATATGGCATAGAAATAGAAAATCTGGTAGTGTCTCCTCATAATCCTGTACTGTCAGACCACTCTCTGTTAACTTCTGATTTCACTATTCCTGACTATTTGATTCCTAAAGAAAAATATTATTACAGCAGATGTCTTTCAGATGATGTTGTTACCAAATTTATGCAGATTGTCTCCTTTATGCCATGTGTCAACACAACGGAAATAAGCTATGGAAAGCTTGCTCCTTCTGTAATGGATAGCATGGTAGATAGTGTTACAGCTTCTCTGCATCAGACTCTCGACTTGGTGGCTCCTTTAAACAAGAAAAAGTCCAATCAGAGTTTTCTAACCCCTTGGTTTAACACAGAAACTCGTAGCTTAAAACAGACGACTCGTCAATTAGAAAGTAAATGGCGTTCCACTAATTTAGATGAAAACTATTCAGCTTGGAGAAATCATCTTTTAATTTATAAAAAAATCTCTTAGAAAAGCTAGAACGAGTTATTACTCTGCATTAATAGAAGAGAACAAGAATAATCCCAGGTTTCTTTTCAGCACTGTAGCCAGGCTGACAAAGAGTCAGGACTCTGTCAATCCTTGCATTCCCTTAGAGCTTACTAGTCTGGACTTTATGAACTTTTTCAATAATAAAATTTCATGTATTAGAGATAAAATCAGTCAGATTCTTCCCACCGTTAACTTAAATACAGTAACTACTACAACTCCTTCAATTGATATCTGCTTGGATAAGTTTACTCCAATTGACCTTTTAGAGTTAGATAAATTAATTTCCTCATCCAAGCCTTCAACCTGTCTCTTAGACCCTATTCCTACCAGGTTATTTAAAAAAGTCTTCCCATTTGTTGGCAGCCGTATTCTTCAAATAATCAATTCTTCTTTAACATTAGGCCATGTACCACAGGCTTTTAAAACTGCTGTAATTAAACCCTTACTCAAAAAGCCAACACTGGATCCAGGAGTTTTAGCTATCAACTAATCTCTAATCTGCCTTTCATTTCAAAAATCTTAGAAAGAGTTGTTGCTACACAATTATTTGATCACTTGCAGGGAAATGGTTTATTTGAAGAGTTTCAATCTGGGTTTAGAATCCATCATAGTACTGAAACAGCCTTAGTGAAGGTCACTAATGACCTCCTTATCACATCTGATAATGGACTTGTTTCTGTACTTGTCCTTTTACACCTTAGTGCAGCTTTTGATACTACTGACCATAATATTCTACTTGATAGATTTGAACACAATGTTGGACTTAATGGAACTTCGCTGCAGTGGTTTAGAGCTTATTTGTCTGATAGGCTCCAGTTTGTTCATGTCAATAATGAGTTTTCTTTCAACTCAAAGCTCAGTTATGGAGTTCCACAGGGATCTGTGCTAGGCCCTACTCTTTAGTTTATATATGCTTCCGTTAGGCAACATCATTAAAAAGCACTGTATACATTTTCATTGTTATGCAGATGACACACAATTATACCTGTCAATGAAGCCAGATGATAGTCAATAATATAATAGATAAAATAATTGATAAGATAATCAATTAGCCAAGTTAGAAGCCTGTCTTAAGGAAATCAAAGCTTGGATGACTTGTAATTTCCTGCTATTAAATTCAGATAAGACTGAAGTCATTCTTGTTGGTCCAAAAAACCTTAGAAATACCTTTCCAAATCAAACTCTTAGTTTGGATGCAGTTACTCTTTCTCTTAATAGTTCCGTGAGGAACCTTGGAGTTATTTTTGATCAAGATTTGTTTTTCAATTCACATATTAAATTTGTTTCTAAAGCTGCCTTCTATCATTTGCATAATACTGCCAAGATTAGGAGCATCTTGTTTCAGAGTGATGCTGAGAAACTGATCCATGCTTTTGTTAGCTCTAGATTAGATTATTGTAACTCTTTATTATTATCAGGTTGTCCTAAAATATCTTTTAAAAAATCTTCAGTTGATCCAAAATGCTGCTGCAAGAGTTTTAACAGGTACTAGAAAGAGAGATCATATCTCTCCGGTTTTGGCCTCCCTTCATTGGCTTCCCATAGAGTTCAGAATTAAGTTTAAAATCCTTCTTCTCACTTACAAAGCTCTTAACAATAAGGCCCCTTTTTATTTAAAAGACCTGATACTACCCTATCATCCTAATAGAGCATTATGCTCTCAAAATGCTGGATTACTTGTAATACCTAGAATCTCCAAAAGTACAATGGGAGGCAGAGCCTTCAGTTATCAAGCTCCTTTCCTGTGGAACCAGTTACCAATCTGGATTCGGGAGTCAGACTCGATCTCTGTTTTTAAGAATAGGGTTAAAACCTTCCTTTTCGATATAGCTTACAATTAGGAGGGATCATGTGTCTCTAAACCCTCCCTTAGTTATGCTGCCAATAGATTTAGACAGCCAGGGGACCTCCAATAATGTACTGGGCTTCTCCCCTTTAACGCTTGCTCTCTTCATGTCTGTTCTTCTCAACTTCTCTATCCCCTCACCCCCCAGCCAGTCACAGCAGATGACTGCCCCTACCTGAGCCTGGTTCTGCTAGAGGTCTCTTCCTGTTAAAAGGGAGTTTTTCCTCTCCACTGTCACCAAGCGCTTGCCCACAGGGGATCGCCTGATTGCTGGGATCTTTCTGCAATTGTGGGGGTTTCCCCTACATTTTGAAAGTGCTATGAGATGACTGTTGTTGTGAAATGGCGCTATATAAATAAAGCTGAATTGAACTGAATTAAGTCAAATCCTCCAGGATGTGTTTACCATTTAACCGAAAGGAAAGTAGTCACAGTTGTTTTTTTCTGAATAAAAGAATTTGACTTTTCCCAAATGAGGTTTTCTTAAATGAAAGCAGCCCTATGTAACTTCTCCATCCACCAAAAAGACTACAACTTGCACACTTTAAAGCCTGAGTCCCAATAGCATTTTATGGGGTGCTTCATTATTTGGTGGCTAAAGTTGTACTTAAAGATTGGTTCTAAAATATATCAATTGTCTTTTCCGTATTCATACCAGTAACAGGAAAGTTATAGAGTGCTGTCGCAGGTGATGCAGACCCACTATGGCTATGGTGGAAGTGGCATTCACCTGGTCAAAGACTGGAAGCATTATTTTAAGGTGAAAATCTTATACAGTCTTGGTTTAAAACATTCTACACTGTAATCAAACTAGATTTCCACCCCTTTGATTCTGCTCACCTCAACGAGCATTTTGATTCGTGTGATTCGCTGAAAGGGCAGCAGCAGGAAGGACATAAAGGGAAGTCGCTGGCACTGGGGTGACTCTTGGAGACGGTTGATGACTGCAGCAAACTGGGGATTGCTCTTCCTGTAAATACACAGACAAGCAAATGATAAGGCTTCACTTTTTGAATTAGTCAACAAGACCAAAAGCCAACCAGTCTGCATTCCTCACAGTCCTATCTCAGCTTATTATGAACAAGGTCTCGGAAAGCACAGGCTGTTGTTACTCACATCAGTGTGGTAAAGGCCTTTTCTTGGTAGATCTGGTTGCGGACATAGTCAATGTAGGCGGGGAAGTTGTGCTGGGAGTGGTAGTGGATAATGTCACAGATGTCTGGGAAGACCACGTCCTTGAGTATACGATCCTCCAGGTCTTTCAAGAATCTGGGTCATTAAACAAGGATGTTGAAACTACCAGGAAAATCAAGATCAAGTCAAAACTTCTGTTTCACTTTCATCATGTTCTATATGTGACGCTGTAGCAGACAAATCACATCACAACTTCCCTTCTCTATGCCCTCTCTTCCGTGTTTTTGCTGCCTCTTACCTCTCGCTGACCTCACGGACCCTCAGGATGTTGGAGAAGAGGGTTTTCCTGTCTCTAATGATTATCGTCCCTTCCAGCTCCCGGTTGTCCATGAAGTGTTCGGTCAGTACTTGCAGGGATCGCAGGTAAGAGGCCTCGGAGGTGAGAACCTCAAACATGCTCTGCCAGAATAAAGATGAACAAAGAGTCAGCCAAGTGTAAAAGCTGGTGTGCTTTTTTTATTTTAGTTTTCCTATTTGCAATATATGCAAAAACATTTTGTGTGAAGGTGCTATATACAATATTTTAAACTTTTGTATTAAAATAAATGAACTTCTATGTAATGGCAATAATGAATGCTGTCAGTCTCTACATACAAGGGGGGTCTGAAAAATTCATAGTGGTCAAATTTGACCAAATGTGGTTTATTTTTCATCATACTCTCTCTCCTTTGGTCTCCACACTTCTTCCATCGGTGATGCGGCGCTTGGATCCCTGCGGTTGAAAAATAAACCCCATTTCGTCAAATTTGATCACTATGAACTTTTCAGCCTATGAACTTTTCACCCCCCCCCCCCCCCGTAGAGCCCAGGCACCCTCCCCTCTCCATGTGTTGATTCCCAGACTCTTTAAACCATTGGCCTGTCTCTGTATATACAGTCAAGAAGGCCAGTCTCCCCCTGTTTAATACACAGAAGCACTAGTGTCTTACAGGTCCAAACAAAGAGGAAAAGACCTTCTAGGCTTTCCACCAACTCCAGTGTTTTCTGTAAGTTACTTTTTTGCTTCAAAAGACAACACAGGATCAGATATTATACAGAACTTCTTCCTGGCATGGGAACCTCCTCTTAAGAAAAGATGCTGTGTTTAACTAGGTGTATTACTTTTCATGTGCTTAGTGCAGTCACCATTATTAGCCCAGTTAGCTTAACACAGCTGTTGTTGCGTTTACTCCTCGTAATTTAATATTACAGCATTGGCTCTAATAAAACATGTCAAACACATTGAAACATACTATATCTTATTCCCAATTGTTATGTGACTTAATTAGTATTAACTTATGTACGCAGCATCCTGCAGTTATCGTGCTAGCCGAGATAGCTTAGTGTTGTTAGCATGTTACAGCATGGGCTCAAATGACCCCAGGGAACACCTAACTAGCGGTTGCTGTCACCAGGACTTGGCTAGTACCAGGTAATTACAAGGAGGGGGATGGGTGGTGACAGTGGGTTTTAAGAGGTGTGGGCAGGTGACAGCTTTGTTTGAGTCTGTGAGCGGAACTGTACTGAAAAAAATCCTTATAGCCCCATTAAAGCTGGAAATATTTAATGTGGGGCGGTGATTTTGACACCCCCACATAAACAAACACATTTTTATCTAAAAGGCTGAAGAAGTACATTTGAGCAAGAGTAAACTGACAGTTGTATCTCACATCAGATTTGCAGGTTTTTAGCTAAACGATTGCCAAACAAAAGGAATTACTTAAAGTGACACTCCTGTGAAAATCAAGTTTTTTTTCTTGTTCACATGGAAAAACATATTTTTTATGACTTACAAAACATATCAAGAGTGAAATCACTCATGTGTCACATCTGTTTTTCTGCTGTGAAAGTTCAGTTAAGCTCTTCCCCCTTCTAAAAGGTGAGTTTAGACAAACCATTCTAGTAACGTCACTAAAACAGGGAACCAATCAGGACTAAACACTGTTTTGCTGACGTTTGGCGGTAAGCTGCTCCAGCACTCGGGATAAGAGGGCAGAACTGAGGATTCAGCTTAGTCTGAACACCACCGTGCATACAAGTGGGCATGTCGTTCAACTGGTATGTCTGTATTTTATCATGGGATTTACTCTGTTTTTGTATTGTAGTGCTAGCTGCCATTAGCCTTAATGTGCCTGATACTAAAGTCTAATGGTTAATAGCTCAAGTAGGTTCATTTTGTCTTCTTTTAATTGTTTACCTTTTGTTCTTATTAAAGACAAAAATAGAAAGGAGATGTCTTTACCTTCTTAACATGTTTCAACTGTGCACTGCAGCCTTCGTCGAAGAAGAAGAGAAGTCTCTTCTGACGAAGGCTGCAGCGCACAGTTGAAACATGTTAAGAAGGTATAGACATCTCCTTTCTATTTTTGTCTTTAATAAGAACAAAAGGTAAATATCTAATGGTTAATGTCAAAGCCTTGTGTCAAATAGGTAATGTGCTCCAGAGAAAATGATCTACAAATACCCAGATAAGCCTGGATATATTTAGGTACTATACCTTGTTGATTTTTTCCACACTTTTGTGGAGAGATGCCGCTGCACAATTTTCAGGAGAAGAAAAGAGATACAATCAAACGGGGCCGTCTGACAGCTTTCCCCCGATGCAGCGTGGCAAAGTAAAATACTTTTGGAGTGTGTTGAGATCGTGCAGAGATGATTTTGGACAGAATGAATGTGCAGTGTTGTTTGGTGATTGCTGAGAGGAGCAGAGCTGCTCTGTCCCCAGCTATGCGTGTTCACTCTCCAACTGCAGGCTGGAGCTGCCTCTCCGCTGTGTTCCATGCTGCCCTGGTGCACGTGTGGTTGCACGTGATATACAGTTGATCTGATTGTTCCTCTAAACAGTCATGGTGGTGTTAACTTTTAAAGTTTTAGATATCATAGGTGCGCGAGCACCAGTGGGGACTCACAGTCTACTTTTGGGTGGCTGTACATAGCTCGCGTCAAGGCAGAGGACAGTGGTGGCGGCCAGTGAGTATGCCATGCTACTTTGCTGTGATGCTTGTGTACTCCCCAAGTGCAAAGTAGTTGTTTGGAAACTCTGCAGTGACAGCAGCATTGTATTGTAATTTTTTAAGCATTAGATCTTCAGTACTATGGTTTTCTGGTGAAATTTGCCAACTTGCAGACTTCTGTGTGCTATGGTCCTCGATGAGAGGCGGCACGTCAGGGTCCTTGTGGGCTGGGCTAATTAGAATATTCATAGATCCTCACATTTGAAGTTGGAGGAAAAGTGAAAATATTTTCACAAGCAATTGTAAGACCATGAAAGGCTTTTTTTGTGGGAAAAAAGGGCATATGATACCTTTTTAGACAATGTAGATATGTTTTTAAGGGGATTTATATCCACTGCAGTGTTTTGTTAAATAATTAACTAGAGCTAAATTATGTAAGTGAGAGTAAAGAAAGTAAAAAAGTAATCCTTTTAAACAGTTCTCTCTGTAATTGTAAAGCTTGACTGATGCTTTAAAACAACAACTCATCCTTCCTAGTTGTCACTGCTTTCATGACTTGTGTCTTATTCACTTGACCACTGGAATGCCGCCACAACGAAAACTGCAGGACCAAAATGGTTATGTTTGTCGTTGACAATAACAGTCATTTCCTGTACTTGAAATTTGTTTCTGTTTAATATTTCTGTTCTTGTTTGGAGTTTTAAAACTGTAACAGCAACAGCTTTTGGGAAAATCAATGTTAAATTACAGCACCGAGTTTCATAATGAGGCAGGACAGAATTATTTATGCATTATTACTTTAAAATATGATATAAAACCTGATCCTGCATATCGGATATCTCCTCTCAGCCTTATTGATTTCCCTTTATGGAATCTCTCTCCATACATTAGCTCTCCCCTCACCCCCACCTCACCTCCTGGTACTTGCACTGTTCAGCTGTAAGCTGCTCCAGCACTCCGCTGTTTCGTACTGATTCTAGCTCCTGCCACAGCGTGCTCTGCCTCGACGTGGGCACGGGGCTGCTCCTATGAGAGCCGTTTCCCATCCCTGTGCGACGGGCGTAGTCCATAGGAAAGTCGACACTAGTTTTGCTGATGTTGCGGCAAACTGTCTGACGACGGATCTCCTTTGTGATGACAGTGTCACGGTATGTCTGGTACAGGGGTTCTAGAGGGAAACAGAAATGTACTCCTAAATAACTCCAGTATTTCAACAGAAGGAATGTTGACAGTTGAACATATCATCGCTACAATATCTGGGGCAGTTTGCGCAAATGTTTGAGTTCCTCTGATTCAGGTTCAGGGTGATACTTCAGGCTTTGACTCTTATTTGTGTTAATGAAATGTATTATACCATAGTACATATAGTAGTTTTTGCAGCATTATATTTCTCAGTCTAATTGCTATTGTTTAGTTTATTTAAATGTACAATTGGTGTGGAACGGTCACAGAATTAGGACACAGCATGGCTTACCATATCAAAGAGATGAAAATAAACTGAAGGCAAACATGGCTGAAACCAAAGTTGATTCATCAGGGCTGAGACACTGACACTATACCTTGTAAAAAGTTTTACTAAGATACAATTTTTTTTAAATCATCTGTTGCAAAATGTAAGATTAGACAGCATACAATTGGGGGAGCTGAAAAGTTCATAGTGGCCAAATTTGATCAATTGTGGTTTCTTTTTCTTTTTAACTTATTTTTTGTTTTCTTTTGCAAAAAAAAAAAGAAAAAAGAACATGAACAGTGGAAAGGTGTATCATACAATCATCATTATACAGTAATAATTATAATAGGTCCTTAGTGTCCAGCTGTGGTGGTGTCCTCGTCTTGGCTTCTAAAGTCTATCCATTTTTCCCATTTCTCATCAAATTCTGTCTCCTTCAGTCTCAATTTGTGTGTCATTTTTTCCATTACAAAAATCTTGTCTACAATGCTCATCCACTGCTCCCAAGTCGGAGGATCCACTTTGTACCAAAGTCTTGTAGTTGCTTTTTTAGTTGCCGATAACAATATTTTAATAAGATATTCATCATCTTTCTGTATTATGTCTTGTGTCAAATTTCCTAAGTAAAGTATTTTACATGATTTAGGTATCTCATATCTTATTATTTTTCTTAAACACTGCCATATTTTATCCCAAATATCCTTTTGTGGTTTATTTTTCAGCCATAGGGATCCAAACACTGCAACACTGATGGAAGAAGTGTGTGGACCAAAGGGGAGACTATGTTGACAAATAAACCACATTTGGTCAAATTTGACCACTATGAACTTTTCAGCCTCCCCCCCCCCCTTGTAATTCAAAAATTCATATTTAACTCAGAAACATAAGCCACACAATGTGCAGTGTTAAAGTCAACAACATGTTCCAGTGAAGTAGCAGGGACATTGTTAACACTCCGTCCCGGCACTCGAAACGATGACAGACTAACAAGGTCATTACCTAGTTCTGAAAACAATCTTTCACATTTTTCCCCTCCTAGGGCCACCTTTATCTTCGGATTACCAGTGTGCCTTTTTTTCCCAGCAGGTGTTAGGTCTGGAAGGCAGGCCGACCAGTTAGAGCACTGAAACTCTTACAGCTGAGCTGCTTTAATATGAGCAAAATGTGCTCTTACATTCTTCAGCTGAAATAAGCACCGACGTCCCTGAGAACATGGTTGTTACAAAGACAGCTACAAATCTTGTATAGACAGAATACATCTCATTAATTTCATTCAATAGGGCCGTCACAGATGCGTTACTATAAGCACTAATACATAACACAACCATCTTGCTGTTGAACTGCGCACTTACAACAGCCCAGATGTCCACTCTGACCTTTAGCCTGTGTAACAGGATGCTGACGATTAAAAAAAACGATTCAAATTGAATGGTCAGATCAGACTGGATCTGGTTGATGTGTTTCTCATTGCTGGGTATGGTTGTAATGTAACATTTGACCGTAGTCTGAAATAGTATTGTTAAAACCATACAATGATGTCTTTGTGATTCAGTGCTGCATATTCCATATCCTTTGTTGGTCTTCTCGTTTGTGAGATTTTACTGTATTATGTATTATCTGCATATTTCACTCATATTATGCTGAGATTATCAGACATTTTTTACTAACTTGCTGAACTATGTGTATGTGCAGTATTTTTACAGGGTGATAAACCTCTACCTAACTCTACTGCTTTAAGTCTCTTGAGAATTCCTTTTTTTAAATCGCCTATTACGTAGCTGAACTGTTAGAAAGTAGATTTACTGGCTATGAAATGCTTTAACAACTCTATTAACAGCATGTGCATGTTTCTCTGCATTATTTTCAATTAAAGCCAAGTTTTATGTACTTATATCCATCACACATTATGTACAACACATAGCTTTTTTGAGAAACATGATATTTTATTAACTAGTCTGGTTTATAAGATAAGATAAGCCTTTATTAGTCCCACAACGGGGAAATTCCAGGATTGCAACAGCACAGGGATAGCAATACTCAGAGCAACAATCAGAAGGCAAGAAGAAAAAAAAAAAAAAAGCAAGAGCAGCTAATATACATATGTACATATTACTATAAATATATATACATACACACAGACACAGGTTATAATATCCTTAATAACTTTATTTGCTGTGCCAGCCTTACCATCTTGAAGCTGAGACTCCCAGATAAATGAATGCTCCTTCCGGAATGGAGACCTGAAACAAACAAGAGAAAATTAATCTACATTGATTAAAGATTTTTCTGTCCTTGCTCAGCTCACAGCCCATTTCTATATTTTTAATAAAAAGGAAAAGAGAAAGCAGTGCCTTTGTTACTAACTATTTGCAACTGTGGATTAATAGACAAAGGAGTGATTACAACGGCAGGACTGATTAGGCTTTGTGAGTGATTAGGGAGATAAATACCTTACAGACAGAATAATAAAGAGCGATGGCAAGAACCAAGCAGACCGCCCGTAAAATCTACTGGAGGAAGAAGCCCCCCCCCCCCCCCCCCCCCCAAGGGCTGCTCGGAGAGGCGCTCCGGCCACCGGCAGAGTGAAGAAGCCTCGCCGTCACAGGCCCATGGCTCTGAGAGAGATCCGTCGCTGCCAGAGATCCACGGAGCTGCTCATCCGTAAGCTGCCCGTCCAGCGCCTGGTGAGGGAGATCGCTCAGGACTTCAAGACCGTCCTGCATTTCCTGAGCTTCGCCGTCGTGGCTCTGCAGGAGGCCAGCGAGGCCCACCTGATGGTCTCTTCTTCGCTAAGGGGGTCACCATCATGCCCAAAGACTTCCAGCTGGCCCGCTGCATCCGCGGAGAGAGAACTTAGACTTTCTGCTGCACATTCACCAGCCATAATGCTCTGCACTGTGTGTCTATATATATACTGTAGCGAACTCAATATGAGCACCCTACTTGGCTTGCCAAGTGGGTTGACCCTATTGGCGACACAGGTAGGGTGCGGGACTCCGGAGCGGGAGGCGTGAGTTCAAATCTCCCGGTGGGACGTCGCCATGTCGAGCAGCACGTTACAATACATTTATAGTAATATGGACATATGTTTACTAGATGTTGTTTTTTCTTGCCTTCTGATTGTTGCTCTGAGTGTTGCTGTCCCTATGCTGTTGCAATCCTGGAATTTCCCCGTTGTGGGACTAATAAAGGCTTATCTTATCTTATCTTACATTTGTAGAGCTAGTAAATGTAAATTTATTGCTAGGTTTTCCACAGTAAAAAGCTACATTATATTCCGGTCCTGTCCGAACCGCTCAACCTTTTGGCACCAAATCTTTGATGCATCTGCAAAAGCGTTGGATATGGAATTTGGTCCTGAATCCTATACAGCCCTGTTTGGGATCCTACCACTAACAACATCTGACTTTCCACCAATAAAGCGCCGTGTATTGGTCTTTACAACTCTACTAGCCAGACACCTTATTTTGTTTAAATGGAAACATGTTCTTCCCCCTTCACACTTAGGGAGGTGTTAATACATATTAAATTGGAAAAGATTAGGTTTTCAATTGCAGGTGCCAGTAAAGTCTTCAACAAAACCTGACCCCCCCCCCCCCATTACATACATACATTATTCAGGTTTTTTTCTGTTTTTTTGGGGGGGGTTGTTTTTTGTTTTGGGATGGGAAGGGATAAAGAGTAATTATGTTTCTAGAGATGTACTTACAAGCTGTTCTGGCTTACAATTAATTTACTGTTGATACCACTCTGAGCAGTATATTTATCTGACTACCTGTCAATGAAAATATCAAGCTGCATGGATCTATAAATACTATTCTATGTGAACTGAAAAAAAAAAATAATAAAAAAAAGATTTATTTTTAAAAAAAAAGCAACATTATGGATGATTTTTTTAAACTGAAAATCAAAGAAGGAGAATAAAAGCTCACCATTGTTCCTCTGTGTCATCTTTCTCTTCCTCATTCAAACCATCCTCCTCTAACAATAGATATGACAAGAAAGGATATCATATTGTGCATCACTTGCAGCGATGTCAGGCATAGATTAATGTTTTGGTTGGTTTTTTTTTTTTTAATACAAACCTTTTTTCTGTGTGAGGGACTGCACTGAAGCAGTGCTCAGCCTCCTGGGATCTGTCTTTGGTGGTGGAGGTGGGAGTCTGTGAGGCAGAAGAGGGCTGCTTGGTGGAGGGGTGATGGCTCGCTGGGGGCTCAGCCCGTTCCCAGTGGAGCTGCTGGGGGAGGAGGGTCGCAGGCTGTGCTGCTCCTCCAGCATTGGTTGTAGAGCAGGAATACTGGGCCGGTGGCCTGGCGTAAGGCTGCGGCTGTCCTGAGTCAGAGGCATCCTTGGCGGGACAGGTGGCACGTCATCCGGGTTTAAGACGGGTTCTACATTCTGAAAGTCAGATGTGGGATCTGAGGTGCTGTAGGTCAGTTTAGACTGACGGGCCGGCTTGCGAATTTTAATACAAGGAATATTGGGCTCTTTACTTAAAAGTGTGCCTTTCACAGAAGTGGGATCAACCACTGGAAGTTTGGAGTCATAAATACTTTCTTCTACATTTAGGGCGGGTGACTGGGTCCGTTTTGGAGGAACTGGAGGAGACTCAGAGCCACTGACAGTGAGGGAGGCAAGGATGGCATGAGGGCCAGGGTCCGAGCGCCTCCTGTGACCTTCAGCAATTAAAACGCTCAAAGTGTCCTGAAACGTTGTATTTTCATTTGCAGGCACCTCGTTCTCATCTACCACAGAATTTCCATCCACCTCATCCTCATCCTCAACCTCACTGTCCCCGTCTTCTCCGAGCTCTAGAGGCTCATCCTCAGAGTCCTCCAGGTCAAAACTCTCACTCTCCCCTTCACCCCCATCCTCCTGCACATCAAACTGCATGTTCACAGGCACCCATATGAGTTTCATGCCAGGCCGTTGGAGGTGGCACACGCAGCTGCAGCTTGGATTACAGCAGTCACCAAGAGGAGTGGCTGGGCTGGGCTCTGCCTCCAAATCGCTTCCACTGAAGCGCTTAACGCCCACCTCTTTCCCATCAGGTGCTGCATAAAAAACAAAAACAAGAAGCATAACATGAATACAAATGTTTATCACAGAAAAGGAACATTCTCTGAAATTAAATATTTAGTCTTCTTCAACCCACTGCTAAAACATTCAGCCGGTGTGAGTGAATGAGACATTTCCTGTCCATTTCACCCCACATTAGAAGCATTTGACCCCACCACCTCCTCCTCCGATCATAAAAGCTCCACAAGCACGCTCTGGGCTGCTGAGTCAGCAGTTCATGACATTCAGACACAGCATGCTCGCAACAAGAATCTCCACACATTAATGGAACATTTCAAGCATCGCTTGAGAAAAGTCAAACACTGAATAAAAGACATTAAAGACAGTTCTTGTATTGCTGTCTGTCATTTACGCAACAATTGCATGAAACAACATATGACTAAAGGTCCTTCATTCTTTTCTACCTACTGTATAGTCATGAACGATAAGGGCTCTTTTACACAGCACGTAAATCATTGAAATGCTAGGCTAATTTCTGATCTTTGGGATCGTGTAGGATATCCTTGGGTGCTTTGGACTGAGTCAAAACCATGGCAAATGTGGAGATCACTGAAGATCACTGATAGATCAAAAATTGGCCAGATCTCTCAATGATCCCTCAATTATCTCCACCCCTGTGTAAAGGGGGTACAACAAAAGTTAAATACTCTCAAGTTGGAAAAACCCTGTGGGCTTCAACAATGTCAAAATGCATTTGTAAGATTAACCTCTCCTGATTTGTGCAATTCATAAATGTCACCAAGCTGTAGACTGAACTGCTCTATAAAATATATTCCTCTTAAAGCTGAGTTTGCTCAATACTGGTAACATGTATCTGACACGTTCAGACAGTGTGTAAAACTTTCTGTTTAACAAGGAACCAAAACAAGGGAAGTGAGTATAACTCAGATGGCAAAAAAAAAAAAAAATATTCAATGTAAAAGTCACACCAAAACTGAATACCATGAAACATCCTCAGAAAGATTCAAATGTCTTCAAATAAGAACTCAAAAGCTGGAAATGGAAACAGAAATTTAAACTGATGCTACATTGAAATACTTTTTACTTTTCTTCTACTCAAATTCACACATCTGACTGTTTTAAAGGTTACCTACTACATGGTGTATTTCACATTTAAATTAACCAGTGCTGAAAATGCACATTAAACTACAGATGTTAACAAATCTCAAAGAGTTAGCTTTCAATCTAAAAACTACACTCAGCCTATAAAACTTTCACTGTACCGGCTGACTCTGCAGGTTTTGTGGGAGGTAATCAGACAATTAAAGACTGAAGATCACATGTGGCGTCATCTATCTTTAGCCTGCAGGTTAAATGTGGTAATAATTCATTTTAACGATAGGTAAAGCATGTTTTGTTTTCACAAAACCACATGACACACATAATGTCAATTTGGACTGATAAGGTACATTCTCCTAATCTTTAAGGAAATATCAAGACATGTCTCCTTTCCCTAATAAAAATGCAAAATTTAGCTACATGGTTATAACGGAGAGTACCTGTTCGTCCCTCATCCTTGTTGGCGGTGTCTTCATCATCTCCTACAAAACTCTTCCTCAGTTTCCTCAGGAAGCGGCTCCTCTTCATTGGCAGCGGTGGTGCCTGCTCTGCCCCTACCTGAAGTGGCAGGCTACTCCGTCTTGGCTTGGGCTTTATCGTTGGTGGCCTCTTGAATTTTCTACTTTGTGTGAACTGTGCAGTACCATTGGTGGTCTGTTCACAGAGTTCTTTAGACTCCTGTTTGCTAAACTTGTTCACAATCCTCTTGACCTTCCCACTAGAAAAGCCTGAACTGTCTCCCAGAGGTGTGGGTTCTGGTTTTGGAGGGACCTCTGGCCTGGTCTTGACCTCAGACTTGAAGGGATACTCTGACAATTCCTCGATAGGCATTGTAGCTGGAGGGTGTCTTTATTTATTGTCTGTTTCTCTGACTGCCCTGACCAATCAGAAGTCAGGTTTTGAGGGTAGATGTGAGCATGTCATGATCACCTGATGATGAATTGACAGAAAAGAGAAAAATTAAATCAGTTTATGTATGGAATAAAGTTTTACAAGGAAATAAACATTATATAACACCGAGTAATCGTGAGTCAGACTTTGAGCTCTGAGCTGAATACAGGATCTCCAACATAAGAGAGTGAACTTTGTAAGTTACAGTACTGTGCAAAAGTCTTGTACCTCTGTCCTGGTCACCATACATATTACAGAAGTCTTGAACCAAAAATTTCAAATAAGGACTTGTCACTCCATAAGACATGTTGTCACTGTTTTTACATCCAGTTGTTATATAATTTCCCCCCACCCCCATTTCCCTTCTTTAGGAATGGCTTCTTGACAACCACTCTTCCACTGACACAAATTCTGGTGAGACTTCAACAAACAGTATATGGATCAGGTCTCTCGGGTCTTGTGTGAAGTCTTGGCTGGATTTTTGTTTACTATTCCTTAAGCAAGGACACAACTTTCTGATGCTGTTCATCTGGTGTTTTTAGGTCTGCCATTTCTTACTTTGTCACTCTCACACTTGGACAATGGTCAGGTACAACGACTTGACTGAAATGTCACGAGGCTGAGCACGGTGTGTCACCATGCTGAGATTCTTAATTTATTTATGATTATTTCTCGTATTTTCCCAGTGTTGTGTGTTTATTTTACTGTATGTTGGTTTAGGATGCGTTCCTAGCTGTCAGTTGTTCTGTTATGCATTCATGTCCTTATTGTGATTATTATTATTATTCAAGAATTCAAAGATTTTATTGTCAATACTATTATACGTGCAGGACATACAGGAGGACTGAAATGGCGTTTCTCTCCCTCTACATTGGTATGCATTTTATAAAAAGAAAGGAAATTAGACTGGATTAAAAAAAAAGAAAAAACAAGAACAAACAGCGACAGCAGCAGTCTATGTACAGTCTATATACAGTGACGCAACCCATGGTGCCAATGGCAGCCAGAAGGACTCTGACCTCCAGAGATAACAATTAGTTTAGGTAAACGATTAGTGGTAATAAACCCAGCAATCCTACATTCAGACAGCTAGAGATGAATAGCCGTAGTGCATTTCAATGCTGTAGTGTAGGTGCAGATAGTGACAGATATGATTGCACATGATCAGTATTGCAGTGATATACAGACAGCAGCAGATATGGCATTTCTGCAATTGGTTGCGGTTAAAGTGCAGAGACATATAGCAGCAAAAGTACAATAGAACAACAGTATTATTGTTGGTGTGCCAGTCTTTCTGTGCCAACATCTGAGGTAGTTATTCTGCAGGTGTTACTGTCTGGGAAGCGGGGGGGGGGGGGGGGGTGAAGAGAGTTCAGGGTCGTGATGGCCTGATGAACGAAGCTGTTCAGCAGTCTTGTGGAGCGGGCCCGGAGGCTACGGTACCTTTTCCCCGAGGGCAGGGGGCTGAAGAGGGAGTGTAGGGGATAGGAGGTGTCGCCTGTGATGTTGGTGGCTCTGCGGGTGAGGCGAGTGTGGTAGATGTGGGGCACAGATGATCTTGCTGGCTGCATCCACTATGCGATGTATTGTCTTCCAGCAGGCGGCAGTGCAGCTTCCATACCACACCGTGATGCAGTTGGTGAGGATGCTCTCAATGGTGCCCCGGTAGAAAGACTGCATGATGGGGGGTGGGACTTGTGCTCTCCTCAGTCTGCGGAGGAAATTGAGGCGAGTTTGGGCCTTCTTGGCCAGTGATGTGGTGTTGTTGGTCCAGGTGAAGTCCTCAGAGATGTGCACCCCCAGGAACTTGGTGCTGTACACCCTCTCCACAGCTGCACCGTCAATGATCAGAGGGGGATGCTGTGTGTGACCCCTCCTGAAGTTGACCACAATCTCCTTGGTTTTTCCCATGTTCAGGAAGAGGTTGTTGTCTTTACACCACTGGACCAGTTGGCTCACCTTGTTTCTGTAGTTGGCCTCATTGTTGTTGGTGACGAGGCCCACTACCATTGTGTCATCTGCAAAATTGATGATGTGGTTGGTGTTGTAGGCTGGCACGCAGTCATGGGTCAGCAGGATGAAGAGCAGCGGGCTGAGCGCGCACCCGTGTGGGGCCCCTGTGCACAATGTGATGGTTTGGGAGGTGTTGCTGCCAACCCGCACGTTCTGTGGCCTCCCTGTGAGAAAGTCCAGCACCCAGTTATAGAGAGAGGTTTTGCATCCTAAGTGTCTGAGAAATTGTGGCATTTAGTTCCTAGCATTTATATTTTGTTTCTTTGAGACAGGCGCTCCCCACCTTTGTTCCAGATACTCCCACGTTGTTATCACACTGTATGTGTTGCTCAGTAATTAGGTCACCTGCCCACTCATGAGATCCACACCTGATGGCACTTTGTATGTTTGACTGCCTGCATTATTTAAGACTGCTTGTTCCGTTTGCTTACTGTCAGTGACTCAAAGTGTCAAGGTTATTTCTCTGTTCCGTCGGAACCCCTACCCCATTCCGACGTGCATTCCTGCTTGTTTCCACACCATTTACCTGCACTCCTCTGTTGTTGTAAGTATATTTTGGCTCACTGTTTGGACTTTATGCTTTTCCATTAAATTGCACAATTAGCAGTCCAGCCCATGTGTCTCCTTTTCTGCCCTACAGGGGCCAATTCATGACAGTAGGCACTGACCAGTTTGAGACCCAGCTGCTGCTAATTTGTGTTTTTTTGATTCATTCACCTATTTTTGGGAGCTGT
The DNA here is from genome assembly GCA_020510985.1 of Pholidichthys leucotaenia. Taxonomy (NCBI): domain Eukaryota; kingdom Metazoa; phylum Chordata; class Actinopteri; order Cichliformes; family Pholidichthyidae; genus Pholidichthys; species Pholidichthys leucotaenia. The sequence continues at coordinate 169,113,268 of CM035836.1, forward strand.
CATCATGTCACCAACGCACATGGACTCCATAGGTGGGTGCGGTTGCCCGATGAGCCTGGGGTGGGAGTGCTGCAGAACCCTCATGGAGGTGGATGGATTAATCTCCCCAGCTCGAATCGCTCCAACCCCGAAAGATGCACTGTGGTACCTGGGTCTTACGGAGGCAGCTGCTCGCCGGTGCCCTCAGCTCAAGGAGCATGCTGAAGGGGTGAAGAGGATTTGTCTGGTGGCGGCTCTGCAACGTGAGAACAGTGAGATGGTGAGGAATTCACCGAGAAGACCTGGGCCCGCGCCGAAGGGGAGGCACTCCCGGGCCTCTGTAGTATCGGCTCCTTACCAGTCTCTGGCACCCATTCCTGCTCCTGTTCCACCTACTCCAGGACGCCACCATCCAGGGAAATCCCGCTGGAAGAACGCCTCCACCTCTCAGTCAGCAGTTTCTCCCACATCAAACCAGACAATTCCTGCAGCAGTTTCTCCTTCTCATTCTCCTTCACCAGCTGTCCCGTCAGCCTCCTCCTCCTCCTTTGCTGCTGCAACTCCCGTCTCCTCGACGTATCCTCCCGCTGCTGAGGGTCTGGCTGTGTCCTCCCCTGCTCCGCCCATCACCGTGTCTGCAGAAGCGGCTCCTCCACGTTCCTCTGAGGGGCCCACAACCACTGATGTCACAGAGAGGGCTGATTCCCAGCCAGCTGCAGCAGAAACCATTGTGCCCGGGAATACAGGCAAGTGCTTTTTCAGTCTCTTTTCCCTAAAAATGAATTACCTTGCCTGATTCCCGGTGGTGAGGCTCGGCCACTGCAGTCCACTGAGTCCTCACCACCTCCTGCAAATATTAATTCCTCACCAGCTACCTCTGTGTCTCCTCCTATATCCCCTGGATGTCTGCCGATCCTGGGATTGAGCCACCAGACGATGGAGAAGCCTGCGGGCCTGGAGGACCAGGTTCCAGCCCCGCAGCCATAGTCCGGACAGAGGGAAAACACTGCCTCCAACCTGAAGCCTGCGCTGATGATAAAGCATCCCCTGGCTTCAGCTACGCGGGATCCAGTGCTACCGGTAAGCCGACCTCCTGCCGCCACGCCGGGCGAGATACCTGCATGGGTCACTTTGCTGAGAGGGTATGCGACTGCGCCTACCACCATGCGTGCTGCTGGGGCCACCACAGCAGAGCTGGAGTTGGACCTTGAGAGAGCCAGGCCCGAGACGTTGCCGCCTGGATTGACGAAGTCCAGGACGGCAGTGGAGCTTGAGCTCAGGCAAGTGCTCTCTTTTGTTTTCATTGTTTCCATGTTGGAGAGATCTTGCCTGGTTGTTGGTGGGGAGAGTCAAGTGCAGTCGGCAGCTGTACCTCAGCTCCTGTCACTGGGCTCCACTGCCACCGGTGACCCTGATCCTGTGTCTCTGTCCCCCTTGTCTGAGCCTTTTCCCAGGGTCACCGAGGTTCATCCAACTTCACCTGAGGTCTCCATGGGTTCGGTCTCACCATCTGAGGTCTTCGTGGGTCCAGCTCCTCCTGCCGAGGTCGTTGCGGGTTCTCCGTCCCAACTCGGGACATCCATGGGTGTTGCTCCCCCTCCGGAGGAGGTCTTCGTGGGTGCTCGGTCAAAGCCTGGTGCCTCCATGGGTGCTGCTCCCCCTCTGGTTGAGGTTGTTGCGGGTGCTCTATCCCAGCCCGGGACCTCCGCGGGTGCAGCTCCTCTTCAGTCTGGGTTTTCATGAGTGTGGCATCCCAGTCGAGGACCATTGTGGGTGCTGCGCCCCAGCCTGAAACCAACATGGGTGCTGCACTCCAGTGTGGGTCTGCCATGGGCATTACACTCCAGCCCAGGGGCCACCGTGGGTGCAGCTATGGCCCAGTCAGGGTCCACCGTGGGTACAGCTATGGCCCTGTCTGGGTCCACCGTGGGTACAGCTACGCTCCCGCCTGGAGCCATCGTGGGTGCTGATATGCTCTAGGCTGGAACCCCCACGGATGTAACTTTGCTCCAGCCCGGAGCCACTGCAGGTGCTGCCATGTCCCAGTCCGGGACCACCAAGGGTGTGGCAGAGCAGTCCAAAGGCGTCGGGGTTCCCCCTCCTCTGCCCGAGGCCGTCGTGGTTCCCTCTCCTCTGCCTGACGTCGTTGTGGGTCCCCGTATTCCTGTACCCTCCACACCACTGGTTCTCCCTGTTGGGCGACCGCCTCCTGGACTACCCCTTCTGTTTGGGTGGTTAAAGGACTCTGGAAGACCGCCCGACAGACTGTGCCACTGGGGTAGGTGGTCCATGCTCTCCAGGAGGCCGCCCGACTCCTTCCATCATGCCGTCCACCGGGCCTGGGACTCTGGCTGCCTGCCTGAACTGTCCAGCTCTCTGGTCCTGGTGGCTTAGGCGGTTTGGGTTTTTGCCTGGTGTGGGTCCTGAGCGGGGCTTTGCTTTTGTTCCCTCCTAGCCTGGTTCTCCTAGCGCCCCCCGGGTTAAGTCATTGTTCTTCCCCTGTTAGGGGGGTGGGAGGGGTTCTTTCTTTTTCTTTGATGTTACCCTGGGGTGTCTGGAATCTACCCCTTAAAGGGGGGGGCGGCTCTGTCATGAGGCTGAGCATGGCGTGTCACCGTGCTGAGGCTCTTAATTTATTTGTGATTATTTCCCGTATTTTCTCAGTGTTGTGTATTTATTTTACTCTATGTTGGTTTAGGACTTGTTCCTAGCTGTCAGTTGTTCTGTTATGCATTCATGTCCTTATTGTGATTATTATTATTATCCTGGCATTGAGTTCCTAGCATTTATATTTTGTTTCTTTGCGATAGGAGCTCCCCACCTTTGTTCCAGACACTCCCACCTTATCACTCTGTATGTGTTGCTCAGTAATTAGGTCACCTGCCCACTCATGAGATCCACACCTGATGGCACTTTGTATGTTTGATTGCCTGCATTATTTAAGACTGCCTGTTCCGTTTGCTTATTCTCAGTGCCTCAAAGTGTCAAGGTTATTTCTCTACACCGTCGGAACCCCTACCCCGTTCTGACGTGCATTCCTGCTTGTTTCCTTGCCGTTTACCTGCACTCCTCTGTTGTTATAAGTTAATTTTGGCTCACTGTTTGGACTTATGTTTTTCCATTAAATTGCACAACTAGCAGTCCAGCGCCTGGGTCTCCCTTTCTGCCCCACAGGGGCCAATTCATGACATGAAACTGAAGGAAAAACCAGTCCAACATCCAAAGAAAAATTTTGAAAGACCCACATGAAGTCTGAAGAAAGACTGCTCAAAACCACTTTAAAAAATACAAGAAAGTCTGGTTCTTTGGGAGAAAAATATAAAGGCATGGGGGTGGCTCAAGACTTTTGTTCACCATTGTAAGAACTCCCCTCCTTTTGATGATAATTTATTAATGACTCAGTCATAAATCATAAATGTTCTGAAGCAACCAATGTGTCAGTAGATTTAGAACAGGCATGTTTGTTTATCAAATATAATGTGCATTTCAGTAAAGCAGAGGTGAAGCTTTGTTCAAAATTCAATAATCGCAGTTTCAACTTCCATGTAAATAAAAACATGAATATATTATTTTGTTTGCTGTTCAGTAATGAACAGCGTGGGTTTACTCCAGGGGCTCCGGTTTCCTCCCACAATCCAAAGACATGCATGTTAGGTTAATTGGCTGTTCTAAATTGTCCCTAGATATGTCTCCTATAGGCCCTTAGAATAGAGGGTTAGTACTAGTGAAAGCGCTTTGAGTGGTCTTTGTGACTAGAAAAGCGCTATATAAGTGCAGGTTAGTTAGTTAGTTAGTTAGTTAGTAATATGTAGTACCTTAGTAACAAGCAAGCATAGTATCATATGATCTATGACAAATACTGTAGCTATGCTCCTGTCAATGGTTAACTGCTGACTCAAAAGAAATGTGCATTAATTATCCCTACACCCTTCCTACTGCTGCCTTACAGGTTCAAGTGTCTCACACACACAGCTAGAATACCAGTGTATGTCTGTCAAAGGCACACACGGCTTGTTTCCCAGGTGGATTTTCACAAATATTATAGCTACAGAAAATTACAATTGGGAATTCAATGACCATATTGCAAGTCCAAAAATGACATTCACAAAAATTGTTTCACACAGGACTAACAATAAAATCTGCGCTGCCTTAAAAGTAAAACACTAAGATTTTCATATTCAAAACTTTCTAGTCATTCAAATCACTTGAGCCAATGAAAGCACCAAGGTGCTGATGGCTCAGTGCCAGAGCCTTGGCAGAGGTATGCATTCTCGGATCATCACCAAAATGTTATGGGTTCCTCTATAGCCTAAGGACCACCTCTGGTAAAACATTTCATCCAAATCCATCCAGTAGTTTTGGAGTACACGCATGCGCAGTGAAAATAATCTGCAGTTCACATGCCCGTACTGTCGGCGGCACCCAAGAGCCACCAAACTGATTTGAACAGCTGTAATCCAAACAAAAAAGAGCACAGTGGTAGATGTTTTAAATGGCGGAAGCAATGGAAGTACGTGAATACCAGTGTTGGGAGTTGTGCATTACAATTACTGTAATGCCACTACTTTTGCAGTAACATGCTGTGTAACGAAATTACTGTTTAAAAATTCAGTAATGCATTACAGTTACTGAAATTTGATCAGATGCGTTACTCGCATTACTTGTTTTATTAATATGGATAGATATTTTAGCGCGAATAGACGATCATACAACTTGCAGTTGCTAGACACCCTCCTCATCAGCTGCCAACGGGATGAATACACAGTTTCGGTGGCTATGGGTGGGACTGCCATCTCCAGCGCCGCCACCGGCCTCAAGCCACTGGAGGCTGTCATGCCAAAGGCAAAGGCAAGCAAATAAATATAAACTGACCCTACCATAACTGACGCAGCCATCACACAGTCTCCTCAGCGGGTCAGTTTCTTGTTCTGCCCCAGTTCACATCACAACCCAGTGAAGAAATGAAGTGGAGGTGGCGACTTCTCATATTGAGCCCTGGTCACCTGTTGTCTGAGCGGTGAGTAGCCCCTACCAGCTCCTACCTCTGTGGTTAAACATGAGCATTTTTTGAGCAAGAAGCTCACATTTAATGTCCGCATTAAATGCATTTTAAAGTTTTCTTATGCACAGAGAAAAAGTGACTGTGGTTTGTTCCAGTAAAGAGCAGCTTCTTGTAAGCGGTGAACTTTCATTTATCTGTGCTTTCTATTTTATTTTATCTCATTCATTTACATGCTGTTGTGATATGCAACTATTTCATGGAAGTAAATCCTCTAAATATGCATTTTTAATGGCTGGTCCAGGAGTGTCAAGCATATGGCTCGTGGGCCAAAAACGGCCCAGCAGGGGGTCCAAAATTTTCTCTGTGAATTCACAGCTTTATTTCGAGTAAATTTCTGACTTTCTACTGATTACAATAGTTTGTGTAAATCTGAAACACTTTTTTCTCTGTAAGATGAGACTTTTTTTTTCTCATCAGTTTTCTTTTTCTTCTTTTTTCTGATGAGAACAACGGGCCCTTGATGTTGCTGTGTGTGCAAGATGATTTAAGTATGCATTTAAAAGTAATGTGAAAGTTACTTTTCCAAGTAACTAGTTACTTTAACCACACAGTAACTCAAAAGTAACTGAGACTTTTGAAAAGAAGTAACTTGTGACTGTAACTAGCTACTATTTTTTTAGTAACTTGCCCAACACTGGTAAAACTCACTGGAACTTTGTCGGTCTACTGGAGAGAAGGACAAACGGAAGGAACCGTGGGATGTGCTAAGCTAATGCTATTGCTATAGCTAACGCCATAGCTAGTTGTAGCTAACACCGATACAAAGGAGCGACTCTGTCCCCGGTTCGTCTCACTGACCCGACATTGGCCCGGTAGATGACTGCTGAGCCTCCTGCACAGATTCTTAGAATCTTGTGATTGGGGCTCAGCGGAGGAACTAACCGAGGCAACAGCTGGACAGGAGCCAGATCGGAGCTCAACTACAGCGGCGGTAGGAGACGGGGATCAGTGGAGGAGCAGCCGGGGCCCCAGCTGGATAGGAGCCAGATCGGAGCTCAATTACAGCAGCGGGGCTCGGTGGAGGAACTACTGAGGAAGACGGCGGTAGGCGGCAGGGCTCAGCGGAGGAGCTACCGGGACCCCAGCTGGACAGGAGCCGGATCGGAGCTCAACTACAGTGGCGGTGGGTGGCGGGGCTCAGTGGAGGAGCTGCCGGCACCCCGGCTGGACAGGAGCCGGATCAGGAGCTCAATTACAGCAGCGTTAAGCAGTGGGACTAGCAGCGGAGGGGGCTAGCTGAGGCCCCAGCTGGATTCGATGTCGGCTGGATCGGATACTGGCGACACCAGCAGAGATTGTTTTATTATCATCAGGTCGGTAAAAATGCCACCAAAGAAGGAAGAAATGGAAGAGATTAAAAAATCTCTGAACTTCATGTCAGAAGAACTGACCAAAATGGCCAATCAACAGTTTAAACTATTAGGGCTAATGGAGGAAGTCCGAGAATTGAAATTAACAATTAAGGAAAGAGACAAAAAAATTGTAGACTTGGAGCGACGCATCGAGCATCTTGAACAATATTCTCGTATGGATGATTTAATTATTAGTGGACTAGACATTAAATACCAATCATATGCCAATGCTACAGCAGGAATGAGAGGTGAGGAGGCTCCCCTAAGTGAATCAGTCTCCCTGGAAAACCAGGTGCTTCAGTTCCTTGAAAGCAGAAATATAAAGGTTGACGTAAATGCGATTTCAGCCTGTCATACTTTACCCAGAAAGGATAATAAAACAAAGAAATCAATTGGGATGCGCTTTGTGAACAGAAGGGTAAAGAATGACGTACTGAGGCAGGCCAGAAAGTTACGGGGAACAGAAGTTTACCTAAATGAACATTTAACAAAGACTAATGCTGAAATAGCATGGCAAGCATGGATGCTGAAAAGACAAAACAAGATACAAGCAACATGGACAAGAAACTGTAGAGTTTGAATCAAACTTAAATGGAACACCTGAGGAAGCAAAGGCCATAATAACAAGAGATCTCACTGACTTAAATAAATATAGATGAATACTGATTAAGAAAATTAAGAGACTATGATAATCTATATACACACACACGGTAAGAACAGTTCTTTTGTGACATACCATGTCAATGTACTTAAAAAAAAAACAAAAAAAAAACAAAAAAACTTATGACTGTCTTTAGTAGACATCAATCATCCCCAGTTGGAGGAAGTCATATGATACAGAGTGAGAAAATTCAGACTCTGAAAATATGCCATTATGCTGAACATAAACTACAAGAGATGGAGAATGATATTGATCCTGATAACCACTTCTTCAATAATATTCACAATCACTGTGAATATTATACTGGAAAGCAATTCAAAAGTCAAGTGCAATTAGATGGTAAACTATCAATAATGCACTTTAACAGCAGAAGTCTTAACAAAAACTTTCCACAGATTCAGGACTATTTAAAACAGCTAGATAGAAAATTTACAGCTATCGCAGTCTCTGAAACTTACCTTAATGAAGAGCAGGCTTCTCTGATGGCAATACAGGGATATCAGATGTTTTATATTAATAGATCTCAAAAAAAGGGTGGTGGTGTTGCACTGTATATTGATGACCTGTATAGGTGTAAACTTGTAAATGGAATGTCCTTTGCACTACCAGGGATTCCGGAATGTGTTACTGTTGAGATTGACTAAGATAAAACAAAAAATCTAATTATAAGTTGTATATATAGAATGCCGGGAACTTGCGACATTCAGAGATAAATTGGTCAAGCTGTACAATAACATAACTAGTAAGAAAATGGTTGTAATCTGTGGAGATTTCAATATTGATTTACTAAATCCATTTCAACAAAATGTAATTACAGAGTTCATGAATTCTATGCACAGCATGAGTCGAGATCCCACAATAACACATCCCAGTAGAATCACAGTCCACACTACTACATTTATTGACATTGATATGTTTGTTAACCGTATTGATAAGAAAATAGAAAGTGGATTATTGATAAATGACATAAGTGACCATCTGCCAGTCTTTGCACTTATCCATGGCCACACGGGGGCCAATACAGAAAAAACTTTAAAATCTTTCAGATACAAATCACAAAATGCAATCAGTTCTTTTAAAGAAGACCTGCTGAAGCAAGACTGGACAAAAGTCTATGTATCAGATGTAAATGAAGCCTATGACACATTCATGAACAGTGTAACCACTCTTTATGAAAAAAATTGTCCATTAGTAAAGAAAAAGCTTAAACAGAAATTTGTCGACAAGCCATGGTTAACCAAAGGATTACAAAAAGCGTGTAAAAAGAAAAATTCATTATATAAAGCTTTTCTAAAGAAAAGGACAAAAGAAGCAGAGCAGCAGTATAAAACATACAAAAATAAGTTAATATATATAATGAAATATAGTAAAAGAGACTATTACAGTAAAGAACTGGAGAAAAACAGAGATAATATTAAAAATACATGGACAATACGTAACAATATTCTTGGAAATAAAAACAGAAATACAAGCTACCTAACCAATCTTTCAAAAAAAAAAAAAAAACAAAAAAAAAAAAAAACGACTCAGAATGTGAATGCAGTCTCACCTGCAGATGAATTTAATAATTTTTTTGTTAACATTGGTCGTAATATGGCTCGAGAATTACCCATTACGGCATCTACAGGTGATACAATAAGCAAAAACATTGCTATAAAAGACTCCATTTTCATAAAGAACACAGAAAAGAGAGAGGTCATTGAAATTGTTAAATCATTAAAAGTAAAACATCTACGGATTGTGATGGTATTGACATGCTTTTAGTCAAAACTATCATTGAATGCTTAGTGAAGCCACTGATGTATATTTGTAACCTGTCTCTCCAAACAGGTATATTTCCCAGTGCAATGAAAACAGCTTAAGTAATTCCGATATACAAGACGGGTGACAGAGGGGAATTTTCAAACTATAGACCAATTTCACTATTGCCGCAATTTTCCAAGATACTTGAAAAAATATTCTGTGAGACAACCGACAACTTCATAATGAAGAATAATTTATTGTGTGAGCAGCAATATGGGTTCAGACACAAGAGGACAACTGCATTTGCTCTAATGGAATTTATAGAAAAAATATCAACTGCTGTTGAAAATAAAGAGTATTCAGTTGGGGTATTCCTGGATCTTAAAAAAGCATTTGATACAGTGGATTATAATTTATTATTAAGGAAACTACAAAATTATGGTATTGGGGGGTACAGTAGCACTGTCCTGGTTATGTAGTTACTTAAAGAACAGATATCAGTATGTATGTGTTGGTAACAAAAACTCACAGTTACTGAAGGTTACTTGTGGAATCCCACAAGGTTCAGTTTTGGGGCCATTGTTATTCAATATGTATATAAATGATACATGTAAAGTTTCGGAAAAAATTGATTTAATATTGTTTGCAGATGACACTAATTTATTATGCAGTGGAAGCAATTTGGAACAACTTTTGGATACACTCGGAAAGGAATTAGGAAAGCTTAAACTGTGGTTTGATTCAAACAAATTAACGCTCAATTTAAGTAAGACAAAATTTATAATTTTTTTTTTTTTTTTATTTAAGTTTTTGTAAAGGGTATACAGGTCGTTACAGCAATGCAGTGTTTACATTTTCATCACATGTTCCCTTATTTTCTGATATCTGACAACATTGGAAGATTAATTCTTACAACACCCCTTATTTTTTTTTTTTTTTTTAAAGTGAAAGAAAAAGTGAAATTAAAGAGAAAAAAAAAAACAAAACAAAAAACAAAAAAAAACCAAACAAACCAGTAAAAAACAAACAAAAAGAAAAAGTAAGTAAATAAAGATAAAAGAGCATCTGAGTAGCATTGGAACAAAGAGCAGAACCATTATTGAAATGGTATTTGTCAAAGATTAGATCTAATGGAAGACACATATGCGGTCCAGGGTTGCCAAAAGTTCATGAACCCATCCATGTCCTGTCTCAGTGCGAATGTCAACTTTTCCATCGAGTAAATGTCTTGGATCACGTTAGTCCAATCTTCAGGTGTAGGACAGTCCTTCAACATCCATTTTTTAGTTAGAGCTTTTTTGCTTGCCAATATTAAAACATTGAATAAGTATTTTTCTCCTCGTCTTTCCAGTGAGTCCGGTAGTAAACCCAAATACAAAGTTACAAAAGAAAAGGGAACTGTAATTTTGAATATTTTCCCCAATATTGTCTGTACATTGGTCCAATATTGGTGGATAACTGGGCATGACCAAAACACATGAAAATGATTTGCAGTCTTTTCACCACACAAGCGCCAACAGTTCAATCCCTTATGGGTAAATTTGATTTGTGCAGGTGTTCTGAAAAATCTTGCCAAGTTTTTCCATCCAAATTCTCTCCACTGCAGGGATGAGGTACTTTTCCATTGCTGTTTATTTAGCTTTTCCCATATTTCCAGATGTAAAGTGAAATTCCCCTCTTTTTCCCATCTCTCTTTTATATAAGATGTGTTGTCTCCTTTTAAGTCTTGAAGACCTTGGTATATTTTAGAAATGTATCTGATCCCTGGGATCCCTTTATATGCCATTAAGAAGACCTTCAGAACACCTGACTGGGCCCTTTCCAAAACCTCCTTTTTAAGTATATTGTTTATGTGGTGTCTAAGCTGGAAGAACCTGTAAAGGTCTTGATTTATTAGGCCTTGTTTTTTCAAATCTTCAAAACTTCTTAAGATTTGCCCTTTAAAAAAATCGTAATATTTTATCAGCCCCTTCTCCTTCCACTTTTTAAATCTGGTGTCTGTTTTATTAGGAGTAAAGTCCTGATCATAGGCGATCCATTGCAGAAGTCGATAGGGCTCTTTAGTTTGATTCTCTCTGACTATCTTAAACCAAATTTTTAGCGGGGTCTCTATCCACGGGTTAGTGTTATTCAAAAGCTTAGGTAAGACATTGTTCCCTATTATCGCCTGTAGGGGGATGTCACTTGTTATTTGGCATTCGATCTCCTTCCATTGTGCAGAGTAGACTGGGTTACATATCCCTACTAAAGTTTTAATTTGTGCGGCTTTAAAGTAGTCCCTGATATTTGGCAGCGCGAGCCCACCTTTGTCTTTGTTTAGCTGTAGGGTTCTATATCTGATTCTAGGTCTCTTGCCCTGCCATATGAATCTTGAGATCCTTCTGTCCAGCTCCTGCCATGTTTTTTTGGGAGGTTCTACCGGTATTGTTTGGAAAAGGTATAGAAGACGTGGAAGTATATTCATTTTGACTGCTTCAATTCTTTGTGCAATACCCAAGAATGGTATCATATTCCATCTTGCTAGGTCAGATTTTATTTTTGTCACCAGTGGATCATAGTTTAGTGATATAATTTTGTTGAGTTGTTTCGGGATATTGACCCCCAGATATTTCATAGATTCCGACTCCCAGTTAGTTTTGAGTTTGCTTAGTGAATAATGATTTGGGTCATAGTTGAATGTTAAAACTTGGGTTTTATGCATATTTAATTTGTACCCCGATAAATCTCCATACTCTGAAAAAACTGAGGTTAGTTCTGGTAAAGAAGTGTCCGGCTGCCCTAGGTATATTAAAATGTCATCAGCAAAGAGTGCTATTTTATGTTCCTTCTGACCAAGTGTAATACCTTGAATTTTTTGGTTTTGTCTTATCCATTGGCTCAGAGGTTCTATGAAGATTGCAAAGAGCAGTGGAGACAGGGGGCAGCCCTGACGACATCCTCTTTCCAGTTCAAAAGATGATGATAAATTACCGTTAATCCTTATTTTAGCTGTTGGTTTTTTATATAATGCCTGTATAGTTCTAATGAAGTTGTTATGAAAATTGAAACTGGATAAGATTCTGTATAGAAAAGACCAGTCAACCGAATCGAATGCTTTTTCAGCATCTAATCCTAATATGACTGCATTTAAGTTATATTTTTTTATATGATGAATTATGTGTAAAGTGCGTCGAATGTTGTCTTGTGTCTGTCTTTGTCTTATAAAACCTGTTTGGTCTAAATGAATTAGGTCTGTCAGTATATTCTCTAACCTTTTGGCAAGGATAATGGTAAAAAGCTTATAGTCCTGATTTAGTACACTGATTGGTCTGTAGTTGGAGCACTCTAGTTTATCCTTTTCAGGTTTAGGTATAACTGCAATGACCCCTTCTCTCCAGGAGGGGGGGATTTCCCCTGTGTGGAGGACATAATTAAATGTTTTCAGGAGGAGAGGAGATAGTTGCTGTTTAAAGGTTTTGTACCACTCTGCTGTATAGCCATCAGCTCCTGGGGATTTGTTAGCTTTAAGTTTCATAATTGCTTTTTCCAATTCTTTAGGATGTATTTCTGACAGTAGTGTTTTATTTTGTGACTCCGTAAGTTGGGGAAGGTTTAATGTGTTTAGGAATGCCTCGGATGCGTTTTTATGTTTTTTGTGGGAGTATAAGTTCTTATAGTAATTCTCGAAGTTTTTAAGAATATCCTGAATTCTGAATTTTATTTCCTTTGATACTGGGTCTCTGATTTTGTAGATTGCTCTTTCTGTTTGATGTTTCCTCAATTTATAGGCTAGCAATTTTGCCGATTTACTGCCTGCTTCATAGTATTTTTGTTTCAGAAATGTAAGTTTCTTCTGGATTTCTATTGTGTAGATCTCATTTATTTGGTTTTTAATTTCCTTAATCTTGAGCGAGTCAGTAGAATGAGTGTTGCCTTTGTGTTCTTTTTCTAGGTTCCTAAGTTCTGACTCTAATGTGGATAGTTTTTCTTGTCTTAGTTTCTTTTGGGTTGCCAGTTTTGCAATAATCTTTCCTCTTATTACAGCTTTACATGCATCCCACAGTATTAAAGGGGATACTTCTCCATTATCGTTATCTTCCAAATATCTGAGAATATCTGACTCCAATTCATCTTTCAATGGTCCTTTCAGGACATTTGAATTTAACCTCCAAGAAAATGTATTATTTGTGTATTTTTGGATATTTAAGTCCATGTAGATCGGACTGTGGTCGGAGAGATCCATCAGTCCTATTTTACATGTTTTTACTCTACCAATGTCTCTATTAAACATAAAAAAATAGTCAATCCTTGAGTAAGATGAATGTGGAGTTGAGTAAAATGTATAGTCTTTTACACTGGGGTTGAGTTCCCTCCACACATCACAGATTCCCATTTCTTTTAGTAGCATCCGAGTCTTCCTGTTTTGGGTGTTATTTTGATGTGGGGAATTACCAGAAGCATCCCAGTATGGATTCAGTCTAAGATTGAAGTCCCCACCACATATCACTAAACCTTGAGCTTTAGTTATCATTAGGTCGAATACATTTTTATAAAATTTCCAGTTAGCCCCTGGGGGAGCATACACATTCAGCAGGGTGATATCTTCTCCCTCTAGCCGCCCAGTTACCAAACTGTATCTCCCTTCTTTATCTTTGTGTTCTGATTTTTTTTCAAATGTAATTTTGGTTGATATCAATGTCGCTACTCCCCTCCTCCTCCCTGATTTATATGAAGATGAAGAGATCATTTTAAACCCTTGTCTACTGAGTTTATTGTGTTCCACGTCTGTTAGGTGGGTTTCTTGTAAAAGTATTATTCCTGCTTTGTCTTTTTTCATTTTGCCTAGAATCTTGGATCTTTTAACTGGATTCAGGATCCCTTTTACATTATATGAAATTATTTTGGTTACACCCTGTTTCTCCATTGTGTTGTTTTGTTTAGTATAACTGTGTGGTGGCCCTCTTTTGTGCTACTCAGAAACTGAAAGAACATTAAAAACAAGAAAAACATTAAGAACATAGTGTAAAAAACTTTAAAACAAAAAACTGTCAAAAGAACTTCCTGAGCTGAGGTCTTTTTAAAGACCCTGTAAGAGCCTTGATGGAGTGAAGGCTCTGAGGGAAATTCCTCAAACTCTGTTACGTGTTGAGGGCCCTCTCGTACCACTGAAAGTAGTCCCATGCTTTTAACGTGAGTTTCAGAACCCAATCCAAACTTGTAATGATTTTTTTTTTTTTTCCTTTTATGCCTAAACCCTGTGAAATTGTGTGCACCCTCCCACCCCCATCACATCAAACATTCACGCAAAAACAGTATTTGTTAGTATGAGCAGAACATGTGGATTATTGTCACATTTCTATTTTAACAAGTTTTTTTTTTTTTTTATTACAAAGACTTATTTGTTTCAAATAATATGATTGTTCCATGAAATGTTTTACCACATGCTGAATATGCATCTCCTTTAATGTTTGTTACCTTGTATGAGGGGGGTTGGATGTGCGGATTGATTCAAGAGAAAGGAAAAAAAAAAAAAAAAAAAAAAGGTCGCTATTCCAACCGGTAAACGGAGAGTTTATCCGCGACGCTCTGGTGCTGGGTTTCCCGCTGCTGGTCCGTGGATTTTGAGGGTCTTTGTGTTGTCCATGTTTGCGCTTTGATCTTCTCACTCGGGTCTGCTGCGGGTTTAAACACCGTTACCGGGAGCCCTCTTCTCGCCATGTCAGCTGTTGCTTCTTCCGCCGAATTATAGAGACACGTTTCATCGCCGTAGAAGACCCTTAACTTCGCAGGAAATGGTGTCTGAAAGCGCAATTTCTTCTCTCTTAACACCTTTTTCGCGTCATTGTATTCCCTGCGCTTTTTAAGGACCTCCGGGGCGTAATCGTGTTCCACGTAGACTTTTCTCTCCTGGTGCATAAATCCTTTTTTCTGCCAGGCCAGTCTTACAACCTCTTGTTTTATTTTGAAATTGGAAAATCTTACCAACACCGAACGTGGGGGCGCTTCCGCCGCCGGCCTAGCGGCTAATGAACGATGTGCCTTTTCTATCTTCAAGTCGGTGGTTTGTGGAATATCCAATTTCTCTCTTAGTAAGGATTCCATGCATTCTGCCATTGAGTTAAAACCATTTTCGGTTCCTTCTATCAGACCATGAATTCTTATGTTGTCTCTTCTTTGTTTTCCTTCTTGGTCGGTTAGCTTAGCCTCTATAGCTGCTTGTCTTTTGCGTAGGTCCAGCACAGAATCTTCGAGCACTTTTATTCGATCCTCTGTTTCCAAGATTCGGTTCTCGGCCTGGTCCACTCTGCTGTTTGTCCTTTTCAATTCTTCTCTGAATTCCCGAAATTCGGCCGTAACATCTCGGCGAAATCGTCGTAGTTCCTCAAATAGTGATTTCAGGCTAACCCTTTTGTTAGCTATCACCAGCTCCTCGTCTTCTGAACGGGGATCTTCCAGTTCAGATTCTCCGGCCGATACGTGTCCTAGCCTGGAGAATTTCAGTTTCTTCTGTTTTCCTTTAGACATGATGATTTTGTCTTTTGATTTTCACTCCTCCAAAAATCCGTTAAGTTTGATTTTCAAGGTGTTATCCTGGATTGAGTCTGAGAGCTTCAGTGTTAAGCTGCAGTCGCCATGGCGTCCAGACCGGAAGTCAAAATTTATAATTTTTAACAACCATCACAACAACTTAGTATATAAACTCAGTGAAAATGGTGTTGAGATTGAAATTAAATTTCTTGGAGTAATAATTGATAATAAACTGTGTTGGAAGTCACATATTAATTATATTAAAGGTAAAATATCCAAATTGCAATACTACACAGAGTAAAATATTTGCTGAATCAACCCACACTATATACTTTGTATCATTCATTAATACTACCATACATGACATATTGTACTGAAGTATGGGGAAATGCATATAAAACAAACATATTATGGGTAACCCCCACAACAGCCATGGACAAGCAGAGCGCTCAGCTGGGGCAATTAGCAGAACAATGAGAAGTGTATTGAGATCAATAGGCAGCCGCTCTTTGTCTAGCTTCTTCCGCCAGTTCCGCTATTGATATGTATGACTCAAATGCAAACGTTCATGCTTCCTGCTCTCACTGTGATGCAAATGTCCCATGCCTTTCATGTATTGTCTGTAACTGGGTATAAAAACTGCATTGCTCTGTAACGCTCTCTCTCTCTCACTGCTCATCTGACTAGACGCATCCACTGTCTGCTAGGAGAGCCTCCGGGCTCGCTCTGGCGTGCATGCACGGCGCCGGAGTGAGTTTGTGATGGCGGTATGATTAATAAACTCCCTCAAAAACACCCAGTTCGCTCCTTATCATTTCATGCCGCCACATTGGTGACCCCGAGAAAGCACACGCTTTGTGCAACGCAACCTTCTGGTCTGGACAGCTACACTGGTGACCCGACCAAGAAAAGAACACGCTGGCAGCCCCTGGCGGTGACTCTCGAACGCGAACGCAGCAGCCTGACGCAAATGATCTGCCCTCCCTTCTGCTACAGGGAGACCTCGACGCAGAGCCACCACCAGGCGAAACTCTCTGGAGATCACCCACGACCGGGAAAGCTGCAGAAAGCTTCATGGTGAGATCTGCACGCCTGAGATCTGCACATCCACGCTGGGACCGGCCGCTCTCACAGCTCCTCCACACGAGAGCACACGCACCTCGTCCTCTCTCCACGACGGCGACCTCCAGGGCCGACGGAGAACGCAGCGCGTGGACCTGAACGCACCATGACCAATCTACAGCAACAGCTCAACAGGGATGACCATCGACGCCGACGACGCTGATCTCCAGCAAGCTCCCTGACCCTGACTCGCCTCTACAGCGGACCTGCCATGCAACGAACCCCGCACGCACTCCGGGGGGTTATGAGGACAGCGCACCACGCACGGGACAATACCAGCTCCACACAGACCGCCATCGTCCTTCGCCGCTGCACACAGAACCTTCAGGGCTGCTCACACACCTGAAGCACGCACGCAGCTCGCTCACAGGATTTTGTAATGGTCTCAGCCACGGCGCACAAGGGAATTCAGCCGTCAGCTGTCCCCGAGGACTTTAGGGCTGCGCACGCACCTAAAGTCAACACGCCAAGTCCCTCACAGCTGCAGCTCCTTTTTTCTTCATGGCCGCGAGAGGAGTCAGAGACTAATTTTTCTTCTTACAGCTGCTGTGGACCTCCGCACATTCAACGGGACAGCCCCTCAACATCGCGGCTCCACAGGCAACTTTTGCGCGGCCCAGACAATTTCGCCGTCCCGGGCCGGCACTTGCTACCCCCACCCCCCCTCCCTCCACCGCCGCCTGCAGCGAGCTTCCCACGCAGCTTGCTCCCAAGCCAGACTATCGAGGCCTCAGCTTCCCGCTGAGCCCTCTGGGGGGGGAGTGTATGGGTAACCCCCACAACAGCCACGGACAAGCAGAGCGCTCAGCTGGGGCAATTAGCAGAACAATGAGATGTGTATTGAGATCAATAGGCAGCCGCTCTTTGTCTAGCTTCTTCCGCCAGTTCCGCTATTGATATGTATGACTCAAATGCAAACGTTCATGCTTCCTGCTCTCACAGTGATGCAAATGTCCCATGCCTTTCATGTATTGTCTGTAACTGGGTATAAAAACTGCATTGCTCTGTAACGCTCTCTCTCTCTCACTGCTCATCTGACTAGACGCATCCACTGTCTGCTAGGAGAGCCTCCGGGCTCGCTCTGGCGCGCATGCACGGCGCCGGAGTGAGTCTGTGATGGCGGTATGATTAATAAACTCCCTCAAAAACACCCAGTTCGCTCCTTATCGTTTCATGCCGCCACAATATATCCAATCTTTATGCTTCAGGAGAGAGCTATTAGAATAATAAACAAAGCTGCTTACAGGGAACCAACAAACCCACTTTTTCTTAAATTAAAAGCTCTCAAGTTGAAAGATCTGGTTGGCTTTAAAACTGCAGTAATAATGTTTAAAGTGAAGAATCTATCACTGCCCACAAATATCCAAAAGTTGTTCCAAATAAGGGAGAAACGATATCATTTCAGAAGAACATGTATATTTCAAAAACCTTCAGTGAGAACTACCACCAAGCAACACTGTGTCTCAGTGCAAGGAGTCAGATTGTGGAATGCTTTTGAACCTGAATTAAAATCATGTACAACGCTTGGACAATTTAAACAAAAACTAAAGGCAGAAATACTCCAAACATATATACAAAATGGCATGTAAAATCACATAAGAATTACCATATTCAGTCTGTGTTGTGTTGTTGCTTAGGTTTTTTTTGTGACGTTTTGTCTTAGCTTTGTTCTGAATTATAATCGCTCTTGTTTTGTTTTTCTTTTGAATTCTTGGATGGAATATGGGTGGGCAATATAAGCTGTGGCTTCAGCCATCACCCATTTCGGATAACTTATGTTGAACTGTATAATCAGAGGGGTTATTGTTTAATTTGACCTTGTAAGATTTTTCCCCCCTTTGTTATATTATTCTGTTCCTTTCTTTTAATCTCTACTTTTAATCTATCCAAAATAAAGATTCATTCATTCATTCATTCATTCAATACAATGACAAGACGAACAGGAGCTTTTGCTGTTTTAATGGCAGAGGAAGAAAACAGACGGGCTAAAAGATGAACATTTATTCACCCAGTATTGGCAGATTGCTCAATACTTCCCTGCGGCGGGAGTTTCTGGGCGCATGTGCAGTTCATTGTGACCATTTGAGGGTGAGGAATGTTGGGACTTGGAGTTTTTAGTGAGTTTTTAACAAGTTTTACCTCGTTCTTCCTCTGCAAAACTAAACAGCAAAACCAGTGTGAAAACAATTGATGTGATGAATAAATGGTGTAGCTGCTGAACATGGTTTTTTTTTTGTTTTTTTTTCAGTAACCGCTATTTTATGGCAGTTCAGCTACACGTGCCATAAAAAAAAGTGCTGTGTTGTGCTGTAAAAAGTTGCACTGCCACCTCAGGATTTCCTCTAGTAACATTTCTGGTTGGCGGCCCGCCACACCTGAAAAATTTCCGCCACTCTATGAGGACATATAAATTTAAGAAAAATATATGAAGCAATGACGGTCAGCAAGTACGCACACGAACAATGTGCGTGACAGTCATCCGCGCAGAGTTCAGAAGTGCCCCGCCCGCGTGTTCCAGTCAGCAAGCAGAGTGTCTCGCTACGTGCGTCGTTGTCCAAGAAACACAAGCTTATTAAAGTACTTTAAATGCGGAAACAAATTAGAAGAGGTATGTAAGCAGTGAATGCATCTATCATGGTTTTAACCTACTGGTAATGGGAACAATAATGGAAGAGTCGCTTAGCTAACACGTATGGTTAGTTTTTTCTTATTTCAGACAAGAATAAAAAGGAGATGTTTTTACCTTTACTTTAGTTAATATTAATTAACTAATTTATGTTCATTATTATGTACCTGGCAAGTTAAGATGACTGAAATTCACAAAGTGAATGTCTTTAATCAGTCAGCAGCCTTCAGACAAACTAAACGTGCCAACTAGGGATGGGCATATCGGCACTCAAGTATCGATACTTCGATACCAGCTGGTCAACACTTCAATTCGAGTCGATATGTTTTTAAATATCGTGATACCACCGTGTTAATACAAAACGTGCAATTTGTTTTCACTTCTGAGATTTTTAGGCATTACATTTATGTGTGAAATCCAGTAAAAAACCATCCCAGGCATTTGAGATGGTCTGCTGTGTCACATGATTACGGCAGCCTATCCGATGTCAGAGCCGAGACTCACTGCGCACTGGTAGCCTCTAGTCAAGCAGTCACTACTGACTGCGGTGCAGAGCAGAGTGATGCTACATGTCCACTGGTCCAGATTTTTTTGAAATTAATCTGCACACACAACCTCTGAGGCACGGAAAACGGGCGTGTAGTGTAGTTCTCGGCTAGGCGGAATCGAGCAATGCGGGAGGAAATACTGGAATAGTCATTAACCATGAGCAGATTGTTTTTAATAGTGCAGGTATATTTGCGCTACAAAAGGCGACTTTGTCATTGTCACCACCGGTTTTGGGTTCATCCAATCCTACAGACCCGCACAATGCATGCCGAATTTGACCGCCTGGTTCGTGAGCTTCGGCTGGATGAGCCCATGTTCCACTGCTCTCCACGCCTCGTTCCTTTGTATGTTGTTTCTATATAGCCACGGTTACATGTGCAAAATTTCTTCAATCTGATTACAATTCAGATCAGAACATTACTGTTTACATGGATCCTGAAAAAATTGATCCGATGAGGATGTGCGTTTCCATGTATCACATGTTTGAATGGACTAAATCATTTTGACATGCGCACAATTATCCGACATTCCGGAAACAGTAGAAGAAGAAGCAACTTCCAATGTAAACAAACCCCACTTTGTGTCTTTCTCCTTTTGAAATGGACCTGTATTGTGTTATTCAGACTGTACTTTTGTTTCTGCTGGTCTCCGTAATGAAGCTACAAGCCCAGCAGTACATACTTCTGCATATGATGAACAGAGGGAGACAGCAGGACGATACAGACCAGTTTTGTTTAACATCCCGCCATGTCTTCCGCTAGCTGCTGTAAAGGCGGAAATGGGTCACGTCGACGTGCGGCTGGCATACAGACATGCGCAGTAAACATAATTTCTACCCAAACTTCGGAATAAGTGTTTATATGCTCACCAATCGGATTAACAATTGGCATAACCCACCTGTCTCAATTAGAAGGAAATGTTGATCCGAATGAGTGTGATCAGGTCAGAATATTCAAATTGGCGTGTTTACATGAAGCATTTTTATTCCGATCAGGCTTTTAATCTGGTTACTTGTGTCTATGTAAACATGGCTTATGATGGCAAGGAGTGGTCATATAGTATCGAGTTGCCTGAAACAGCGGTTATTAATTTCTCCGTCAAGTCTTCACAACAACAGGTAATGTACAGCTCCCCCCCCCCCCCCCCCCCCGTCTTCTCCTCCAGCTGGCTGGTTCACTGGATTGGTTGACGGGTCCGGCTGTGGGCGGTCTTCAGCTCTCTGCTGCTGCTGGACAATATGGCGTCCTTGGTCTCCATATATTTAAAACAAACCAGCGAAAAGTGTTTCTAACATGATTTCATGCAAGAAATAGTAGGTTCAGTTAATGAATCCATTGTTATTTGACATCAAAAACCCTGGTTTAAAAGTTCAGGATGAGAGTGCTGCCTCCGGCTCATGACCGTACGGAAAAAATCTTTACGAAAGGAGATCTTTATACAAATGAGCTGTAGGGTACCCCCCGGCGACTCGGCACAACAAGTACGGTTTTCGAACGCTCCGCACCCAAATGCTTTCTGCTGCATTTCCAATACACAGTGAATGGGAAGCAGAAAAACAACTGAACCAGTGGACACGTACCATGAGCTCAGCAGCATCATGGGCAGCAGAAGAAGAATTACACCAATTTCTATGATGATACCAAGTAGCATAATTTTGAAAAATAAACAAAATAAGCACTATTTAAGTTTGTAAAATAATAGTGTAAAAATAAAACAAATACATAAATAATAAAATAAAAAAACATTGCATTGTGAATGAAATGACACATATACGCTGCTTGGTATTACCATAGAATATGGATGAATGGTGAAACATTTCAGAAGTAAAAAAAATACTTGAATCCAGCTGACTTGACTGAGCTTTCTTGCAGCATACTTACCCGTCTGGATGACTGAGGATCTTCACCAAATTAAGAAATTTAATTAATTTTGCATTCATTTTAAGTCTTAATTACTTTTATTATAATTGAATTATATTTTCATTTTATTTTTATTTACTTTGCTCATTGTTCTATTTTATTATCAGTTTATAAGCATTTATTTCAAGTATTTACAGTATGTTCATGAGTTTTATTCATATTTCATATTGCCTTTGCAATAAAGTTGTTAATGAAACTGCAATCGTGATTTTCCTTTAAGGGGCAAAAAGTATCAGTATCGAAGAAAAAGTCCCATAAATTAATGGTATTGTATCAAAGGGAAAAATGCTGGTATCCCATCCCTAGCGCCAACGTTTGGATTTCAAAATAAATGAGTTTTTTCCTGTGGTCTGGGTGGTGAGGAGGTTTCTAAAAATACTATAAATATATAGAAATATTATAACAGAAATACAGTAACTGCATCTTTGGTCATTTAAGTTAATTTATTTCATCAAATACAATTTTATTAATATTTTTTCTTTGAAATCAGTTAAATTATTGTTCTGTTCTGACTGCAAAATTATGGTCAAAAATATAAATTGTTATAAGGAAAAAGTAAATAAAATAACAGTCTCTTTCAAATTTATTAAAAAAACACTAATTTTATTTTAAAAAATAGACAAAAATTAGCCATAAAATAATCCACAAATTTATAGTAAAGTCTCAAATGTACAAGAAAAGTCAAATTTACAACAGGAAATTACAAATTTGAGGAACATGTTTTCAAATTTAGATAAATTTACAGAGAAAAGTAGAAAACTATAAGAAAATTGTTATAAATTTTGGAGAAAAACCTCACACCTTCAAGACTGAAGTCATTACTCAAGTTTTAACGTGTGCGCTTTGTACCCTTAACTAGAAACTTTTGGTTGTCTACTTTTAATTTACATGACACTTGATATTTTCTAACCTGTTTGTATACCACCATAGACAGAGCGAGAACCTGAATTAGACAGAGCTCAGAGAGGGAAAGATTAGACAGAAAAGAGGAGCCAAGGAGAGGAAAGTGTTCAGGCAAAGGGTCCAGGAGAGGTGAGAGCAGAGGAAGGAGAGAGGATGACACCAGTAAAAAGTCCAAACACAGGACGTCTGGGTGGGACCCCAACTAGCCCAATATTTCAACAATCAAACCTCGGTTGAACAATACTTAAAATGGCAAGTTCCATATGCAAAGTTACTGTCAAAATTTAAAAAAAGAAATAAATAGTATAAAACTAGAAAAGCACTCAGAGAGCGCAGACCTCCGCCAAGTAACTCAGTTCCCCCTAATATTGGGATTTTCCCCAAATATAATAGTCCTACATTTATTTTTATCTATATTTTCAGATTCCTTGACCATCAAAACATACCTTTAGCAATTGGATTTACATTGATATCTTTATTAGTTCAGTAGTTATTGACAAAAGTCACTTTTTCGGTAATGGCGGTTTTCTTCTGGATATAGCTCCATAGCTTTTGAAGATACAACAAATCCATTGGCACACTACTGATTCCTCAGTGTCTTGGCTATATTTTGGTGTTTGTCGTATGTTTATAACTTAATTTGTTACCTTACAGTGATGAAAATTCCAAAGATGCCTTATTATTTCCTGTTCTGGATCACAGTATCCGGTTTTTTGCAGGATCCGGATCAGTCTTTGATATTTTCAAGAACCTATTGAAATCTTATCCTGTATTTTTTGGGCAAGCATCCTGACCACTTATTGTGGAGTTATATACACATACAGTGGGGTAAAAAAGTATTTAGTCAGCCACCAATTGTGCAAGTTCTCCCACTTAAAAGATGAGAAAGGTCTCCAATTTTCATCATAGGTATACCTCAACTATGAGAGACAAAATAAGAAAAAAAAATCCAGAAAATCACATTGAAGAATTTTTAATGAATTAATTGGTAAATTCCTCGGTAAAATAGGTATTTGGTCAATAACAAAAGTTCATCTCAATACTTTGTTATATACCTCACTTGGCAATGACAGAGGTCAAACGTTTTCTGTAAGTTTTCACAAGGTTTTCACACACTGTTGCTGGTATTTTGGCCCATTCCTCCATGCAGATCTCCTCTAGAGCAGTGATGTTTTGGGGCTGTCACTGGGCAACACAGACTTTCAACTCCCTCCAAAGATTTTCTATGGGGTTGAGATCTGGAGACTGGCTAGGCCACTCCAGGACCTTGAAATGCTTCTTACGAAGCCACTCCTTCATTGCCCGGGCGGTGTGTTTGGGATCATTGTCATGCTGAAAGACCCAGCCACGTTTCATCTTCAATGCCCTTGCTGATGGAAGGAGGTTTTCACTCAAAATCTCACGATACATGGCCCCATTCATGACCCAGCCACGTTTCATCTTCAATGCCCTTGCTGATGGAAGGAGGTTTTCACTCAAAATCTCACGATACATGGCCCCATTCATTCTTTCCTTTACACGGATCAGTCGTCCTGGTCCCTTTGCTGAAAAACAGCCCCAAAGTATGATGTTTCCACCCCAATGCTTCACAGTAGGTATGGTGTTCTTTCTCCTCCAAACACGACAAGTTGAGTTTTTACCAAAAAGTTCTATTTTGATTTCATCTGACCATATGACATTCTCCCAATCCTCTTCTGGATCATCCAAATGCTCTCTAGCAAACTTCAGACGGGCCTGGACATGTACTGGCTTAAGCAGGGGGACACATCTGGCACTGCAGGATTTGAGTCCCTGGCGGCGTAGTGTGTTTCTGATGTAGCCTTTGTTACTTTGGTCCCAGCTCTCTGCAGGTCATTCACTAGGTCCCCCATGTGGTTCTGGGATTTTTGCTCACCGTTCTGGTGATAATTTTGACCCCACGGAGTGAGATCTTGCGTGGAGCCCCAGATCGAGGGAGATTATCAGTGGTCTTGTATGTCTTCCATTTTCTAATAATTGCTCCCACAGTTGATTTCTTCAAACCAAGCTGCTTACCTATTGCAGATTCAGTCTTCCCAGCCTGGTGCAGGTCTACAATTTTGTTTCTGGTGTCCTTTGACAGCTCTTTGGTCTTGGCCATAGTGGAGTTTGGAGTCTGACTGTCTGAGGTTGTGGACAGGTGTCTTTTATACTGAGAACGAGTTCAAACAGGTGCCATTAATACAGGTAATGAGTGGAGGACAGAGGAGCCTCTTAAAGCAGACGGACAGACGAAAATTCAATATCGCTAATTCTTATCTCAAATTGTTGTCTGAGACGAGCTAAGTCGAACTGCACATGTTTTGGTGTCAACAAATGTCGCATAAGGTGACAATGCGCTCTTGAGGTATGCTGTCGTTGAGAGCTGTCTGACCCAGCCAAGCGATCAGCGGCTAAGATGGCCACTGACTGTGTGACGTCACCACCGGCAAACACACGCACACGGTCGGCGGCCAGTGCTGTGTTTTGCTTCATGCAACACTTGTTTACGTCTTAAAATCGGCGATTACGGATATTTCTCGGAATACTTGTGGATTACAAATAGATTATTTATGAAGATTAGGATTTCAGGAATCGAATTAATATGGTTTGGCGTTGTGTTGTCTACAGGTGCGATGGTCCTGCTGTGTTTTGCTTCATACAACACTTGATGTTTACGTTTTAAAATCGGCGATTACGGATATTTCTCGGAATTACCAAATATTTTCATGATCATAAGAACGGTTAGGGGGAAAAAAACATGCTGAAGAAAGACAGTTTAACTCACCGGTTACTTATATTGGAAGTCCATCCTCCTGTGTTTTTAGAAGCAAAGTTCTCAATTACAGAGACATACAGTGTTCCCTATTGCTTCAGCTTCTGTATTAAAGCAGACTCCAGTGAAATAGTACCCAGGTTTGTCAGTCTTTCTTGTCCACATATATTTTGCAGGTGTCACGGCTCGCCGCTCTCAGGCATCTGCCTCAGCTGCGCGCACACCTGCGCCTCATTAGCGCCCTACATGTGCAGTAGACATTTCGTTGACAGCGATTTCGAGAATAAGATGCAATTTGCAAAAAGATTGGTGATAAAGAAAACGGCTATTCCAACTATATATCCCGCGATTCCCAAGTCTGACTGAGACAAGTGTCAGTGACAGTGGCGTGAAAAGCAAGGGTGATCTACCGATGCGATCAGCTGTCAGAAAACGAGAAGTAAACAGGGTAAGTTTTGTATTTTTAATATTCACTGCAAATGTTTACTAAACATTTTAAATGAATTCCAAGCAATGGATGATTTTCAAAATCAAATTATTTCTGGGAAATAATGCGGCGGCGGACAGGTGCCCGTGTCAGGTTTTGCAGTGTCGCGCAAACAGAGGCGCGCTGGCGGGCCCAGGCCACCAGTGTTTTGCGCGTGCTTTTGTGCCTAAAATGTTGACGAACGCGGAGTTGACAAACAGACAAACAAACCCCGGCAAAAACATAACCTCCTCCTGGCCTTTTCGGCCTGGCGGAGGTAATTACTAATGACAGTTCAGCTTTCAATTTTTAGGGAAGCAACATATTTGCTAAGAAAAATAAATATAAGCCTAAGATTGTAAGAGAAATGTGCTTTTAAAAATGGAACCCCAATTTTCTACCATAAAATGGTGCCCATTATAACTGTGAAATGTTATTTATTGGAATATAATAATTGCTATATCTGGAAACTAGTTATTTTCTTAATCTGTAGTGATACTCCATTGATTTTTGTATTTCTTTGTATATTTCTGCTGTGTTTTCAAACGTTCATACAAAGGTGGTATAGTATGTAATATTTCTTTTCAAATTGAGAAGAATTTAGTGTGTTCAAATTATTCAAATGTATATGACATGCGACTTTGATGAATGCTGAACTATGAGAATTATAACATTGACATGAACATTAATAAACTCAATATATGATTTTACAAAACTTTATTTACATATCATTGTTCACAAATCTAATCTTGGTAGGCAAAATCCCTTGTAGTGATCAGATGGGAATGTTTCTCTGATGAGGCTCACTGCACAGGCAGGCAACATAACCCTCACTTCTTTCCCACAAATAAGGCTGAATACCCCCCTCAGCACCACCCCAAACTACTTCATCATCCGATTCTTCATTTTCAATGTCATCATTTATATTGAGGTCGTCAAACTCGAGAAAATAATCGCTGTCCGAATCACTTTGCTCTCGTTCTGCCATTTACTATTGCTGTTGTGACGTCACCAATGCCCGCACCTATCGAGAGATGGCGGTACTGCAGCCTCACTAAGTGAAGGCTGAGCTATGAGCAAATAAGGTCATTTATGGAAGCTGGTGACACATACTAAATCGCGGGAATAGACAGAATAGAATATTTTCATACAATCTGTTGATTGGTTCAATAAAAAAATGTCACTGTCCGTCTGCTTTAAAGAAGAAGTTACAGGTCTGTGACAGCCAGAAATCTTGCTTGTTTGTAGGTGACCAAATACTTATTTTACTGAGGAATTTACCAATTAATTCATTAAAAATCGTTCAATGTGATTTTCTGGATTTTTTTTTTCTCATTTTGTCTCTCATAGTTGAGGTATACCTATGATGAAAATTGGAGACCTCTCTCATCTTTTAAGTGGGAGAACTTGCACAATTGGTGGCTGACTAAATACTTTTTTACCCCACTGTATGGTAAAAATGGCCCTATCTCGCAATGATAAAGAATCCTTTAAAAAACTCCTGGATCCAGACGGTGATCCAGATCACTCCCAAAATCTAATCTTTTCTTCCTTGTCCCATTTCGGACTTGTCCTGAAAATTTTGTCAAAATCTGTTCATAACTTTTTGAGTTATGCTGGTAACAGACAGACAAACAAACCCCGGTAAAAACATAACCTCCTTGGCGGAGGTAATTAACATAATCCAGTTACAATAGTGTCTTGGGTTTTCTGTCCCGCCCCCCTCTCAGAAAATATGTTGCCATCGCGCCATGGTCTTTAAGCCAGAGGAAACATTGCACCTCTAGTGGCCCGGCATAGTTATTACAATACCTTTTCCCCTGGCTTCATTGACATTAAAGGTGAGTTAAATTTGTGTTTATTTTGAAAACAAACCCTTAGCTTGGAATTCGGACAAATTAAAAGTTGAGAAAATATGGCGATACAATAATACAAGCCTTTAGTTCCACTTAAATTTTGACCTGGCAAGCTGAAACAGAGAGGCGGACAGACAGACAGACAGACACACACACACACTCCAACTGATTACATATGCCTCTCCATTTCACCAAGGCATAATAACCCCTTTATTTAAAGTAACTACAAAGAAACATGATGACATTCGAGCGACATCAATTTTCCATTCTGAGATCCCAAATGGCCACGCTGCAGATTCCTCTCAACAAATGTTTTTTTTTTTTCTTTCTTTTTTTTTAATGTGTGAGCAGCAGCTGAAGCAATACCAAACCAACAATGGTTACTCATGATATGAGTCATGTGGAGCGTGGAGCAGAGATCCAGAAAAGCTGGATTATTTCTGAACTACTTTCATGAATATGTTTAGCTTGTAGCTGCAAGCATCAAAGATGAAGCACACAACACCGAACAGCTGTGGCACAGTAATTACATTCTGGTTAACTGATTAACCATTTAGTCAGATGGCATTTAAATAATTACAGTACATATCCATGCTGATGTTGACCTGTCAGGTGGTATACACATACAGCTCTCAACTTGCAGCAAAATACTACAAGTGAAACCATAATGAATGTCACCTCAATCATGGCGAGACTCTATCTAGCATTCTAAAATCCAATCAATCCTGTTACCTTCCAGCTAATTTCAGCAAAGGTGAAATGAGCTAATGCCATGTTACAACATCCATTTTCCCCTCTATCTGCCCACATTTCACAAGAATTGCTACTCTGTGTATGCAAATGCCTCAACACTCAGAAAACTTATGTACACTGACCCTCATGTGGGGCAGCATCCAGGGTGTGCTCAAGGTTAAGGTGTACAAGCTATGAGTATGTGACATTTCAACTTTAAGGCCTAGGATATATACATGTATACAGAGAGACAAAGGTTTTTATGACATTGCAGTGCATTCATTGGCTGGAGTGAAGTGCTCCAGCATTGATGTTTTGGTTCTATATTTTAATGGTAGAGATGTTGCAAACATATAAAGTTTATAAAAGTATAAAACACTCATAAAATCTCTGAAAATCCAGGCAGGTTAGCGTAACAGCCATGGCAGAGCAGCTAAGAGATCAGCTTCTCTCTGCCTGTAACTGCAAGACCACAACTGGTATGTTAGTCAAACTTTGC
The DNA here is from genome assembly GCA_020510985.1 of Pholidichthys leucotaenia. Lineage (NCBI taxonomy): Eukaryota > Metazoa > Chordata > Actinopteri > Cichliformes > Pholidichthyidae > Pholidichthys > Pholidichthys leucotaenia. The sequence continues at coordinate 169,142,017 of CM035836.1, forward strand.
AGAGGTTCTGTTCAACCATTTGATACAGTGGTTTTTGAAAGCTGGTAAACCCTTTAGAATTTTCTACATTTCTGCATAAATATAATTAAAACATCATCAGATTTTCACACAAGTCCTAAAAGTAGATAATGAGAACCCAGTTAAATAAATGAGACAAAAATATTTTACTTTTTCATTTATTTATTGAGGAAAATGATCTAATATTACATATCTGTGAGTGGCAAAAAGTTTGTGAACCTCTAGGATTAGCAGGTAATTTGAAGGTGAAATTAGAGCCAGGTGTTTTCAGAATCAGAATCAGAATCAGAATCAGCTTTATTGCCAAGTATATTTACAAGTAAACACACAAGGAATTTGACTTGACATAAGACGCGCACGTTAGGCGCATCCAATGACGATGACATTGGATGACATCATTGGATGACATCCAATGATGTTTTCAATCAATAGGATGACAATCAGGTGTGAGTGGTCACCCGGTTTTATTTAAAGAATCTTTAATCTAAAGATCTATCAAAGTGTCAACACATGTTTGTGGAAGTGTATCATGGCATGAACAATGGAGATTTCTGAGGACCTCAGAAAAACAGTGCCGGGGATGATGAACAAACAGTGTAAGCTCAAGATGTCTCTCCGTGACCCAAGTGCAGAGTAAAAGTATGAGTGATATGCAGAAAACCAAAAGGAGTTGCCTGATCATGAAGTGAAGTTGAAATGTACTACCTGTGAATACATTTATGAAGTTTGAAACATTATTTTTACTTTTGTTTTGTTTTTATATTACTCTTATTTCTATTTTGGTATTTTGTTATTATTATTGCTGTTTTGTTTTGTTTTATCTTTTATGTTTGTTTTTATACAAGCAGCAATAACACACATACTGTATATCTTTATTATATCTTTACTATTACTTTATCATCATTCTGATTTCACTGTTTTTACCATTAATTACTTTCATCTTTAATTAATGAGTTAATTGTTCCAATTGTTCCTCCTTCTAAAGGACTAAAACGTTAGCCGGTGCCTGGGGCAGCAGGGCAGATGGCAGACTTTCCCCGTCACTAACTAGTTAGGATCTATTGCATGCAAATGCACTGGAGCTTAGCATAGTTGCCAGGTGGGGTTTTAGATGCCATAAATGGTTCTTTTATGATGCCTTGCATGGCATCAAAGGGGGGGAAATGATAGAAAAGTTTCATATTTGTAATTTTCTTTGTCTCAAGAGTCTGTGTGAAAGTGCTAAAGATGCTGATGCAGCTGTACTTTATCACTTTGTTTTAGTGCGCATGCACTGTTCTGGTGTGACTGGTGCTGAGAAAGTGTGACGGTTCCTGAGAAAGAGATAATCTGTACACCAAGTTTTGACCAGATGTACTGAACCAATCACCATGGACATTTTCTCCTCCACCTCTCGGACAACAGAAAGCTTAATTAAACCCTTTGAGTGTGAGAATTTGCGTGCCCCTGGTGGCAGAGCGCGGCACTGCACCTGCCTTCTCACTCTGATTTTGTCAAAAGTAAGTGAGAAATTTCTGTTTTTTTTTTTTTAAATGTACTGATTTCTTGTTCATATACTTTGAAGATAAGATGATGAGGTACCTCTGTACAAAAAATGGTGTCAAAAGACTGAACCATTTTTTTGTGTAAATACATGCAAAGTCCAGTTTTGACTCAGTTATGGAATTTAAAGAGGTGCCATGACATTATGCAAATTAGATGTGTAAATTTATTCCTATTTGAAACTTTGGATCATATTTTACATCTTTCTAATTGACAGTAAGTCATTATCTCTTTCCACTTTCAAGTTATAACATTGGAAATCTGAACTACTTTATTGACAAAAATATTTACCACTCTTGACTACTAGGGGTATGTCGCAGTTCTGACACCATACACACTTAATGGGTTAAAGGACTGAGTGATGTGTCTTTGAGTCAGAATGATGCGCGAATAAGCTCTGAGACTGTTTTTGTATTGTTCTCCACTGGCCAGTGTAATTAAATTTGCTGAAACTCTGATCCTGCCTGATTCTTGACTGAAGGTTAATAAGATTTTTCTAACAGTCAGCGAGGTCACAAAGGACCCCAGTGTAACTTCTAAGCAACTGAAGGCCTCTCTCACATTGGCTAATTATTGGTTAATGTTCATGAGTCCACCATCGGGAGAACACTGAACAACAATGGTGTGCATGGCAGGGTTGCAAGGAGAAAACCACTGCTCTCCAAAAAGAACATTGTTCCTCATCTGCAGTTTGCTAAAGATCATGTGGACAAACCAGAAGGCTATTGGAAAAATAGCTTGTGGACAGATAAGACCAAATGTGAGTGTAAGAGTGCACCAGCTAGTCAGGCTGGTTTGGCGGAGATGGTGTTATAATAAACAGTTTCACATTTCAGTCTGAGAGGAAACATGTTGCAAAGCTCCACTGCTCTGGTTTTGAGTTTCTCGTTCACATTACAGTTTTTAAATTCACAGATACGTCATTCCACAAATGAATAAACTTCAACCTTATCTGCAACAGCAATAAATGTGGAAGTGGGTGTTTTCCAGGTTTCAGTTTTGTTCCTTCGGTTATTATCGCTGTCCACAGGGTGACATTTAAACCTTTAATCGGAGGGTGTGTTCATGCACAATGCATTCATCCAGACAGTGGAAATAATCCATCTTATGCACTTGCATAGAAAAAAATGAGACAATACACTTGAGGTTACATTCCCTTCCTCACTTTGCTTCAAGCCGCCGACAAAACATATCACCTCTTTTGTCTCCCTTTGCTCTATTGACCTGATTAGTTCAATAGCTCTATCTTGAAGTCTACTGGACCCTAAGTGGGCCACTCATTCATCCATTCATTACATTACATGCCTTTGTCCCAATAAACCCAATACCTGTCAGTTATGGTGTAATCATCAAAATCAGAAGGGCTTGATAATAACAACTCTTAAGTGCTTAAAGTAGGTGTCCATTACCAATCCAGTGGCCATCTGCTCTGGAGACTAATGGGCTAGTGCGCCTATAAATTGAGTAAGGGGGCTTTAAGGGAGCCACTCTGCCTGAGCAGCATCCATCAGTGTAATACGTGTGACGTGTGTGGAAGCTCCACACTGGCCAGGAAAAGGGAGACAGGAAAAGGTGCGCCAGGAAAGGAACACACAGAGCCACGGATATAGAGGGAGTGGGAATGTCGGGTAGAGGAATACAAGGTCTGTGACAAGCACAAGAAGTCACATTCCATACTATACACCCATGTATATGCTCTATGAAATAGTAAATATTTACTGTATGTAACTTAGATCTGATTAGAATAATACATCAAACAGCTGCTGAAAGTGGTGGGGCATGCTATTCACAAATATATAAGGATATAATCTCTTAAAAATGTATTTAACATTTACAAATCAAATACAAATTATAAACTGTCGCTTTAAAAATTACCTGTAAAGAAATGAGAAAGCCTAATATCAACTTTAAAAAAGATATTGATAAAACTGTTCCGTCAATAGTTTAAAGTAAAAGAAATCAAATTTTTTTTAAAAAAAAATACTTGTTACAAGTGTGAATATGAGGGAACAGGTGCTCACAAACTCAGCCAAACTCCACCTGCCCAAACACTCAACACTAATCTGATTCAACACTAAAATAACACTGGAAAAAACTCACCAGGTTAGTTCCGACATGTTTGAAGGTGCCCATTCTCTTATTCGGCTCCATTTCTGGTGGTCCCAACATATGGCTGTTAGCCTCTTTTAATTTTAGTAATAAATAAATCTTAATGATAAAAACGGTCCGGAGCGCGGCTATATTTGGGAACTTTAAACCTGGCTCGCGCCTCGAAGAAATAAAACAGCCGTTAGAAAAGAACCGCTTAGAACAAATATGGGTCCAGTGAAAGAAACCGACTCAGGTCATTGTTGTTCCCCAAACACGTCCGTTGTCTGACTGAGCACCCAACACCCCTCTGTTGTTGTCTCCCCTTTGTTATTGGAGAGAGTGAGGAGAGGAGGCGGAGGCGAGGGTGGAGTGGGGCGAGCCCCCGAGCCAGTGTTGCCAGAGCTTGCAAGACTAACAAGTGATTCTATCTGACGATCAAAATAATCTCGAGCACTTTCAAGAGCATGACTACTGCAACATGTAAAAAAAAAAAAAAAAAAGTACGTCTGACGTTAGTGTCTTTTAGAGTGGCAAAAACAATAGAAAGTTCCTAATTTTTATACTATCTGTCAAAAAAAAAATAAAAATTTGAAAATAAAATTTAAAAAAAAACATACTGTGGTGGCGGGGTGGGGGATTCTCCACCCAGAGAAGGCAGCTGGGATAAGGAGGAACAATGGACCGGGGGAGAAAGTGCCACCGGGGTGGCTCAGACGGGACAGTATGGACAATGCACCTCTCGGGGACAGGAGGAACTGCTGGAGCTTCTGGAAGAGAGAAGGGTGTGAGCAGCGGGGCCGGCGTTATGTTATGTTAATGTGCCACACAGGTCTTTGTTCCAAACAATGTATTAAGGTCGGAAATTCTGGGTCTCAATGCATGGAATTAAAGGTATGAAAGAGGAATGCACAGAGACCCGGGAGCTCTTTTTACTGTACTGTATGTTGGAGAAGGAATAAAGTTCATGTGTCATCCAGCTTGTTGCCTCGCCTGCTTCCTTTCTCCGCACTGGTGACACTAAGACGTGCCATAGAAAGCGAGCCGAGCACCGCCCCAGAGACTACCTGGAGGGAGAGCACCAGCGCCACATGCGCTGTCTCAGTCAAGCTCCCAGACTTCTGGCTTCACAACCCTACTGTGTGATTCTCGCACATAGAAACCCAGTTTGCACTCTGCAGGATAACAATGGACAATACCAAGTATTACTATGCGGTCGCTGCGCTGGATGCGCGCACCACGCAACAGGTGACGAGCCTGCTCCATGAGCCGCCGGCCCAAGGAAAATATGAAGCGCTCAAGAGGATGCTTCTCCAGCGCTATACCCTTTCTGACAGTGAGAGGGCAGAGAGACTCCTAACGCGTTCGGAGTTAGGTGACAGCTCAGCAGTGGAGCTCATGGAGAGCATGTTGGCACTGTGGGAGAAGGATGATGGATCTTTCCTGTTTGCCCACTTGTTCCTCAGGAACCTACCGGCTACAGCGAGGGCAATCCTGGCCAACTCGCCACACCTGGTTGCTAAGGACTACTGCGCCCTGGCGCAGGAAGCGGATCGCATCATTTTGGCGACCAGAACTCTCAGCATGCAGGCAGTGGCACCGGCATCCATGAGGGATTCCAACGAGGTCGAGGAGCCGTTAGTGGTAGCTAGGATGGACACCAGGAGACAAAGGAAAGAGGCCATCTGTATTTATCATCACCGTTTCAGTTTGAATGCCCAATGCTGCCTGTCGCCATGCCAATTCAAGAAGCCAGGAAGACGGCACGTTCGGAATTCAGTTGCAGCTGCAACCAGTGGTGACAGGAACAGACTGCTTTATGTCACAGACACATGTTCGGGGAAATGGTTTTTGGTGGACTCCAGCTCCCAGAAGAGCCTCATCCTGCCGGTCAACACAGACAGGGTGGCAGGAGGCAGAGGTCCCGAGCTCACGGCCACCAACGGATCCACCATCAGGACATTTGGCAAGCGGATACTGACGATATGCTTACACGGACGCAACTTTCAGTGGGATTTTGTGGTAGCTGCATATTCCGCCCCTATTTTAGGCGCTGATTTTTTTATGTGCTTACGGGCTCTTAGTCGATGTTGCTAATAAATGGTAAATGGTAAATATATAGCGCTTTTCTTCTCATCTAGAATGACCAAAGCGCTTTACAGATCCTGCAATCCACCCATTCACACATACATTCACATACTGATGGTGGCAGAGCAGCCATACACACGAGCGCTAACCAGGCCACCAGGAGCAACTGGGGGTTCAGTGTCTTGTTCAAGGACACTTCGACAAGCAGACAGCAGACAGAGCAGGAATCGAACCCATGACCCTCCGATCAGCAGTCGGTTACACTACACCTGCGCCACTGCCGCCCCCTAGGAATAAGAGATTAGTGGATGCTGTCTCTTTTACCTCACTGCCCTGCACAGCTCGGGGAGCTGGATCAACAACACTGGCTAACGTTGTAGCTCTAGGGGGTAAGTACCAACATTTGTACACACAGTTCCCAGCACTCACGGTCCCGACTTTTTTGGCTATGATAACAAAACACAGGGTTGAACACTTCATAACGACAAAAGGCCCACCAGTGTTCGTGCGGCCTCGGCGCTTGGATACAGCTAAACTGGCCAGCGCACGAGAGGAGTTTGCCAACTTAGAACAGTTGGGCATCGTCAGGTGCTCTAACAGCCCGTGGGCATCCCCGCTAGACATGGTGCCTAAAGTCAACGGGTCATGGTGACCGTGTGGTAATTTCCGGCACTAGAATAACGCCACGGAACATGATCGTTATCCCATTCCGCACATCCAGGATTTTTCTGTGCACCTGGCTGGGGTGCATGTTTTTTTAGAAGTGAATCTGGTCTGCGGATACCATCAGGTCTTGGTGTGCGTGGAAGACATTCCAAAAACAGCGGTAATAACTCCTTTCAGCCTTTTTGAGTTTTTACGTATGCCATTCAGATTAAAAGGCACGGCGCAGACTTTCCAGAGGATGATAGACGCGGTGCTTCGCAACTTGTCCTTCATTTTCGTCCACTTAGATGACATTCTGGTAGCTAGCACGTCCAAGGAGGAGCACATCGCCCATCTCAAGACGGTTTTCCAGAGGTTGGAAGCACACGGGCTTATAGTGAACCCGTGGAAGTGCCAGTTCGGTGTGCCTGTGATTGATTTTTTTGGGCCACCGCATTTCGCTGGAGGGCGCAATTCCGCTACCGGATAAGATGCGCGCCGTGTTGGACTTTCCACGTCCGCAGACCATGAGGGCCCTGCAGGAGTTTTTGGGGATGGTCAATTTTTATAACTGTCTCCTTCCCCGGGCAGCCCAGTTGATGCAGCCATTGTATGCCATGCTGAAAAAAAAGAAGCCCACGGAAAACGTCAACTGGACTCCCGAGCAAGTCCAGGCTTTCATGAATGTCAAAACAGCACTTGCGGATGCTGCATTGCTAGCTCATCCGGATCCATCAGCACGGATAGCGCTCACTACGGACGTGTCTGATGTTGCCATAGGAGCAGTGATAGAGCAGTATGTCTCCGGCTTGTGGCAGCCGCTCGCATTTTTCAGTCAGACTTTGCGCGACAGCGAATGCAAATACAGCATGTTCAATAGAGAGTTGTTGGCTCTACACCTGGCAATACGCCATTTTCAGTTTTGGCGAGAAGGACGCGAGTTCACTATGTTCGTGGACCATAAGCCACTGACTTATGCAATGTCCAAGGTCTTGGAACCGTGGTCGGCCCAGCAGCAACAGCATTTGGCCGCAATCTCTGAGTGTACGACCGACATTCAACACGTTGCTGGTAAGCTCAACGTCATGGCCAATTGTCTGTCATGGGCGTTAGTTTCCCCGGTCTACATGGGAATAGATTTCCCTGTGATGGCCGCGGAGCAAGCCAGGGACGCGGACATTTGTGCGCTCCATTCTGTGCCTACTGGGTTAAGGCTGGAGAGCAGGGTGGTGCAAGAAGGGTGCCCTCCCTTACTAAGCGACGTCTCTGCCGGCCGGCCGCGCCCGGTGGTTCCAAGCTGTTGGTCCCGTCATGTTTTTGAGTTTTTGAGTTGGCCCACTTTTCGCATCTGGGAGTGCACGATTCGATGAAGCTAGTGGGGGCAAAATTTGTTTGGCCATGCTTGTGCAAGGATGTGAAGGAGTGGGATGCAGCTTGCGTCGTGTGCCAGCGGGCCAAAGTGCACAAGCACACCAGAGCCCCCTCGAGCTGTTCCAAATCCCAGCCAGGAGGTTCGACCACATCCACGTGGATTTGGTGGGACCCCTCCCATTGTCGCAAGGTTTCACGCACCTTTTAACAATTGTGGACTGCACCACGCTCTGGCCTGAAGTGGTCCCGCTGGCTTCTACCACGTCCGCAGAAGTGGCTTGTGCTTTTTGTCAACTTGGGTTGCATGGCTCGGATCCCCGTCAGACATCACTTCCGACAGGGGTCCACAATTCGTTTTGGAACTCTGGTCCACCATGGCACAAAGCCTGGGGGTCAAAATTCACCGCACTACTGCATACAACCCCCAGGCTAACGGGTTATGTGAGCGTTTTCATAGGTCGCTTAAAGCAGCGCTCAGAGCTTCGCTCATGGACACAAATTGGGTCAACCGCCTGCCCTGGGTTCTTTTAGGGTTGCGCTCTGCACCTAAGGAGGATTTGGTGGCCTCCCCTGCAGAACTCGTTTTTTCTCAGTCGCTGCGGATCCCCGCAGAGTTTTTACTGGATAACCCTGCGCCCGAGGCTGATCCGCCTGCGCAATTTTTGCACAGTATGGAGATTTTAATGTACCGGGCCGGGCCCACCATTGTTTTCCCCGCACTTTCGTCCCCAAGAGTTTACAGAATGCCAGCTTTGTTTTCATCAGGCACAATGCACACCGGACCCCGCTGCACCCACCGTACGACGGACTGTTCAGGGTGTTGGAACCTGGGGCGAAACATTTTGTGTTAGACTTGGGGGGCATAGGAAGACCACCTACATCGACAGGCTGAAGCCCACTTTTGTGTTGGCAGACGAGCAGGTGGTGTTGGCCCAAGCTCCCCGGCGCAGACAGCCACTGTTGGTGGCTCCACAGGTTGGTGTTCCCTCGGTAGGGACCTGAGCACTTGAATTTGATATGTTTTTCCCCCCTCCCTTTTTCCGTCCCCAGACTGACACGCCCTCCTGTACACCTCACCAGCAGGGTGCTTCAACTAGATCAGCGACCCCCCGCTACAGCCGCTATGGGTGCCAGCTCAAGCCCAAAGGAGGTGGGGTTAGTGCACTTTCTGGGTGTTTTGGGGGGGGGGGCTGTGTGGTGGCACAGGTGGGGGATTCTCCACCCAGAAAAGGGAGCTGGGATAAGGGGGAACAATGGATCGGAGGGGGAAGTGCAACCGAGGGGGCTCAGACAGGACAGTATGTATTATGTTATAATAAGATATATCATTGCGTGATGTGGGTGGTGGCTCCACCTTTCCGGTTCCACCGCCACCCTGGGTATAAAGGGCTGATGCAGAAGAGGCACGGTCTCTTTTGACCTTCGCCTCTGCCTGTATAGGAGCACCTTGTATATCTGTGAGTAACTTAATAAAGTCTAGTTCTATTGCACCTCCGGCCTCGTTATTGGGACACTGGTTTTGGACATAACATTTGGCGATGAGGATAAAAACATGGATAAAGGTATTTTGGGCATTCGGCCATTTCTGGAGCTTCCCAGTGAGCCACCGGTGCCGTGGGAAAGGTGGTTTGCCGCATTCAAGAATTATCTGGTGGCATTGAGCCTCGGTGAACTAGAGAAATTGCGTGCACGGGTGATACTGCTCCATAATCTTGGCATGGAGGGACAGCGCATTCTCAGCACATTGGGAGTGAATGACAGTATTGAGGATGTGATTGGGCTAATGGCGCACTACTTTCGCACCCCTGAGAATGTCATCGTCCAGAGGATCCAGTTCTGACAGCGCTGCCAGTGGACTGGAGAGTCGGTGCAGCCGTATGTTGCTGACCTGCGCCAACTGGCTGGGTGTTGCCAGTCTGGGACCTTAGAAAAGGAAATGATCTGCAATCAGTTCTCGGAGCACATGCTGTGTGCAGAAGCACAGTCAAGACTCCTTACACATTCTGGTGAACTGACGTTGGCCAAGGCTGTGGAGATAGCCCAACAGTTTGAAGCAGCGGATAAACTGTCACGGGACCTTGGTGAGAGAACAGCATTGGGGAAACCCGACTCACAATCAGTGACGCAGGCTGTAGACCCGGATAGCGATGACAGCATGGAAGACAGAGAAGAATATGCTACTGCTATAAAAATTTGGTCCGTCCCGGGATCAACAAAGTGTTTTGGCTGTGGGTCTACCAAGCACCAGTACAAGGCAAGAGAGTGTCCGGCAAAAGGCAAACGCTGTGGCAAGTACAGACTCCTAAATCATTTTGCCAGGGTCTGTAAAAAATTTGAGAGAGGAGAACGGTGACATGAAGTGTATTCCCCCGCCACGACTCCTACAGTTATTCACAATGTCTCCACGAGCACAGAAAGCCGTACGTATTTAACAGTTACGTTGGACGGCGAGGACGTGCCATTGTTGGTGGACACAGGTGCGGTGAGGTCTGTGTTGAATTGGCCTGCTGTGAGGAGTTTTTTCCCCTACCATCGTGTGAGAGGTCTGTTAACGCCATTGTGTGGGTATGGTGGTAATAAGCTGTCCATCGTGGGTTTGCTGGAGCTGACGGCGATGTACAAGTCAGCAGTGGTGTCCAGCCTGTAGTTTGTGGTGACCGTGAGTGGGTCGATTGTGATGGGCTGCAACCTTTTTTATGTACTGGGCTTCTCAATCCCCAGCAGCAGAGGTCGGGCTGTGGTTTGTGGGACCGGCCAGTTCTGCAAGTGGTGGGCGATATGGTTTGGGACGATACATGGCTTAGCATTCTGGGAGATGGACAGGACCAATACCACCCAGGGCCATCGCGGGAGGGATCCAGTGCCAGGGCCCAAGTTACCCTAGATGAGGAAACTGGGTGGCATGGTGGAAAGCCCGTGACAGTGGGTGGAGCTGTGAGGATGGCTCCCTTTGCTTCCGGAGTTTGGCCTGGACATACCGAGAAGCATGGGGCTGCAATGGCTTCGCCAGCATTCAAAATGAAAGAGAGCGGGGCAGGATTGGCTGGCACGATGGACAGACATGCTACACAGAAACACTGGAGGCTGAGTCGGGCTTTGAGGAGGGTCGCCGGTGTGGCATGACCCAGTGTGGAAGCCCAGTTGAGACATCGTGGACATTGGAAGCCAAGTCGAGCTCCTTTGGGAGTTGGTGATGTGATTCCACCCAGAGGGGAGGCTCGGCTGAGAGGGGTCCATGGGAAGAGGAAGCGACGGGAGGACCAGGGGCAGCTGAAGGTGGTGGCTGTTTGGGAAGACGGGTACCTTCAGCTGTCAGATGACTCATGGAGACACCCCAATGAACTACAGCGCGCCATCAAGGAGAAGGAGGTGTTGGGGCTCCGACGTGGCTCATCTCCAGGGACGAAGAGATGAAGGAGCTCTGGGCGGGACCTGCCAGACAAGTCCCCCGGGGGGTGGCTTCTCCATCGAGACTGTATGGTAACAAGGGGCGATGGGTTGAGTTAAATGTGAAGGAGTGGGCAGAAAAGGCTCTGCCTCTTTCATCGCGGGAGCCACCTAGCAAGCAGGCGAGTGCCGTAAGCCTATATATATGTGACACACTTTGTTAAATAAAGTTCCGTAAACTGCAGCGACCATGTGTTTGCTTTACCCAGTTATGGACACAACAGCTTCACCTTTCCGGTTCTGCCACCACCCTGGGTATAAAGGGCTGATGCGGAAGAGGCACGGTCTTTTTTGACCTTTGCCTCTAACTGTATAGGTTAGTTAGTTAGTTAATTCCCTTCACACCCTGTTGGTGTATGGGGCGGCGCCTATCTCCGTTTCTCTGGCCCTAGGCCATACAGCTACTGTAAGTAGTGAAAGCTACAGCGGGGGGTCAGTCCTCTGGTAGCTCTGTGCGTAACTTTACTTTCCCCGTTCCATTATGCGGAGCACCATGCTAGAAGGCAGAAAGTACCATTTTTATATGGTCTTTGGTATGACCCTGCCGGGATTTGAACTCCTGTCTCCCAGGTGTGAGGCGGATGCTCTACCAACTGAGCCACCACTCCGGTCTGCCTGTATAGGAGCGTCTTGTATATCTGTGAGTCACTTAACAAAGTCAAGTTCTAATGCACCTCCGACCTCGTTATTGGGACACTGGTAATGGACATAACAGTATGGACTATGCACCCGCCGGGGAGAAGAGGAACCGCCGGAGCCCCTGGAAGAGAGAAGGGTATGAGTAGCGGGGTTGGCGTTATGTTATGTTAATGTGCCACACAGGTCTTTGTTCCAAACAATGTATTATGGTTGAAAGTTCCAGGTCTCAATGCATGGAATTAAAGGTGTAAAAGAGGAATGCACAGAGACCTGGGAGCTCTTTTTCCTGATTGTATGTTGGAAAAGGAATAAAGTTCATGTGTCATTCAGCTCATTGCCTCGCCTGCTTCCTTTCTCCATAATACAGTAAATAAAAAAAAAAATACAGAAGTATAATAGGGCCCTGCCTACGAAAGAAGATCAAAAACTGCAGTTAGTTGACTACAAATTGAAGGGGACCCAAGTCTGAGCTACTACTAAACCTGCTTTCTGTGGATAAGTGGGCCAAAAAAGACAAATTAAAAACAAAGTAGGTTTTGATCAATTGCAAAACTTTTATAAGAGAAAAAGCAACACAGTTAAAAAAAAAAAAAAAAAGTCACGGGAAATCAGCGAATCTGGCAACTATGATCCAGCGACGATTAAAGCTTCCGGTTCTGGTTTACAAAATAAAATTACGATTAAGAGAAACCACAGGTGATAACAAACGTTGGGGAAAAAATCTATAAACCTGGTTAATTTCTGGAATACTTGTGCTGAAAATGCAGACTATCACATTTAAAAAGCTGAAAATTGCTTTTTAGTTAACTGAATTTATGTTATTAACTTAAACTGAATTTCTGATATAGCCTATTGTTACTGTTGGTTCACAAACCAACATGACTGTAAAGTACTGAAGGTAGGCATAAATACATTTTTGCTTCGATCTGCAGTCTGTACATTTAAAATGTGATCATGTTTGATTTAGTGTGTATACTTGGGGATATATTGTGTTTTGATGGGTAGACTATACACGGACAAAAAGTGAGTTTGAATTTGAAAATGAATAATGATATAAAGAAAAAGATATCTAATTGGAAGGATAAAAATTGATTAATCAAAATTCAGCTTAGTTTTGATCATCTGAAAATTAATGTCAAGCCAGCACTATTCTACACTTGTTTAAAAAGAATTCTGATTTCTTCAGAATTAATTTTTTCAAAAAAAAAATGACACTTGAACCCCTCTGGTTCCTTCTGACAGACATTTCTGACAGATCTCTGACAGCATTATTTTCATGGATGATGTCATTTAGGTATACAGGTGGCACAAAAGCAGATGTTTGGCTGCTGACTTCCTCTCGCCATTGAATTTAACTTTTGTGTTCTACTGCCACCTACTGTCTCAGTTTGGAACGGGAATGCCACCAAGCTAGAAATTGGCAGCAACTGCAATATTTGAGGCTGTAAATCGTGGTATGATTTCTTGACAACTTCTCTATTGGTGTTTTACTTTAACACTAATTTCACTATAAGATAATTATTGATCTATAACATGCCATTGTTGTAATAAGTTGTATTTTTTAGCATTATAAATCTAAACCTGACAAAATTTGAAAACATGTAAAATACACCTTTTGTTAGTGATTTAGTTTATTGGAAAATAAATGTAAACTACCTTAGCCAATCAATCAATCAATCAATCAATCAATCAATCAATCAATCAATCAATCAACCAATCAATGTATCAACTTTTCATTTCAAAGTAATTTCACTTGAAATGCCCCATATTGTCCAAAATTGTGTTGTCTTTAACCCTTTAAAATCTGACCATGGGTAAAGTGTATACCTTTAAAACATTGAAACGCCCTCTTCATAAAGAAATACATATTGCTTTTATTTAGTTAAGCTCTTAAATTTGTTCTGATCCTTACAACATCACAAACTAACACGCCTTTTCTAATATAGCAAATCCAATGCTCCCTGACTGCCTTCTTACGAGTGATTGGCCCGCTCAGATTCAGCTCATTAGAACAGGCCAGAACCAGACTCTTTCAGACAGGAGTTTACAAGTTGCTGCGTTTGATGTCCACTTGTTCACTACAAAGTGCACTACATTTAAATAGGAGTCAATTAAAATGTTTCTTTCCTCTCTTTTAAATATAAACACAGAAATGCTTTTTGGTGCTTTAAAAGTCCACATGTCTACCATTATAGATGTTAACACTTAAAATCAATCCATGGAAAGTTCACAATATGAGACCTTTTGTAGAATCATATTGGTGTAAAATTAAACAAAAAAAAAACCAATACATGCAAGATAGACAGGACTGAAAATAAAAAAAGGGCCATTTTAAGGAAGGTTGAGGCGTTTTGTGTTAAAAGTTGGTATTGAGGCATTTAAACACAGCTTGGTGTGCTGATCATGAATTTGTGTCGTGAGCTGAGCACTGGAGGTTCTGCCATGCTCAGTCTTGTGGCTCTTTCTCTATATTTATTTATCTGTTGTATTTTTGTGCCTTTTGGTTTTTGCTATCCCTGCTGTTTTTTATTTTCCTGTTTATGTCCTAGTTTTACTACATTCTGGTTCTGTATCATTGGTATCTATTTCTCAGTTTGTACTTGTTTATATTTTATTCTAATTCCTTAATATTGCCATTGACAGCTGTCAGGGCATTTCTTGGTTGGTGCGCCGTGTGGGCATAGCCCTGTCAGCTGTCAGCCAGTGGCTCTCTTCTCATTACTTCCAGCTGATCCCAATCATTAATCACTATTACCTTTTTACCTGCTCATGTGACCCTACACCTGTCATTACTTGTCTTATTTGTTCTGATCCTATTTAAGAACTGCTTTTTCATTTCATTTTTGCGGCAGTCTTAATGATCCTTTCTCCTCGCCACCAGAACTCCATCCCTGTTCTGGTGAGTTTATCCGCTACTTGATCTGTAAGTTTACCTTGTTACCTGTTTGGAATTTTGTGTTCATGCACTTTGGAACTTTTGTATTTTATTTATTTATTTAGCGAATGCAGACCCACAAACTGCAGTTGGCGTGTGGGTCTGTCTCTCTGCCCCAAGGGGCCAGTCATGACAATTTGGTGGTTACCAATCATGATTTTAAGATATAAGTCCTGAAAATTAACTTGGAAATGGTTACCCATATATGATGCTAAAATGGGCAATTCATGAATGACATACAGGTATTATCATGCTAACAGTTGCATGAACTAGTTGTTCTCAATGAAAAATGGTGTAGCATAAGTTGTTTATGCTTTAAAATTTTCATAGTTTTTGCAATAGTTTATGGACGACTTAGACTATGTTTTCCCCCAAATTACACAATCTAGAGTGTAAATAAACAAGAATTTATATGCAGACAAAAGCACACATAGTATTGCATTCAGATGATATTAAACCATTTTAGTTGTCTGATATAGAAAAGAATGTTTGCCGCAAGAAATTCAGTGTCACTGTACTGATTTGTCATACCACTAATATACATATATAAATATCATGATTAATTGTGATTAGTCACAATTAATCCTGATTATGCCCACCACTATTTTTTCATAATCTTTTTTAATATTTAAGTACATTTCTGTATAAAGTATAGCTGAAATAATGTCTGAAAGTGTAAAATTCTTAAGTGATCATTTAACACATCAGACATTTTAAAGTTTAGCCGCAACTGAGCAAATGAACAATTGTCTGAAATAGACTGAAACGTAAATCAACTAGAAAAGCACTCAGAGAGCGCATACCTCTGCCAAGGCTCCTTCCGTCTCTCATGAATCACCTCCAAAATGTAATGGGTTTGTGTGTAGGCCTAGAGCAGGAGTCTCAAACTCATTCCATGGAGGGCCAAGACCCTGCAGGTTTTACCTCCACCCAGTGTCTTCAGCAGGTGCTTTCATTGATCAGCAATCAGTGGGAAGAAATTCAGTGAAATCACCTGTTGAAGACACTGGGTGGAGGTAAAACCTGCAGGGTCTTGGCCCTCCATGGAATGAGTTTGAGATCCCTGGGCTCTAGAGCCACTTCTGGTGAAAATTGCATCAGCGTCTGTCCATTAGTTTTGGAGTATTTCTGCTAACACTCTGTGAGAAGACAAGAGCCTTGGCAGAGGTATGCATTCTCAGATCATTACCAAAATGTAATGGCTTCCTCTCTAGCCCAAGGATCGCCTCTGGTGAAAATTTCACCCAAATCCATCAAGTATTTTTTGTATAATCCTGCTGCACAAACACAAACAAAGCCCTTGATGGAAGTATGCACTCAGATCATCACCAAAATCTAATCATCTGTTCCCCGTGTCATTACACACCTTTCCTGAAAATTTCACCAAAATCTGCGCGTAACTTGTTGAGTAATGTTGCTAATAGACAGACAAACCAACACTAGCAAAAACATTACCTCCTCCTCTTGGAGGAGGTAATAAAGACATGATCAGCGGAGTCCTGAAACTGCATGGGATGTAACCTTGTATCCATCCATCCATCCATCCATCCATCTTCTACCGCTTTTCCAGAGGTCCGGATCGCGGAGGCGACAAGCAGAGAAGCCCAGACTTCCCTCTCCCCAGCCACCTGCTCCAGCTCTTCAGAGAGGATACCAAGGCGTTCCCAGACCAGCCGGGAGACATAGTCTCTCCACCAAGTCCTGGGTCTGCCCCGGGGTCTCCTCCCAGTGGGACGTGCCTGAAACACTGTATATCTGATGAAAATATATTCCCACTTTATCATGCAATTACGGGGAGGGGGAGTTCATAGTGGTCAAATTTGACCAACTGTGGTTTATTTTTCAGAGGCAGGGACCCAAGCGCTGCAACACTGATGGAAAAAGTGTGTGGACTGAAGGGGAGAGTATGTTGAAAAATAAACTACATTTGGTCAAATTTGACCACTATGAACTTTTCAGAACCCCCCCCCCCCCATATGTCATGGAAGTCATAAAAAACATGTTACAGACATGTTAACAAGAAAACAACTCGGTTTTTGGTGGAGTGTTGTGGGAACACACATGGGACCTGTTGGACCGGTTTTGTGACTCACATTTTAGGCCAGAACAAAGGCAGGAATCTTAGCCTTGGTATGCAAGGCTGGAGACTGTGGGGGGTCAATTAAGGGATTAAGGAAAGGATGCATGGGAGTCAGTGGAAGTGATATCATGGAGACAGATGCATTGTGACTGTCTTTATTATGCAGGGTGGTCTGTGTGACATGTGATCTATGAGGTGTGAAGTCCCTGATATTTAAGGACGAGAGTTTACTCTTTCACTCTCTTTTTTTCTCTGCTTGGAAATGATGGAGATGTGAATAAAGCTGACTCTGAGAAAGAACTCTGCCTCGTCATTTTCACATCTTCCACAGTGTCACTTTAAAAGTACACCAATGAGGTCCTTACATGTTTTATTCACTCCAGTTTTGTTCTGAAACCAATGGGTACTATAAAAATTGGTATTTAATGCATCACAGAAAAATAATTATTTCCCTTATTTGGAATTTAAGCTACTTCAAGATGAAAATTAAGAATTTTTAGGGGTCTATTTTAATTTTACTTTTTCAGTGCTTGAACCCCCAAATTGAGGATGGTAACCATCATATTCATGTTCAGCATATTCAAACTGTGTTAAAACACCATGTTTCCAACTTTTAACAAAAAATGCCTTAAGGTGTCACATTTTCTCAAAATCCGTCCTAAGAAACTTTTAACCACATTACCTTTTTGTAATTTTTGCTTTCTGTTTAACTTCACATCTTTCACTTCAAAACTCTAAAAAATACGATTTACTCACTCCTACATCCGTGTGTTTTTCCTGTCCAGGTCATACATTTGTATGCTGGGTAAATTTATGACGCTCTGACTTCTGATGAAGAGCATGCACCATTATGAATGAGAAGTAGGCCCGGTCAGTTTGATGGACGTGATACTCTACAGGGGGGCGACACCACAAGTCAGTATTTGAGTTATCGATAATCATCCAGCCGAAATATATAAATATTTTCACATCTTAATTTAATAGACTAATGAGCAGATCGAGCTCAGAAACGCGGATCTATTTCGCGTGGATGCTCATGCTGCGCAAAGATACTGCGGCATTTACTTCACACTCAGTGCACGGCCGCAGTGCCCACGGCAGTATCGCTCCGCCGGTAGAGGAAATGCCCGTGGACCAATCACATCTGTGTTTACACCACCATCACCTGTCAAACAGGCAGCAGCCTCCGCTCGCTTTTCTCTCTGAAAGGTAGGATTTATAGACACTATTTTATCTCTACTATTTATCGAGGTTAACGGCCAGATTAAGGCAGAGGACAGCAAAAACCGTCTCGCCCTCTTAAAAAACGAGCAGCATCCAGGCAGGGACAACGAAATATTAGCGCCCGCGGAGCTAACGGGCTGGAGCTTGTTTTTTAGCCGATTATCAGCAAGTCCTTGCGTCTAATCATGTCTGACTGAGGTCTGAGCACAGCGGTATGTGTTAGCTGAGCCAACCGAACTAACTAATATCTGGCAGGGACTGTTAGCTGGTGTTTGCCGATGTTTGTGGAGCCGTGCGGTAAGCTAGCAGTAAAGACCCTTGGAGATGGGTTATTAGGGTTGGCTAACACCGCGTATTTATTTAATCCATAAGAATTAATGATAGTTGGTTTGACAGTGGCCTACGCTTTTACTTTTCCAATTTCACCCTTGACTGCATTTTACTAGCCCATATTTTAGTTAGCATTTTATTAGCAGGTGATGACCCACAGTTATAAACCTGCTATACAGGTTTAACTGTCCAGCCACAAATTGATACCATGTTTCAAAACAATCCATCATAATTTAAACAAGGGGGTTGGTTTAAACTCTTGCCTTGAAACATTTAACATAGGATACATACAGCCTACATTAGAAAAACGTGGTTGCATTTAGTGTAAGTCCTTCTTGACACCACTATAAATTCAAGAAATCTCTGTCTGTCTATGTGTGTGTCTGTCTTGCTAAAAGATCATAGGACCGCCTAGCTGTTCCTATGATGTCTACATGGTCTGTGTGTCTGTGTCATGATCACAGGACTCGCTAAATGATCATAGGACCGCCTATGATGTTTCTGTCTACATGATGCCTGTGACACCATATAGACCATGGACGAGTGGTGGTGTCAAAGATCAAAGGCAGGCATCACTGAACGAGTGGTGACGTCAAAGATCAAAGGCAGTTTTCATAGGACTCGCTATGACATCATCAATGATCAAAGGCAGGCATCACTGAACGAGTGGTGACGTCAAAGATCAAAGGCAGGCATCACTGTACGAGTGGTGACGTCAAAGATCAAAGGCAGGTTTCACCACGGTTACTGTTGCCATGGTAACCGTGTCAAAGCTCAAAGGCAGGCATCACCAGTTTTATTGTTTCCATGGTAACCATGCCAGAGATCAAAGGCAGGAATGCAGAAATGCTTGCTTACGCTTGCTTTCAATGGGCATGCAGAAATACTTGCTTATACTTGGTTTCTACGGGCATGCACAGGTATGCACTAGTATATTTAACACAGTCAACAGTGATGACTTTCTGTTGAGAGATTTCTTGAATTATATATAGAGTGATATATTTGCAAATTGGGCAGTGGAGCAGAGCTAGAGTGATAATTGTAGAGTGATGTCTGAAGATAGAGTAGGTGACAGTAATGCACCTGTAAGTTGGTTGCCAACCGCCAATCAAATCTAAAAGAAAAAGAAGATGACTTTCTGTCAACATTGACCAGGAAGTTAGTTGGTATTAAATGTTTCTAAAACAACTTTTAATATTATTGAATCTACAATTTCCCTATGTTTTCAACCAGAACTTAACCTTTTAAGTTGGAATTCACCAATAGTAATATGAGTATCTTGTACTACTGTTATTACTTGTTCTCATATTGCAAATCAGTATCAGTCGATACTACATTAATACAACATGAATGTGATGCACATATTTTAGTCTGTTTCACACTCGTGCAATACAAAATCCTGTGCAGAAAGTCCACACATTTTTTTCCCCCCACAGTTCAACTCTTACATTACTTTGGTCTAAAATTTCCCGCTTCAGGCAACATTTTTGGCTGGCAGTGGATCAGTTTGAAGTCCTCTTGAACAGGCTAACCTTAGCCTCAATTGTGTTGGAGGAATGAAGCCCAATAAGTTCCCTATGAACCCCAGGTTTGACTCATTTGCTAGCTGTTGTGGATAACGTTAGCTCCTTTCTATGCCAATATATGTTTCTAAGCAAACATCAACTAATAGTGCAGCTTCTTTGTAATCTTGAGCCATGTTGTCCTTGATTGGTTTATTTAGGCACACATGGGTGCTCATCAAACAAAATTGGATGTTTCCTCCCACATTTTCACATTGAAGTAACATAATCTAAAATAAAGGATACGACTGGCTCTATGTATACCTTTGTGCTGGAAGTCCACTGAGGTCAAAGTCCTTGTGGGCATTTTTTTTCTACCCCCACAAATATTCCTGCAGCATTGTGAACATTTCATTAAGAACCCATTAAATCTGTTCAAATTTCTGTGTGAGTTTTTTTGTTTGCGTGGGTTTACTCCGGGATTTCTCCGGTTTCCTCCCACATGCCAAAAACATGCATGTTAGGTTAATTGGCTGTTCTAAATTGTCCCTAGATATCTGTTTCCTATAGGCCCTTAGAATAGAGGGTTAGTATTAATGAAAGCGCTTTGAGTGGTCTTTGTGACTAGAAAAGCGCTATATAAGTGCAGGTTAGTTAGTTAGTTAGTTTGCGCTATATAAGTGCAGGTTAGTTAGTTAATTAGTTAGTTTTCGACAGAACTCTGTGCTCAGTGTGAAACAGCCTTTGTAGAACAGAAGATAGTCAAGTAACTCCAGTTTGACCAACCCATAAGTGGGGAGTAGAGTAATAAAGAGATAACAGATAAAAACGTAGGATGTATTCAGACCGGAAAAAGTGTTTTTTTTATCAAGTATTGTTATGATCTTTTGACAATAGCTGTGCATGGAAAACGAAAACAAGGGAGACCAACAATTAGGTACTTGGATGACATCGAAGACCTGACAGGACTGATTATCCCCGAAGTAGAACGAAAGGCATGTGATAGAGCTAACTGGCCAAATTTCTGCAGAGGTGCCCACCGCTGGTTGGACAAACAATCTAAACGTCTGATGATGATGTTGACTGGTATCAATACTGTGTGTTGTGAATACTCATACTAAAGTACACTTACTCAGGTTTTAAAGTGACATTCCACCAAAAATCCAGTTTTTTTTTCTTGTTAACATGTCTGTAACATGTTTTTTATGACTTGAAAGACATATCAAGAGTGAAATCACTCAAATGTCACATCTCTTTCACTTTAGCCCCACCTCCTGCAAAAAGGCAAGTTGAGACAGAACGTTTTTGGTGATGTAACTATTGTGGTGCTGGCACGTGGGTAGTGTTGAGCCATTCAGGGCTCTTTGGCCTAACTGAAGTTATCCTCCAGGCTAGTTAGCATTTTTTAACACACTACTTTGAAAACTTGACACAAATTAAGATGGGTTTTTATCATTAAACGGCTTTTAAGGACTGATGCAGTCCTGATGAGTCAGTCATTATCCTGGGCCACACTGCCTACAACTGGGCATGTCCTTCAACCAGTAAGTCTTTTTATCACAGGATTTATTCTGATAATGTAGTACTAGCCACTATTAGCCTTGTGGTACGTGGTTGGGCCTAGTAATCACCGATTCTGGCTTTTTTTTGGGGGGGGGGGTGACATGAGACTGTCAGACAGTGAAAGTTTTTTGTAGAAAAAAGGGTATAACATACCATTTTAGACAATGTAGATTTGTTTTTATAGGGGATTTATATCCATTTGGGTGCATCTTTAAAAAAGTGGTGATAATGCATCTCTTAGGTATAACATTATTAAAGCTAAACTCTTGGTTATTATTATGGATGACAAATTGTTAAGGGATGCGCATACAAGAATGGGAAATGTTCTTTCAGTAACCAATAGAGCTGCAAAATATTTAACATGGAACTGGAACATTATTTCTGTCTCACTTCATGTATTGCTCTGTAGTTTCATCTAATATTTCATCAGATAATATAAGAAAATTACAGCATCATTAAAATGAAGTGCCTCTTCAACTTCACTCATGTAGGATTAAAATACTGTAGATGTTCTTAAAATGCATAAGTATCTGTCCTGGTTAGACGCGAAAAATACATTACTTTGCACAATATGTTGATGATTTTCTTAAGGAATATCATAAACATAAATATTTAACACACACATATTTATTCAATAAGGATATTCAATGGAGATTGTTTTATTTAGCAAATATGAAAAAAAAAAACATACATGAAAAGGGTTATGGGCATCTGATTTTTAAAAAAAATTTTTTTTTGCTCATGAGTTCAGGAAACAAGATATGCAGTGGGGTAAAAAAGTATTTAGTCAGCCACCAATTGTGTAAGTTCTCCCACTTAAAAGATGAGAGAGGTCTCCAATTTTTATCATAGGTATACCTCAACTATGAGAGACAAAATTAGAAAAAAAAATCCAGAAAATCACATTGTCTGATTTTTAAAGAATTTATTTGCAAATTATGGTGGAAAATAAGTATTTGGTCAATAACAAAAGTTCATCTCAATACTTTGTTTTATACCCTTTGTTGGCAATGACAGATGTCAAATGTTTTCTGTAAGTCTTCACAAAGTTTTCACACACTGTTGCTGGTTGCAGATCTCCTCTAGAGCAGTGATGTTTTGGGGCTGTCGCTGGGCAACACGGACTTTCAACTCCCTCCAAAGATTTTCTATGGGGTTGAGATCTGGAAACTGGCTAGGCCACTCCAGGACCTTGAAATGCTTCTTACGAAGCCACTCCTTCGTTGCCCACGCGGTGTGTTTGGGATCATTGTCATGCTGAAAGACCCAGCCACGTTTCATCTTCAATGCTCTTGCTGATGGAAGGAGGTTTTCACTCACAATCTCACAATACATGGCCCCATTCATTCTTTCCTTTACACGGATCAGTCATCCTGGTCCCTTTGCAGAAAAACAGCCCCAAAGCATGATGCTTCCACCTCCATGCTTCACAGTAGGTATGGTGTTCTTTCTCCTCCAAACATGACAAGTTGAGTTTTTACCAAAAAGTTCTATTTTGGTTTCATCTGACCACATGACATTCTCCCAATCCTCTTCTGGATCATCCAAATGTTCTCTAGCAAACTTCAGACGGGCCTGAACATGTACTGGCTTAAGCAGGGGGACACGTCTGGCACTGCAGGATTTGAGTCCCTAGTGGCGTAGTGTGTTACTGGTGTAGCCTTTGTTACTTTGGTCCCAGCTCTCTGGAGGTCATTCACTAGGTCCCCCCCGTGTGGTTCTGGGATTTTTGCTCACCGTTCTCGTGATAATTTTGACCCCACAGGGTGAGATCTTGCATGGAGCCCCAGATCGAGGGAGATTATCAGTGGTCTTGTATGTCTTCCATTTTCTAATAATTGCTCCCACAGTTGATTTCTTCACATCAAGCTGCTTACCTATTGCAGATCCAGTCTTCCCAGCCTGGTGCAGGTCTACAATTTTGTTTGTGGTGTCCTTTGACAGCTCTTTGGTCTTGGCCATAGTGGAGTTTGGAGTCTGACTGTTTGAGGCTGTGGACAGGTGTCTTTTATACTGATAACGAGTTCAAACAGGCGCCATTAATACAGGTAACGAGTGGAGGACAGAGGAGCCTCTTAAAGAAGAAGTTACAGGTCTGTGAGAGCCAGAAATCTTGTTTGTTTGTAGGTGACCAAATACTTATTTTCCACCATAATTTGCAAATAAATTCTTTAAAAATCAGACAGTGTGATTTTCTGGATTTTTTTTTTCTCATTTTGTCTCATAGTTGAGGTATACCTATGATGAAAATTGGAGACCTCTCTCATCTTTTAAGTGGGAGAACTTGCACAATTCGTCGGCCTCCGTCGGTCTATGATGACCATGGAAGAGAATCCTAAACATCTACTCTGCTGGAACAGCACCGCCTGTGGCTGAACAGGCCGATGTGCACCGGTGTTCTACCTTCCAGCGTTGGGCGTTGGTAGGATTCAAGCCTGGGCAGGAAGATATGGAGGACAAGATGTTACCCATGCAGCATGTCCCCCCTCTCCACGTCACTGATGAATCCAAAGGAACAGCAGGGCTGCTATAGTTTGGCACCAGCGCCGTCGCAGGAGCTGCCAGAACGATGTTGAGCACAACAGAGAACTGCCTTAGGGGCTCCGACTCCGGATTTTCCTCAGGGTTGACTCCCAAAGCCTTTCCCGTGACCGGGTGTGCCGCAAGGCAGCGGAGGTTTGAAATCAGGGTTTACCTTCCCCTAGATGGGTTACCTTCCCAGGTTGATGAGCCACCATCTACCCGAAGCATCTGGTTTTAAGGCGCCAGAGATTCGCCCTCGCCCCTTCTCCTATTAGTAAAAGCAGTTCCGCCGGGCTTAGAGACTAAACCACACGGGCAGGCTAGGAGTTGGACTTAGTTGTCAGAGGCTTTTCGAGACGCACGCCGTAAGGAGCATTTTATGAGCACTGGGAGCTTAACCCCAGTGCCGCTCCTGGCTGTGACAACCTTGGAACTTGCACAATTGGTGGCTGACTAAATACTTTTTTACCCCACTGTAGGTGGAACATGTCTATTGCCTTCATTTTAGTTTTTGAATGCTGACATTTGCTTGTATATATTGTTATAGTTTTTCTGTTCTTCAGTAGATGTTATTTTTTTTTATATCACGTATATGCCAAATCATGGTATGTGTGTATATATTGTGACCATGTACCGTAAATTGCATGGCCTTCAGGAAGAGTAGCTGCTAGTATGCAAATTCCAAAATCTTCTGGGATCTAAATACACAAATTACATAGCTGTTGCATGGGTTATTGCTGCTGTGTCAATGTGTAAAGAGCAATTTGGTGGTGAATTTTGTGTACATGGTGTAAATGTGTGGTGTTAATTTTCAGCGTTGCTCTTTAACCTATGAGCTTCTTCCAAGATTTTTTTTTTTTTTTATCCCTAATTAGTATTAAAAAATTGTATAATTCGGAATTATCTGTTTTTGTTTGGGGATCTTCTTCACTGATGTTGTCTGCTTGTAGATTCAGTACATCTTTTGATAACCAGTGTTGGGTCACTTTATTTTAAGATTGGTAACTTGGGAAAAGTTTTAGAAGGTATTTTAAGGCACAGTTAAACATTCTTTGCCAGCACATCAGTAATTCTTATAGCTGATCAGCTACATCACATCTGTTAGTATCAATGCCCCCTAGAGATGCACTAGTATGTCATCTGGCCAACTAAAGAAATTGC
The DNA here is from genome assembly GCA_020510985.1 of Pholidichthys leucotaenia. NCBI lineage: Eukaryota > Metazoa > Chordata > Actinopteri > Cichliformes > Pholidichthyidae > Pholidichthys > Pholidichthys leucotaenia. The sequence goes on from CM035836.1 coordinate 169,167,173, forward strand.
AACTTTTTGTAGAACTTAACCTTTGCAGATTTTTTTGGCCCCTTCTGATAAATTTGACTCGCCTACCCCCCCCCACCCCCCCAAAGTTGATATTTTTTTCCCCATTTGTAAATGTGTGATTTTTGTCTGTCTTGTAAATTTGTGACTTTTGCCCCCTTATGTAAATGTGTTATTTTTCCCTTTTGTAAATTTCCTGCTTTTGTCCTCTGCTCATAAATGTGCAACTTTACCCTCCTCTTGTAAATTTGCAGTATTTTTCCCTATTTCAAATTTGTGACTTTGGTCTAGTGCTCATAAATTTTGTGACTTTTCCCCTCCTTTTCCTTTCCTCCTGTAAATTTGCGCTTATTTATTAAATTTTTCTGCAAGGATGCTGTATTTTTAAAAGTACCTTTTTTTTTTTTTTTTTAAGTGCCTGCCCCCCTGGCTTTATTCAATACTCCCAAGTTGGCCCTCCCCAAGATTGAATTAGACACCCCTGAACTAAGTTGTGAAACTCACTGTGATTCCAGTATAAGATGACATTTAAAGATACTGGTACAACCTGTTAGTCTGTGTGCACTAGATGTGATCAAATTTCCCTGGCTGTTTGAAATTGAAAATCACAGAGGGAGATGGAGGTGAGGGAATCAGATCCAGACAGAATAATGTGCAGTGTGGTGTGGGTGTTTTTCAGTATTCACCCTGCCTCCATGTTGAAGAAATGTTTGATTTATGGTGCTCCTTTCCACTCACTCTTTTTTTTCCTCATCTCGTGCACCCAGGAGCTGAGACACAGACTCACACTGAAGCGCCTACGGTAGCCCCTAACTGGACGGACCCTCTGGCAATTGACCTTTTGCAGGTAAGTCTGGATTCCTTTTGTATAGCGCAGGTCAGCCATGGTCCTTAGTGTTCCTTTATCATCTCAGAATTTGTGATGCAGTTATTTTTATGCTTTTGAAAGTCTCTTTTACTTACAAAACATTTTTAATCTTCATCTGAAGTCATACTTAGGGCATGCACAGTAATGTAAGAAAAAGAAACCATCTGGGACTTTTGAGAGATGTTAGATTAAAAAAAACACAAAGTCTCTGTTGTGCTCGACTGCAGTCATCAGACAGTGAGGAGATAAATTTAAATGCTTGTTGATAAGTGGGGGCGGGGGGGGGGGATCTGTTCATAAACGGTTCAGAAAGCAAGTAAAATGTGTTCTTTGCTCATTGAAGGAAATATAATAATAATTAAAGCTGCGAGCAGCGATAAATGGGCCCTCGCGTCCTCGCTAGACCCCGGCCTTGCCCTCAGAGCATGTAACTCCGTGCAGGCTCCATTCCTCCCTCCCCAACTCTCTCCCTCCCGCTCTTTGTCCGTCTGTCCTTCCATAACGCCATACGCTCATCCATCCACCATCCATCCGTCCATCAATCCATTTGCCTGTCCATCTGTCTTATCAATTCATTCGCCCGTCCCATACTGCTGTCCATCATCAGTCCGTCCATCTGTACATTGCAAGAGAGCCTTGGCAGAGGTACTGTATAAGCTCATGGATTACCTCAAAAATCTAATGTGTTTGTCCATAGCCTAAAGGCCACTTCTGGTGAAAATTTCACCAGGAAATTTGTTTGAATTTAGACAAGATATGCCATTGCTATAAATGTTGTTGTTTTTTTTTTGTTTTTTTTTTAACCTAGGGGGCACAGGTACTAGTACCATGCATATCAAGTTTGGATCCATTTGGATGATGTGCGTGTGAGTTATGACAACTTCCTGTCCATTGGCAGTACGGGGGCGCTACTGCTGTGTCTCATTGTATATTATAGAAATGTTAACCATTGGCTGCCTATTCAACACACTAAATTTGGTTGACTTCGGACAAAGTATGCCAGAATTATTAAGCTTTGTTTTTCTGCTAGGGGGTGCTAGAGCTATGTGTAACTGTTCATTATAGAAAGGTTCAGTGTTGGTTAACCATGCACCACACAAAATTTGGTTGAATTTGAACTAAGTATTTCAGAGTTATAAGGCTTTGTTTTTTCTGCTAGGGGGCACTATAGCTATGTGTCATTTTTTCATTATACAAAGGTTCAATGTAGGCTACCAATGCACCACACAAAATTTGGTTGAATTTGGACAAAGTATGCCTGAGTTATAAAGCTTTGGGGTTTTTTTTTCCTAGGGGGCGCTATAGCTATGTATGTTATCGTTACAAAAATCTTTTCTGGGTCTGAGTAGTATCATATATATAAAGTTGAGCAGCAATCGGACATTCTACATGTGAGTTATGGCAACTTTCTGTCCATTGATGGTAGGGGGTGCTGTCACTATGTGTCATTCTTTACTGTAGAAATTATCAGTATTGGCTACCTATTCACCACACAAAATTTGGTTGAAGTCAGTCAATGTATGCCAGAGTTAAAGCCATTTGAAGGGCAATAGTGATACTGTAAACCTGGCCACACCCCTTCCGCCAAACCGTCGGACATTTGGAAAAGTTTTCAACAGCTTTTGATGGCATATGGGAAGAGATGATTGGTTCCATTTATTAGTCCATTTGGGACTAATAAAGGCTTATCTTATGGTGACAATCAGACTATTCATTTCAGAGATATTGAAGAAAACCTTTGTAACCTTCATGTCTCCAAGAGAGGGCGCTATTGCTACTTATGAATATTCATAGCTATAATTGTTTGGAGTCATACCCATATACATCATATCTATCTTGGTGCCAATCCGACATTCCATTCTCGAGTTATTAAAAAAACAACATGATGCAAAGTTTCTGATGCAAAACTTTCTGCCTCCTTTAAGTGGTGCTGTAAATTTCTATAAATATTGTTCTATAGAACTGTTTGAAATTGGACTAATATCCATAATATTGAATTTGGTTGAAATCCGACAATGCATACCAGAGTTATTGCCATCAGAATGGTCATAGAATGATCATGGCGAGGCATCAAACTTTGCCACGCCCCTACGGTCAAACCATCGAGTGTCATGAAAAGTTTTCAATAACTTTTAATGGCACATGGGTATAGATGATTGTCACCACAAATGAGCTCAATTGGACTAAAACCCTAGGACGAGTTCGATCAAATGCGCAAGGTGGAAATCATGTCACTGCCACTTCCTGCCAAAATGGCAGACTTCCTGTTGGGTGTAGACCATCACTTTTATGGAGTTTTTTGCATGTTTTGACATGATAAATATCTCACCTGATTTTCATCTTTCTATGCGAAAGTAAGCATGTGCCACTCCCCATTGACTTCACATGTTAGGTGGCGCTGTAGAGCCATTTTTGTGGGGTCATTCATATTTCCTCCAAAATATTAAATTTTTTGCCAGTCTTGAGGTCCCTGCAAAAAATGGTGAGTTTTCGTGCACGTTGACTACCCCAAAAATGAGATCTTAGACGGAGGAGAACAAGAAAGAAAGAGAGGAAAAAAAATACTAACAATTAATTTCAATAGGGCTCTCGTCCACTGATGACGCCAGTGGCTCGAGCCCTAATAAATGTGTGCATATTAATATCATCCCTAAATCACAAGACTGTTTTGATTCATATGGAGTTTATCTTTCACTCATAGTAAAAGGGCTGGATGCTTCCTTTTTTCCTGAAAGAACTCATTAAGAGAAATTTAAGAGCAGTTTTAAATGCAGCATGACATACAAAATTTCAGTGTTTTTCTCATCTTCCCACAGTTAGGAAGTACAGTGGATATAAAAAGTCTACACACACCCCTGTTCAAATGCCAGGTTTTTGTGATGTAAAAAAATGAGACCAAGATACATCATTTCAAAACTTTTTCTACCATTAATGTGACCTATAGCCTGTACAACCCAATTGAAAAACAAACTGAAATCTTTTAAGGGGAAAAATAAAAAACTTAAAATAATCTGTTTGCATAAATATGCACATCCTGTTATAACTGAGGATGTGGCTGTGTTCAGAATTAACCAATCACATTCAAACTCATGTTAAATGGGAGTCAGCGCACAACTGCCACCATTTAAAGTGCCTCTGATTAACCCCAAATAAAGTTCAGCTGTTCTAGCTGGCTTTTCCTGACATTTTTGTATACAGCACAAGCCATGGTCTGCAGAGAGCTTCCAAAGCATCAGAGGGATCTCATTGTTCAAAGGTATCAGTCAGGAGAAGGGTACAAAAGAATTTCCATCCATCCATCCATCCATCCATCTTCTTCCGCTTAATCCTTTTTGGGTCATGGGGGGCTGCAAGGCATTAAATATACCACGGAACACAGTGAAGACAGTCATCGTCAAGAGGAGAAAATATGGCACAGCAGTGACATTACCAAGAACTGGATGTCCCTCCAAAATTGATGTAAAGACGAGAAGAAAACTGGTCAGGGAGGCTGCCAAGAGACCGATAGCAACATTGAAGGAGCTGCAGGAATTTCTGGCAAGTTCTGGCTGTTTAGTACATGTGAAAACAATCTCCCATCTTCTTCATATGTCTAGGCAATGGGATAGGGTGGCAAGACGGAAGCTTTATCTTACGAAGAAAAACATCCAAGCCCAGCTACGTTTTGCAAAAACACATTTGAAATCTCCCAAACGCATGTGGGAGAATGTGTTATGATCTGATGAAGCGAAGGCTGAACTTTTCAGCCATAATTCCAGAAGGTATATTTGGTACAAATACAACACTGGTTCAGTGGGTACTCTGAACCGTCATTTGGTGTCTATGTACCAAATGATGGTTCAGAGTACCCACCCTTTTTGGAGTCTCTGACTGGAGTGCTGGAGAGTGCTCCTCTTGGAGAATCCATTGTCCTACTGGGGGACTTTATTGTGCATGTGGGCAACGACAGTGAAACCTGGAGGGGGGTGATTGGGAGGAACGGCCTGCCCGATCTGAACCCAAGTGGTGTTCAGTTATTGGATTTCTGTGCTAATCACAGTTTGTCCATAACAAACACCTTGTTCAAGCATAAGGGTGTCCATATGTGCACCCGGCACCAGGACATCCTAGGTCGCAGGTCAATGATTGATTTTGTTATCGTGTCATCAGACCTGCGACCGTATGTCTTGGACACTCGGGTAAAGAGAGGTACAGAGCTGTCAACTCATCACCACCTGGTGGTGAGTTGGATCCGATGGCAGGGGAGGATGCCATTCAGATCTGGTAGACCCAAACGTATAGTGAGGGTGTGCGGGGAACGTCTGGCTGAGGCCCCTGTCCGGGAGGTCTTCAACTCCCACCTCCGGAAGAACTTCAACCACATTCTGAGGGAGTCTGGAGGCATGGAGTCTGAATGGGCTATGTTCTCCACCTCCATTGTTGAAGCGGCTGCCCAGAGCTGCGGCCGCAAGGTCGTCGGGGCATCTCGTGGTAGCAACCCCCAAACCAAGGGGTGGACACCAATGGTGAGGGGGGCCATTAAGCTGAAGAAGGAGTCCTATCAAGCTTGGTTGGCTTGTGGTTAAAAATCTCTTTGGTGGCCGGGCCCCGGGGGTGGACGAGATTCGTCCTGAGTACCTCAAGGCCCTGGATGTTGTAGGGCTGTCATGGTTGACATGCCTCTGCAACATTGCGTGGAGGTCGGAGACAGTGCCTTTGGCATGGCAAACCGGGGTGGTGGTTCCTCTCTTCAAAAAAGGGGACCGGAGGGTGTGCTCCAACTTTAGAGGGATCACGTTCCTCAGCCTCCCTGGGAAGGTCTATGCCAAGGTACTGGAGAGGAGAGTCCGACTGTTGGTCAAACCTCGGATTCAGGAGGAGCAATGTGGGTTTTGTCCTGGCCGTGGCACATCGGACCAGCTCTTTACCCTTTTGAGAATCCTTGAGGATTCGTGGGAGTTTGCCCAACCAGTTTACATGTGTTTTGTGGACTTGGAGAAGGCATTCGACCACGTCCCTCCTGGTTTTTTGTGGGGGGTGCTTCGGGAGTGTGGGGTATCAGGCTTGTTGTTATGAGCTATTTGGTCTCTGTACAACCATTGTGAGAACTTGGTTTGTATTGCCAACACTTGGTCGGACTCATTCCCATTGAGAGTTGGACTTCATGAGGGCTGCCCTTTGTCACCGATCCTGTTCATAATTTTTATGGCCAGGATTTCTAGGCGCAGGTAGGGAATGGAGAGTGTCATGCTTGGTGATCATAGGATCTCTTCTCTGTTGTTTGCAGATGATGTTGTCCTGCTGGCTTCATCCAGCAATGACCTACAGGTCTTCCTGGGATGGTTTGCCACTGAGTGTGAAGCAACTGGGATGAGAATCAGTACCTCCGAGTCCATGGTCCTCAGCCAGAAAAAGGTGGATTGTCCTCTCCAGGTTGGGGACAAGCTCCTGTCCCAAGTGGAGGAGTTTATCATGGGGTTTTATTCACGAGTGAGGGGAGAGTGGAGCGAGAGATTGACAGACGGATCGGAGCAGCATCTGCAGTGATGCGGACATTGTACCGGTCTGTTGTAGTGAAGAGGAGCTAAGCTCTAAGGCAAAGCTGTCGATTTACCAGTCAATCTATGTTCCTGCCCTCACCTATGGTCATGAGCTTTGGGTAATGACCGAAAGAACGAGATTGCAGATACAAGTGGCTGAAATGAGCTTTCTTTGTAGGGTTGCTGGACTCACCCTCAGAGATGGGGTGAGGAGTTCAGTCATCCGGGAAAGGCTCAGAGTAGAACCGCTGCTCCTCCACATTGAAAGGAGCCAGTTGAGGTGGTATGGGCATCTGATCAGGATATCTCCTGGATGCCTTCCACTTGAGGTGTTTCGGGCACATCCCTCTGGGAGGAGACCCCGGAGCAGACCCAGGACTTGCTAGAGAGACTGTGTCTCCCAGCTGGTCTGGGAACGCCTTGGTATCCTCTTTGAAGAGCTGGAGCAGGTGGCTGGAGAGAGGGAAGTCTGGGCTTCTCTGCTTGAACTGCTGCCTCCGTGACCCAGACCTCCGGAAAAGCAGTAGAAGATGGATAGATGGACAACACTGCTCATCACCAAAAGAACACCATACCTACAGTGAAGCATGGTGGTGGCTGCATCATGCTTTAGGGCTGTTTTTCTTCAGCTGGAACTGGGACCTTAGTCAAGGTGGAGGGAATCATGAACAGTTCCAAATACCAGTTAGTGTTGGCACAAAACCTTCAGGCTTCTACTAGAAATCTGAAGATAAAGAGGAGCTTCATCTTTCAGCACAACAATGACCCAAAGCACACATCTAAATCAACAAAAGAATGGCTTCACCAGAAGAAGATTAAAGTTTTGGAATGGCCCAGCCAGAGTTCAGACCTGAATGTGATTGAACATCTGTGGGGATATCTGAAGAGGGCTGTGCACAGGAGATGTCCTCGCATTCTGACAAATTTGGAGGATTTTGCAAAGAAAAGTGGGCAAATATTGCCACATCAAGATGTGCCACGCTGATAGACTCCTACTCAAAAAGACTGAGTGCTGTAAAAAAGCCAAATGTGCTGCAACAAAGTATTAGTTTAAGAGTATGCATATTTATGCATCCAGGTTATTGTAAGTTTTTTTATTTTTTATTTTTCCCCTTATAAGATTTCAGTTTGTTTTTTCAATAGGGTTGTACAGATAAAGCCTGCTTCATGCTGCATTTCCCCTCTAGTCCGCCTTGGTCCGCGTAAGCTTTGGACGAGCCTGTCACGCAGGCGGCGCTGTACATGCTCACTTTTTTCATCTACCCAGGCCAAGTGGTTGACGCGTGCGCACAACCATCATTTGTAACTTCATTCCTGCCCGATAGGTAGCGCCAAGGCGCTGACGCGCCAGGATTTTCACCAACAAAGAAACGATAAATTTATTCACAGTGAATGAAAGAATGTCCTTTGCACTACCAGGGATTCTGGAATGTGTTACTGTTGAGATTGACCAAGATAAAACAAAAAAAATCTAATTATAAGTTGTATATATAGAATGCCGGGAACTTGTGTTGAGACCTTCAGAGGTAAGTTAGTAGAGCTGTACAATAATATAACTAATAAGAAAATGGTTGTGATCTGTGGAGACTACGATATTGATTTACTAAATCCATTTCAACAAAATGTAATTACAGAGTTCATGAATTCTGTATACAGTATGAGTCTATATCCCACAATAACACATCCCAGTAGAAGCACAGTCCACACTGCTACACTTATTGACAACCTGTTTGTTAATATTATTGATAAGAAAATAGAAAGTGGATTATTGATAAATGACATAAGTGACCATCTGCCAGTCTTTGCACTTATTCATGGCCACGTAGGGGCCAATACAGAAAAAAACTTTAAAATCTTTCAGATACAAATCACAAAATGCAATCAGTTCTTTTAAAGAAGACCTGTTGAAGCAAGACTGGACAAAAGTCTATGTATCAGATGTAAATGAAGCCTAGGATACATTCATGAACATTGTAAGATAAGATAAGATAAGATAAGCCTTTATTAGTCCCACAACGGGGAAATTCCAGGATTGCAACAGCACAGGGATAGCAACACTCAGAGCAACAATCAGAAGGCAAGAAAAAAAACAAGCAAGCAAGAGCAGCTAATATACATATGTACATATTACTATAAAATATATATATACACACACACACAGACACACAGTGCAGAGCATTGTAGCTGGATGGAATAAATATATGAATATATGAACACACAGTGCAGAGCATTGTAGCTAGATGGAATAAATATGTAAATATATAAACACCCACAGTACGGAGCATTGCTGCTAGGTGGAATAAATATGCAAGTATATAAACACACACAGTGCGGAGCAATGTAGCTAGATGGAATAATATGTAGATATATAAAAACACAGTGCGGAGCATTGTAGCTAGATGGAATAAATATATAGATATATAAATATAAACACACCCAGTGCTGAGCATTGTAGCTAGATGGAATAAATATATAGATATATAAATATAAACACACCCAGTGCAGAGCATTGTAGCTAGATGGAATAAATATATAGATATATAAATATAAACACACCCAGTGCAGAGCATTGTAGCTAGATGGAATAAATATGTAAATATATAAACACACACAGTGCAGAGCATTGTTGCTAGGTGGGATGAAACAGCATAACCGTCTATTTAGTTATCCTACATGGTATGATTATGTGCCCATACATATTCTCACCCTCCATAGCGACCGGTATGTTCCTAGTTGTATGCCGGAGAGGACCATTGTGTAAGTCTATTGCATCTTTTGCATTAAAAAAAAAAAAAAAAAAAAAAAACTATTAGTTTGTTACGTCTTTTTGCTATCTCTGCGAGCAGCCCTGCTTAGGTTGTACAGTCTGACAGCCGTTGGTAGGAAGGACCTACGAAACCTCTCGGTTGTGCACCTGGGATGATGTAGTCTGCTGCTAAATGAGCTCCTCAGTGCATCCAGTATGTCCTGCATAGGGTGGAACTCGGACTCCAGCAGAGATGACAGTTTAGCCACCTTCCTTCTCTCTCCTATCTCCTCCATCGGATCAAGGCGTTGCCCCAGGACAGAGCTAGCTTTCTTTTTTTTTTCCACAATATCTTTATTGAACCTTTTTTTTTTTAACAAACATGATACAAACAATCAAACACTAACACTAAAGTACTACAAAAAAAAAAAATGCACTAAAAACACCAACAACCACCAACAAAATCAAGTCTTCAACAATGCTCCTCTGTTTAGTCTAGACAATCCAATACATAAGTATACATATTATGTTCACCAGTTTGGAATTTACAAGGTCCACACACATCATTCACCTTCTTCTTCAAGAGTTATGTTTAAATTTTTTACATAATCAATAAAAGGTCTCCATATATTCTCAAACACAATTTCCTTTGATTTTAGTATATATGTTATTCTTTCTAATGGAAGGTTTGTTAACATCTGTCTTAACCACTGAGTCACATCTGGTCTATGAGTCTTTTTCCATAATAGTGCAATACATTTTTTGGCATTAAGCAAACTGAGGTCTATGAATGTTCTTTCACTTTTATTAAAATTATGCTTTTCTGGGTACAGACCCAACAAAAACAGTTTAGGATTCAATATGATTTGTTTTGAGATTATTTTTTCAATTGTTACCCTCACCTCTTCCCAAAACATTCTTATTAATCTACATTCCCATAAACAATGAAATAGGGTTCCTTTACTTTCCATGCATTTTGTGCATGTATCTGGTATATTTTTGTTATATCTATTTAACTCCTCCGGTGTAACATACATCCGCATTAACCATTTGAAATGTATCAATTTAAGGCGTGCATTTATTGATTTGGTTTGAGCTTCTGTACAAGCCAATTCCCATTGTTCCTCTGAAATTTCAATTTGCAGATCTTCTTTCCAGTAGTTTAATCTTTTCAGTGAATTTTCACTTGAAGATAGTGTCAATGAGTTATAAAACTCTGAAATAATACCCTTTCTTTTACTATCTTTCATCATCATTTTTTCCAAGGATGAATAAATAGGTCGAGTGAGAGCTTTATTTTGATTTGATCGAATAAAGTTTCTAAGTTGAAGATATTTAAAAAAATGTGTTCTATTGAGATTAAATTTGATCCTCAGCTCTTCAAAAGACATTATGTTGTCTGCACATGGCAAATATAAATCCTGAATCTTTTGTATCCCTTTTAAATTCCATACTTTAAATACAGCGTCCGCTCTCCCTGGTTTAAAATATTGATTACCCCATATTGGACTAAATTGTGACAATAACTGTGGTTCTTTTAAATAGTTTTTAGCTTCACACCATATTTTGATCATATGCTTTACAAATGGATTTTTAACTTGTTTTTGTAATTTTTTTGCCGAATCTGAGTATATGAATATGGGAAGAGGTAAAGGTAAATTGTATGATTCCATTTCAGTCCAGTGAGGGAGATCATTTGATGAAAAATAATATGTCATAGACCTCAGTTGTGCCGACCAATAATACAACATAAAATTTGGACATTTCAGACCTCCACGATCAAATGGTAAATATAATAAAGACAAACGTAATCTAGCCCTCCTGTTGTTCCATATAAATTCCACTAACTTTTTTTTTATTCTTGAGAATAGATCTAAAGGTGGTGATAAGGGAATGTATTGAAATAAATAAAGTATTTTAGGTAAAATATTACTTTTAAGTATATTGATTCTCCCGATCATCGACATTGGTAGTGACATCCATCTCTGAGTTAACTCACTGATATCTGACATTAAGGCTTCATAGTTGACACTGGCGACTGATTCTAGCTTAGGCATAATTTGGATTCCTAAATATTTAAACTGATTTACAACATTGAATTGATTTACCTCAGGGGCTGGGTAATTTCTCTGGGTCTCATTTAGCATTAATATTGAAGATTTAGTTTTATTTATTTTATATCCTGATATTTCCCCAAAATTCTTTATTAAATTCAACAAGGTTGGAATTGATTTTTTTAGATTCGACATAAACAAAATTATATCATTGGCGTACAGGGAGATTTTATGTTCTGTTGGTCCAACTTTAAGATAAGATAAGATAAGATAAGATAAGATAAGATAAGCCTTTATTAGTCCCACAAAGGGGAAATTCCAGGATTGCAACAGCACAGGGATAGCAACACTCAGAGCAACAATCAGAAGGCAAGAAAAAAAAAAACAAAAAAAAAACAAGCAAGCAAGAGCAGCTAATATACATATGTACATATTACTATAAAATATATATATACACACACACACACACACACAGACACACAGTGCAGAGCATTGTAGCTGGATGGAATAAATAAATGAATATATGAACACACAGTGCAGAGCATTGCAGCTAGGTGGAATAAATATGCAAGTATATAAACACACACAGTGCGGAGCAATGTAGCTAGATGGAATAATATGTAGATATATAAAAACACAGTGCGGAGCATTGTAGCTAGATGGAATAAATATATAGATATATAAATATAAACACACCCAGTGCGGAGCATTGTAGCTAGATGGAATAAATATGTAAATATATAAACACACACAGTGCAGAGCATTGTTGCTAGGTGGGATGAAACAGCATAACCGTCTATTTAGTTATCCTACATGGTATGATTATGTGCCCATACATATTCTCACCCTCCATAGCGACCGGTATGTTCCTAGTTGTATGCCGGAGAGGACCATTGTGTAAGTCTATTGCATCTTTTGCATTCAAAAAAACAAAAAAAAAAAAAACAAAAAAAAAAAACTTATTTCCATATATTTGTGAATGTAAACGTATCGCTATCGCTAAAGGTTCAATTGCCATAGTAAACAGTAAAGGTGAAAGTGGACAGCCTTGTCGACATCCTCTATTGATTTTTATTGGTTTTGAAATATTGTTATTTGTTAGGATTTCTGCTGTAGCATTATTGTATATTATTTGAACCCATTTTATGAAATTATTTCCAAGTCCAAACCTTTGTAGGACTTCAAAAAGAAAGGGCCATTCAACTCTATCAAAGGCCTTTTCGGCGTCCAATGATAGGAGAGCTGTATCCGGTGCTTCTTTATTAAAATAAATAATATTAAATAGTCTTCTTACATTATGGAAGCCTTGTCTACCCTTTATAAAGCCATTCTGATCTCGATTAATAATATTTGGTAAAATTTCTTGTATTCGTCTTGCTAAAATTTTACAGATTATCTTAAGGTCGGCGTTTAATAGGCTTATTGGTCTCATATTTTCACATTTATTAGAGGGCTTACCTGGTTTTGGCAGCAGTATAATTAAGGCATTATTTATGTATGATGGTAAATTATTATTTTGAAATGCTTCTAAAACCATTTCCAAAAAAGGTTTTATTAATTTATTCTTAAATTTTTTATAAAGGTCAACTGGAAGACCATCTGGTCCTGCACTTTTTCCTGATTTCATATTATCAATGGCTAGCCCAACTTCTTCTTGACTAATTTTAGACTCCAATATCTCCCTGTTTTCATTTGGAATACACGGTATAGATAGTTCGTTCAAAAACCCATTTAGTTTTGTTAAATCAGGTTCATTTTTGGTATCATATAATTTTTCATAGTAATCTCTAAAGGCTCTATTAATTTCTAAAGGATCTATAACTACCTGTCCCTTACTTATAATACTGGTAATTGGTGTTTTAATTTCCAATTGTTTAATCTGCCATGCTAATAATTTTCCTGATTTTTCACCTTGTTCATAAAAAGATTGTTTCAATCTTAGAAGACTCGAGGCAGCGCTATTCGCTGATTTTTTGTCGTATTCAGCTCTCAAAATCAGTAATTCATTCTCCAACCTTGGGTCACTTCCTGCATACACTTTTTCCTGAAGACTTTTTATTTTATGTTCCAATTTAGCTCTCTCCTCTCGAGTCTTCTTAGATTTTGATCCTGTATAACTAATAATATGTCCCCTAATAAAAGCTTTGAAAGCCTCCCACTTTACACATGCTGATGTTTGTGTAGTATTGATGTCAAAGAACTCGTCTATCTGTTTTTCTATATACTTGACAAATTCCTCATCCTGAAGCCATTTATGCTGAAATTGCCATCTACCTGATTCCTTTGTCAATTTTTTATCTACATATATTAGACAACAGGGTGCATGATCAGAGATCACGATGTTATCATAAAAGCAGTTTTGAATCTTGGACCTTAATTCTGTGGAAATCAAAAAATAATCAATACGTGAGAATGTCTTGTAGGTACTGGAATAACAAGAATAGGCTTTAACTTGTGGTTTCATTTCTCTCCATATATCTAACAATCTCAATTCTTTCATAAAATGATTAATAGTCATCCTACATCCAATGTGCGTACAATCCAGTCCTGTTGATCTATCCACACCTGGATTCAATGTACAATTAAAATCCCCTGCTATTATATGTTGCCCTGTAAGTGATGATAAGATGAGAAATAAATTAGCAAAGAACTTCTGATCATCTATATTGGGACCATATAAGTTCACAAGATTTATATTTTCTAATAGCAAAGAACCTTGAATGATTACATATCTTCCAAATTTGTCTCCAATTACATTTTTCACTTGAAAAGGAACTGATTTATGTATGAGAGTCATAACTCCCCTGGCTCGGGATGAAAATGAAGAGGTGAATACACTTCCCTGCCATCTACTCCTAATTCTTTTAACATCCTCCTCTATCAGATGAGTTTCTTGTAAAAACACAATTCTTGAACCCATGTCCTTTATTTTATTCATAACTTGTTTAAGTTTTTTTAAATTTTGTAGACCTCTGCAATTCCATGAAGTTAAATTAAGATTAACACTTTGGTCCATGATCAATAGAGAGTTTGGGATTACCTTGCAGTGTAAACATGCTCATACAGAGAAGCAAAAACATGAGTGGTTGAACATTCATCCTACAAACTACACACAAACAAATTTCCCCTTCCCACACTTGTGGCAAACCCCCCAAAATCAAAAGAAAAATTCTGTCTCCCGATATAGCCATCGACCGTTCCACACCCACGGGGAACAGCCTAAGCCACTCCTTCTTCATCCTCCCAATCGCCCTAACTCTACTGCTTTTAATGACGTAACATTAACTCTCCTCTGTAGTTTTCCAACTTAACTCCAAAATTTTTAACAACTTTGTACATCATAGTTTTTTTTTTTTTTGTTTGTTTTGGTTTTGTTTTGTTTTTTTAATATATAATACAATCTATATTTTGTAAACTTACTATTTACTTCAAGTCAGTCAGATGCCTGTGCAAATGCTTAATTATTCTACCTTATATTTTGTTCATGCTTAGCTCCCACCAGTCTCTTCTTCTTCTTTGATCTTCTTGATGAACTCCTGCGCCTCCTCTGGGGTCTTGAAGATGTGGGTTCTGCCCTCATACGTGGTCAGCAGTCTCGCAGGATAGATTACACCATGACGAATCCCAAGGTTGCGCAGCTCCTTACATACGGGATCAAACTGCTTCCTCAATTGTTGGATTCCTGTGGCCAAATCTGGGTAGAACCGCACCTGCTGGTCCTGGTGTTTAATCTCTCCTTTAGCACGTGCAGCGTTGAAGATCTTCATCCTGTCTCTGTTGCTAAGAAACTTCATAATTAAGGTCCTCGGCGGTCCCTTATCTCTCCGTGGGCCAATATGATGTGCTTTTTCCAGAACCACTGCTGATTGCAACTCCTCGCTGCCCAGCACCTCCGGAATCCACTTTTCCAGAAAGGAACATACGTCCCGACCTTCTGATTCCTCTGGAAGACCCACCAGCCTCAAATTATTCTGTCTCGACCGAGATTCCAAATCCAAAATATTATCTTCCAGAGATTTATTTTTTTTTTCCAAAGTGCGCACCTATAATTGAAGACGGGTGACGTCATCTTCAGCACTAGCGAGACGGAGCTCCATCTGCGCCGTTCGTTCTACACAGTCACCCAATTCCTTTCTTATTCCTTCCAACGCTGTCATAATCCCATCAAATCTAGAGGAAAAGTCCGCTCTCATTGAACTCATGGCAGCCATCAGCGCATCTGCGCCATTCCCCGCAGAAATCGCACCGTTGCCAGCCTCCTCCGCCATATATGGAGTTTTGTTTGCTGCGTCACAGACCTGAAAGTCCGTTAATTTGGACTGTTTCGGCGGCTCGCTTTTTCCTTTTCCTGGTTTTCCAGCCTTAGGCTTCGCCGACATATCCTCGCCCAAATGCTGGGATACGTTCTGTCCCAAATGAGAGAGTTATTTGCCGATTTTTTTCTCCAGGAGCAGAGCAGAGCGAGACACGTCCGTCCTACGTGGCAGCCATAACCGGAAGTCCCAGAGCTAGCTTTCTTAATCAGTTTGTTCAGTCTCTTCCTATCGGCTGCAGTAATGCCACTGCCCCAGCAGACCACTCCAAAAGTGATGGCTGATAGTAGTAGTAGATTAGTTTATTTGACAGGGACAGTGCAATAAACATAGACAATTAATCAAAGACAATCAATCTGATGTGTTGCACATAGAGTGTATAGCTATTAGCTAATTTGCAACTCTTGTCCCTGGATGGGCTTTAGAAATGATGCCACCACCGTGTCATAGAATGACTTCAGCAGCGCCCCTTGTACACCAAAAGACCTGAGTCTCCTCAGCAGGAACAGCCTGCGCTGTCCCTTCTTGTAGAGTGCGTCAGTATTGTGTGACCAGTCTAGTTTATTGTTCAGATGAATACCCAGGTAACCGCTCTTGGTGAAAAAAAAATTGTCCATTAGTAAAGAAAAAGCTTAAACAGAAATTTGTCGACAAGCCATGGTTAACCAATGGATTACAAAAGGCGTGTAAAATGAAAAATTCACTATATAAAGCTTTTCTAAAGAAAAGGACAAAAGAAGCACAGCAGCAGTGTAAAACACAAAAATAAGTTAATATACACTACCGTTCAAAAGTTTGGGGTCACCCAGACAATTTTGTGTTTTCCATGAAAAGTCACACTTTTATTTACCACCATGAGTTGTAAAATGAATAGAAAATATAGTTAAGACATTGACAAGGTTAGAAGTAATGATTTGTATTTGAAATAATAATTTTTTCCTTCAAACTTTGCTTTCGTCAAAGAATCCTTCATTTGCAGCAATTACAGCATTGCAGACCTTTGGCGTTCTAGCTGTTAATTTGTTGAGGTAATCTGGAGAATTCTGACGCAGTGAGCAAACACATTGTACCATTAGAACACTGGAGTGATAGTTGCTGGAAATGGGCCTCTATACACCTATGTAGATATTGCACCAAAAACCAGACATTTGCAGCTACAATAGTCATTTACCACATTAGCAATGTATAGAGTGTATTTCTGATTAGTTTAAAGTTATCTTCATTGAAAAAAAACTGCTTTTCTTTCAAAAATAAGGAAATTTCTAAGTGACCCCAAACTTTTGAACGGTAGTGTATATAATGAGATGTAGTAAAAGAGACTATTACAGTAAAGAACTGGAGAAAAACAGAGATAATACTAAAAATACATGGACAATACTTAACAATATTCTTGGAAATAAAAACAGAAAAACAAGCTACCAAACCAATCTTTCAAAAAAAAAAAAAAAAAAAACCACTCAGAGTGTGAATGCAGTCTCACCTGCAGATGAATTTAATAATTTTTTTTGTTAACATTGGTCCTAATTTGGCACGAGAAATACCCATTACAGCATCTACAGGTGACACAATAAGCAAAAACATTGCTATAAAAGACTCCACCTTCCATAAAGTTCACAGATGAGAGAGAGGTCATTGAAATTGTTAAACCGTTTAAAAGTAAAACATCTGCAGATTGTGATGGTATTGACATGCTTTTAGTCAAAACTATCATTGATTGCTTAGTGAAGCCACTGACGTATGTCTGTAACCTGTCTCTCCAAACAGGTATATTTCCCAATGCAATGAAAATAGCCAAAGTAATTCCGATATACAAGACGGGTGACAGAGGGGAATTTTCAAACTATAGGCCTGTTTCACTATTGCCGCAATTTTCAAAGATACTCCCAAAATATTCTGAGACAATTGACAACTTTATA
Organism: Pholidichthys leucotaenia; assembly: GCA_020510985.1. Taxonomy (NCBI): domain Eukaryota; kingdom Metazoa; phylum Chordata; class Actinopteri; order Cichliformes; family Pholidichthyidae; genus Pholidichthys; species Pholidichthys leucotaenia. The sequence goes on from CM035836.1 coordinate 169,184,586, forward strand.
AGGAAGAATAATTTATTGTGTGAGCAGCAATATGGGTTCAGACACAAGAGGACAACTGCATTTGCTCTAATGGAATTTATAGAAAAAATATTAACTGCTGTAGAAAATAGAGTATTCAGTTGGGGTATTCCTGGATCTTAAAAAAGCATTTGATACAGTAGATCATAAATTATTGTTAAAGAAACTACAAAATTATGGTATTGGGGGGGTAGCACTGTCCTGGTTATGTAGTTACTTAAAGAACAGATATCAGTATGTATGTGTTGGTAGCAAAAACTCGCAGTTACTGAAGGTTACTTGTGGAGTCCCACAGGGTTCAGTTTTGGGGCCATTGTTATTCAATATGTATATAAATGATATATGTAAAGTTTCAGAAAAAATGGATTTAATATTGTTTGCAGATGACACTAATTTATTATGCAGTGGAAGCAATTTGGAAAAACTTTTGGATACACTCGGAAAGGAATTAAGAAAGCTTAAACTGTGGTTTGATTCAAACAAATTAACGCTCAAGTAAGACAAAATTTATCATTTTTAACAACCATCACAACAACTCAGTATCTAAACTCAGTGTAAATGGTGTAGAGATTGAAAGGGTACCTGAAATCAAATTTCTTGGAGTGATAATTGATAATAAACTGTGTTGGAAGTCACATATTAATTATATTAAAGGTAAAATATCCAAATCAATTGCAATACTACACAGAGTGAAATATTTGCTAAATCAACCCACACTATATACTTTGTATTATTCATTAATACTCCCATACATGACATATTGTCCTGAAGTATGGGGAAATACATATAAAACAAACATACACTACCGTTCAAAAGTCTGGGGTCACCTCAGACAATTTTGTGTTTTCCATGAAAAGTCACACTTTTATTTACCACCATGAGTTGTAAAATGAATAGAAAATATAGTCAAGGCATTGACAAGGTTAGAAATAATGATTTGTATTTGAAATAATAATTTTTTCCTTCAAACTTTGCTTTCGTCAAAGAATCCTCCATTTGCAGCAGTTACAGCATTGCAGACCTAACATGATTGCACAAGGGTTTTCTAATCATCAATTAACCTTCTGATGCAATGAGCAAACACATTGTACCATTAGAACACTGGAGTGATAGTTGCTGGAATTGGGCCTCTATACACCTATGTAGATATTGCACCAAAAACCAGACATTTGCTGCTAGAATAGTCATTTACCACATTAGCAATGTATAGAGTGTATTTCTGATTAGTTTAAAGTTATCTTCATTGAAAAAATTGCTTTTCTTTCAAAAATAAGGAAATTTCTAAGTGACCCCAAACTTTTGAACGGTAGTGTATATTCAGTCTTTATGCTTAAGGAGAGAGCTATTATTTTTAATAATAAACCAAGTTGCTTACAGGGAACCAACAAACTCACTTTTTCTTAAATTAAAAGCTTTCTAGTTGAAAGATCTGGTTGATTTTAAAACTGCAGTAATAATGTTTAAAGTGAAGAATCTATCACTGCCCGCAAATATCCAAAAGTTGTTCCAAATAAGGGAGAAACAATATCATTTCAGAGGAACATGTATATTTCAAAAACCTTCAGTGAGAACTACCACCTGTCACGAATGGCTCTTGCAAGCCATTAATAAAAGCCAAGGGCCAACCAGTGAGTTTGCATGGTTTATTAATAAGGGAAAGCAACAAAGGAAAAGAGCCTCGTGGGGCAAAACACAAATAACACAGGAGGTACACTTACGGATAACGATGAGGGAAGAGAGGAGGGCTGGAGCCAGACGTAGGGACTCCAGCCTAATCCACAGCAAGAGGTACGTGTGGATAGCGTGAGGTCGCAGCCCTGAGCAAACAGGGCCGCTCCCTTATATAGGGGTTGACAGCTCATCAGCTGATGAGTGGTAATTGGCCTCCAGCCATGCCGTGGTGCTTGGCTTCTGACAGCCGGAAGCACCGCTGAGATGCTGTCATAACAAAGACCTGGCTGAGATGATGTATGGCCTGAGTGCGGACGAACATCGGCGCTCAGACCATGACAGTACCTCCCCCTCGAGGCCGGGCTCAGAACGGCCAATAACACCCAAGCCCCCCCACCCCACCCCCCCTAGGGTGGGCGGATGGGGCGCAGGGCAGGAGGGAGCGAGTCAGAAAAGGAGAAGAAAAAAAAAAACCCACGACGATGACAGGGAACAAACGAAGCAATTACAGAGTACGGTGGGGAAGAAAAAACCCCCACAATACTCCATAAAGTGCGGATGATACAAAGACAAGACCAAAAACAAGATGCAACTCTCTATAAAGTGCGGATGATACATAGACAAGATCCCCCCCCCCCAAAAAAAAGGATGCAACAACAGAAGGAGGCCTATAACCAAAACACGCGGGCCCCTAAGGCGTAATGTGGCAGTTGTGGGACTAATAAAGGCTTATCTTATCTTATCTTATCTTATACAAATCATCCCTCAGACAGGAGAGGGGAAGAAAAAAAAGACACGCTAAATAGCGGTAAAGATCAAAATAAGGTACATGACAACACAACAAAAGAGACCTTGATATCAAGAGGGAAAACAAAACATGCGAGGATGACAGCAGGCAGAGTCCAATAATACACACACAGTTGTGGAGGTCTCCCTGCGTCCAATGACCACATAGCTGATAGGGGGAACAAGGAGCGTTCAGGCGGCCTATCCCGGTCCCAGGCTCGGAAATACAGAGTTTCTGGCGGCTGGACCCGACCGCCGAAAAGGCGGAAAAGTCCGTCGGGTGGCCGCCCCAGAACGCCGCTGCGGCGATACAGCTCGCCAGGCGGTCGACCCGCATCACACAGCCACCAGGACCGTAGGGGGGAAGTAGAGGACTGCCTCCCTGGAGAGGGGAAAGACGAGGGAGAGCCAGGCGGAGAATTCGGGCCCCCAATGGCCCCAGGTGGAGACGAGCTGTGACAATCAGGAGGATGATGAAGGTGACGATTAGGATGAGGAAGAAGATGAGCCAGTCCAGTGTCCGGTGGCAGGGGATCTGCAGCTCCCTCACCGAACTTGGATCCTGCTGGTGCTGCACCCTTGTCGGACCCCGATTGGGTCACGGTTGCACCCGCAATGGACCCCGATTGGGTCACGGCTGCACCCGCGTCGGACCCCGACTGGGTCGGCGCCGCACCAGTACCAACATCCAACCCCGAACCTGGAACCTCTGGCACAGCGGGCGAAATCAGTTCCTCGCCGGTGACCCTGGGAGAAGGCTCGGGGGAGAGAAAAGAACCGGGATCAGGATCACCGGCAGCGCCAGAACCCGGCGAGACAAGCTCGGACGCAGCGGGCGGCTGCACGCGGCTCACCTCCCCAAGAGACAGACAAAAATGCTCTAGAATGGAAAGGAGAAAGACAATGCAGAGCACTTGCCTGATCTCAGGTTCTGACGCCGTCCAGGACTCCGATGATCCGGGCTCAGACGGCAGGAGGTCGTCATCAGGCTCCCACTCGGCTACGTCGGGCTCAGCAGCTGGCATGATGGTGTCCGCATCCTGAGGAACCTCCGGCACGGACGCCCACGCCGACGACCCACAGGGTGTGGTGGCAGGGGACCCTCGACCCGCTGGACCGGACCGCTTGTCCGTGGAGACCCGGGGACGCTTCCTCGTCGGTGCAGGTTCCACGCTGCAGTCCGCTCTCCTCCTCTGCCCACGACGTGGCTGCGGGACCGGAACCAGGCTCTCCAGAACCGCAGACCCCCTCCTCATCCGGCGACGTTGGCCTGGCGTCAAGGACCGCTCAGCGGAGGGAGACACAGAGGATGCGGGATTAACAATTAAAGCCACAGCAGGTGGTGGGAGCTCGGGGGACTGCGAACCCCGAACTCCACCCCCAGGAGTCTGACAAGGCAAATCACAATAATGAGAATATGAATGAACCTGGACTTGCCTGTTTCCTGGAGGCAGGATGGTGCCTGCTGCAGCGGACGTTGCTCCTCCCTTTCCCCGCCGGATGGTGACAGAGGGCCCCCTGGGAGGACGAGGGGGAGCCGCTCGAGAAGGTTCCGGGACGGGGCTCGCTGAAGCAGGACTCCAGGTACACACAGCAGCTGGGATGGGCGTCGAGGAGGAGGGGGCGACAGCTAAAATGAGCCGGGCACGGAGCGCTGACGGGACAGCAGGAGAAGATGGCCCGGGGGAAGAGGCTGCGGGAATTCCCCTCTGACGAGGCGCAGGAGTGACAGCTGTGTGGGGGATTGAGCCCTTGCGGCGACCCGGAACTGGATCCGGACGGGATTCAAGCTGAGGTTGATTGTGGAGGTGACGACGGTTTCTGGCAGAGAGCGAGGCGAAGGTGAGGTCCGGGAATTGCCGCTCCTGTGCGGAGACAGAGGCGAGGAGGTCGGCGAACTCAGGAAAGTCACTTAACCCAGGATTCTTCTCCAGTCTGACTGCCGCCGTCACATGCTTAATTATTTCAGTAGGATGAACAGCGGAGTGAGCAGCAGCCACTCGGTCCCAGATTAATTGCTGTCAGATGCAACTTCTCTGGGGGAGTCCCGACTGACGTCATGCTCAATGGGGGAAGACCCCTGGATGGTGCGAACTCCCGGGCTGGAACGGAGGCAGGAACGGGATCCCGAAGCGAGGGGTGACGATTCCTCCTCTTCGCTTCCTGCCGGGATTTACCTCCAGCCCACGGAGTATCTCGCGCTGTGCGGTGATGTCATATCTCCTCGCGCTGACTTCAGGGTGGTTAGCGAAGCGGGGGAGATGATTCAAAACCTCCTCAGCTTGGTCCAGGTACCCGTGCACGTCGCTGTGGAAGTCGAGGAGGGAGGCGGTGATGAGGATTTCACTGACGCACTCGAGGGCATCCGCCAGCACGTCGCTCCGACTCTGAGCGCGGACCCTCCACGACGGCATGCTTCCAGCACGGTACCCAGACAGGAAGGAGCAGTCCAATTACTGCAAAAACTCACGGTGGCCGGCAAATCACTGGCTGCGACCTACTGTCACGAATGGCTCTTGCGAGCCATTAATAAGAGCCAAGGGCCAACCAGTGAGTTTGCATGGTTTATTAATAAGGGAAAGCAACAAAGGAAAAGAGCCTCGTGGGGCAAAACACAAATAACACAGGAGGTACACTTACGGATAACGATGAGGGAAGAGAGGAGGGCTGGAGCTGGACGTAGGGACTCCAGCCTAATCCACAGCGAGAGGTACGTGCGGATAGCGTGAGGTCGCAGCCCTGAGCAAACAGGGCCGCTCCCTTATATAGGGGTTGACAGCTCATCAGCTGATGAGTGGTAATTGGCCTCCAGCCGTGCCGTGGTGCTTGGCTTCTGACAGCCGGAAGCACCGCTGAGACGCTGTCATAACAAAGGCCTGGCTGAGATGATGTATGGCCTGAGCGCGGACGAACATCGTCGCTCAGACCATGACACCACCAAGGAACACTGTGTCTCAGTGCAAGGAGTCAGATTGTGGAACGCTTGGGGACCTGAATTAAAATCATGTACAATGCTTGGACAATTTAAACAAAAACTAAAGGAAGAAATACTCCCAACATATATACAAAATGACATGTAAAATCACATAAGGATTATCATATCCAGTCTGTGTTGTGCTGCTGCTTAGTTTTGTTTTGTCACGTTTTGTCTTAGCTTTGTTCTGATTTGTAATCACTTTTATTTTATTTTATTTCTGAATTCTTAGATGGAACATGGGTGGGCAATATAAGCTGCAGCTTCAGCCATCACCCATCCATCCATCCATCCATCCATCTTCTACCGCTTTTCCGGAGGTCCGGGTCGCGGAGGCAGCAGTTCAAGCAGAGAAGCCCAGACTTCCCTCTCCCCAGCCACCTGCTCCAGCTCTTCAGAGGGGATACCAAGGCGTTCCCAGACTAGCTGGGAGACATAGTCTCTCCACCGAGTCCTGGGTCTGCCCCGGGGTCTCCTCCCAGTGGGACGTGCCTGAAACACCTCAAGTGGGAGGCGTCCAGGAGGCATCCTAATCAGATGCCCATACCACCTCAACTGACTCCTTTCAATGTGGAGGAGCAGCGGTTCTACTCTGAGCCTCTCCCGGATGACTGAGCTCCTCACCCTATCTCTGAGGGTGAGTCCAGCAATCCTACGGAGAAAGCTCATTTCAGCCGCTTGTATCCGCGATCTCGTTCTTTCGGTCATTACCCAAAGCTCGTGACCATAGGTGAGAGTAGGAACGTAGATTGACTGGTAAATCGACAGCTTTGCCTTAGAACTAAGCTCCCTCTTCACCACAACAGACCGGTACAACGTCCGCATCACTGCAGATGCTGCTCCAATCCGTCTGTCGATCTCTCGCTCCATTTTCCCCTCACTCGTGAACAAGACCCCAAGATACTTAAACTCCTCCACTTGGGGCAGGAGCCTGTCCCCAACCCGGAGAGGACAATCCACCTTTTTCCGGCTGAGGACCATGGACTCGGACTTGGAGGTGCTGATTCTCATCCCAGCCGCTTCACACTCAGCGGCAAACCGTCCCAGCAAGAGCTGTAGGTCATTGCTGGATGAAGCCAACAGGACAACATCATCTGCAAACAACAGAGATGAGATCCTGTGGTCACCAAGCATGACACCCTCCATTCCCTGGCTGCGCCTAGAAATCCTGTCCATAAAAATTATGAACAGGACCGGTGACAAAGGGCAGCCCTGGCGGAGTCCAACTCTCACTGGGAATGACTCCGACCGAGTGTTGGCAATGCGAACTAAACTCTCACAACGGTCGTACAGAGACCGAATAGCTCGTAACAACAAGCCCGATACCCCATACTCCCGAAGCACCCCCCACAAAAATCCACGAGGGACGCGGTCAAATGCCTTCTCCAAGTCCACAAAACACATGTAAACTGGTTGGGCAAACTCCCACGAACCCTCAAGAATTCTCGAGAGGGTAAAGAGCTGGTCCGATGTGCCACGGCCAGGACGAAAACCACATTGCTCCTCCTGAATCCGAGGTTCGACCAACGGCCGGACTCTCCTCTCCAATACCTTGGCATAGACCTTCCCAGGGAGGCTGAGGAGTGTGATCCCTCTAAAGTTGGAGCACACCCTCCGGTCCCCTTTTTTGAAGAGAGGAACCACCACCCCGGTTTGCCATGCCAAAGGCACTGCCCCCGACCTCCACGCAATGTTGCAGAGGCGTGTCAACCATGACAACCCAACAACATCCAGGGCCTTGAGGTACTCGGGGCGAATCTCGTCCACCCCCGGGGCCCGGCCACCAAGGAGATTTTTAACCACCTTGGCGACCTCAGCCCCTGTGATAGGCGAGTCATCCCCCTCGTCCCCAAACCCTGCTTCCTCTGTGGAAGGCGTATCAGTGGGATTGAGGAGATCCTCGAAGTATTCCTTCCACCGCCCGACGATATCCCCAGTTGAAGTCAACAGTGTCCCATCCGCACCATACACAGTGTGGACGGGGAGCTGCTTTCCCCTCCTGAGCCGCCGAACAGTTTGCCAGAATCTCTTTGAAGCCGACCGAAAGTCTTGTTCCATGGCCTCACCGAACTCCTCCCATACCCGGGTTTTTGCTTCAGCAACCACCCGAGCTGCACTCCGCTTGGCCTGCCGGTACACCTCAGCTGCTTCGGGAGTCCCACAAGCCAACCAAGCTTGATAGGACTCCTTCTTCAGCTTAATGGCCCCCCTCACCACTGGTGTCCACCACTTGGTTCGGGGGTTGCCACCACGAGATGCACCGACCACCTTGCGGCCGCAGCTCTGGGCTGCCGCTTCAACAACAGAGGTGGAGAACATGGCCCATTCAGACTCCATGTCTCCAGACTCCCTCGGAATGTGGTTGAAGTTCTTCCGGAGGTGGGAGTTGAAGACCTCCCGGACAGGGGCCTCAGCCAGACGCTCCCAGCACACCCTCACTATACGTTTGGGTCTACCAGGTCTGAATGGCTTCCTCCCCTGCCATCGGATCCAACTCACCACCAGGTGGTGATCAGTTGACAGCTCTGCACCTCTCTTTACTCGGGTGTCCAAGACATACGGTCGCAGGTCTGATGATACGATAACAAAATCAATCATCGACCTGCGGCCTAGGGTGTCCTGGTGCCAGGTGCACATATGGACACCCTTATGCTTGAACATGGTGTTCGTTATAGACAGACTGTGGTTAGCACAGAAGTCCAATAACTGAACACCACTCGGGTTCAGATCGGGCAGGCCGTTCCTCCCAATCACCCCCCTCCAGGTTTCACTGTCGTTGCCCACGTGCGCATTGAAGTCCCCCAGTAGGACAATGGAGTCTCCAGGAGGAGCACCCTCCAGCACCCCAGTCACAGACTCCAAAAAGGGTGGGTACTCTGAAACATCATTTGGTGCATAGGCACAAATGATGGTCAGGACCCGTTTCCCAACCCGAAGGCGCAGGGAAGCAACCCTTTCGTCCACCGGGGAAAACTCCAATATAGAGGCAGCAAGGTGGGGCGATACAAGAATACCTACCCCTGCTCGTCGCCTCTCGCCCGGGGCAACTCCAGAAAAGGCCAAGCTCCAGCCCCTCTCCAGGAGACTGGTTCCGGAACCGGAGCTGTGTGTTGAGGTGAGGCCAACTATATCTAGCCGGTATCGCTCAATCTCGTACACCAGCTCAGGCTCCTTCCCCACCAGAGAGGTGACATTCCACGTACCAAAAGCCAGTTTAGAAAGCTTGGGATCAGTCCGCCAAGGTCTCCGCCTTTGACTGCCACCTAATCCACATAGCACCGGACTTCCATGATCCCTCCTGCAGGTGGTGAACCTACTGGAGGGCGGACCCATGTAACTCCTTCGGGCTGAGCCCGGCCGGGTCCCATGGGTGGAAACCCGGCCACCAGACGCTAGCCTTCGAGCCCCTCCCCCAGGCCTGGCTCCAGGGTGGGGCCCCGGTAACCCCATACCGGGCGGGGTACACTGAATCCTTGATATACAATTTATCATGAGAGTCTGTTGGATCGTTCTTCGTCTGGCCCTTCACCCAGGACCAGTTTGTCTTGGGAGACCCTATCAGAGGCAAATTGCCCCGGACAACATAGCTCCTGGGATCACTGGGGCACGCAAACCCCCCCACCACGATAAGGTGACGATCCATGAGGGGGTGACGATCCATGAGGGGGCCATTTCGGATAACTTATGCTGAATTGTATAATTTGAGGAGTTATTGTTTAATTTGACCTTGTTGATTTTTTTTCCCCTTGTTATATTATTCTGTTCCTTTTTTAAATCTTTTAATCTAATCTATCCAAAATAAATAAAGATTCATTCATACACTAGCAGAGTGGAGACGATGACGTAAATTTCATCACATGAGGTTTCCGGTTACACGTACGCGGACAGCAGAGGTGTAGCATGAAGCAAGCTAATGCGGAAAAACTTTTGAAATGATTTATCTTGGTCTCATTTTTTTACATTACAAAAACCTGGCATTTGAACAGGGGTGCGTCGACTTTTTATATCCACTGTAGTTATTGGATGTCTGTGGGTTTGCTCTGACTAGTGCATAAAGATCAGTGATAGCTATGTCACTATTGTCACTGAATGACAAACTCTAGGCTTCATGGGCTGAATTCTGTACAAAGCTTTATTCAAATATGCATGCACTTTACAGTTTAGACAAATAAGTCATCAGCAGTTGTCATAGAAAACTGAGTTGCAGTAACCCTGCCCATGAGGATTTGTGGCACGCCGTGTTTATCTGATGCTTGTTAAGTGTTAATTGGAGCATCTCAGGTGTAGTGAACAGCATGGGTGCAGTGCCACAGAGACATGTAGCTCATTTGGGGCTTGTGGAAAGCAAACCCAGACATGGGGGTGGTGAACAATTAAAAGACTCACACCTTTGTGGGCACTAGTTGGATTGTCTGGTTGATATCTCACTGATATGAGTTCATGCATTTCTTAAATGTGAATTCCTCCTCTGATAGTTTGATTTTATTGTTCCCACATTTCTCTTTCAGTGGAATAGTGGAATAAGTCTTGAACCATGAGCTCAGTGGCAGTGTTGACCCCGGAGAGCTTTGCGGAGCATCGCAGTGGCCTCAAGGACCAGGAGATTTCCGGTAGTGTCCTGTTTTTTTTGTTTTGGTTTTTTTTTTTGTCCTCCATTGAATTTTCACTTCTGTTAGTAGGGTTTATAAAAATGTATCCTAATTGAGGCAGATTGAACATTTTCAGCTACACTTATATACCGCTTTATCTAAATGTTTTGACTACCTTCTGTATTACCATTTCCTTAGGTCTGTCATGAATACCAGTTTTGGGGCTGAAAATTTGGAAGTGATCCATATCGAATATTCAGATATTCTGTGCAGTCTTTCTTCTCCCTCAGTGGACTGCATCAGCATAGTTTTTTTTTTTTTCCATTGATGTGGCTTTTCTTATACATTTGGATTTTATTTTATGTCAATGTTTCAATTTTTTGCCATAAATTTGCAACTTTTCTTGTAAAATCTAAAATGATTTTCTTGTAAACTTACTATTTTTTTATTATATATATGTATTTTTCTTGTAAATCAAATTTTTCCCTAAGAAGTTTTTTCCGTTAGTATTTTTGTCTGACATTTGCAGTTTTGTCATGTAAATATGAGTCTTCCTTCTCATGCATTTGCAAATTTATTCATGTAAATTTGTGACTATCATCAAGTTGCTGCTTCTTTCGTGTGATATGGGGTTTTTCTTTTTGTATTTGCAGTGGTTTTTTTTAATGTCAGTTTGGTAAAGGTAAAATTCTAATTGACAAATATTACAAATATCCAAATGCCCGATTTGAAATACAAAAACCAATGTAATGAATGAATATTCCGATAACTGAATATTTGGGTACAGCCCTACATTTCTCCATCATTACCCTTTTTTATCCTTGTCTCTCTGGGCCAGGCTGCGTCCCTGAGGATGAGGCCTACATCCCTACCTATCTGGAGGCCTTCCCTCCCCTGCCGGAGAAGGGGGTGCCAGGGGAGAAGGCTGTGGAGCCAGCTACAGCATGGGGAAGCAAGATCAGGCCCATCAAAGCCTCTGTCATTACACAGGTCAGGACGCCACTGTTGTATGAAGATGGTTGGCATGGTCCACATATGGCATTTATAAAAGTATAGACACAGGCTGTAGATGCTTAAAGAAGTACTGTAATGATTACAGTTAAAGAGGACAGTAAAAAGCACATCTTCTGGAAACATATGAAACACATTAAACCTCCCGTCTCCTGACCCCTCGTCTGTCCCCAGGTGTTCCATGTGCCTCTTGAGGAGCGTCGCTACAAGGACAACAGCCAGTTCGGGGAGGGCGAGGAGGCCAAAGTGTGCTTGGACATCATGCAGCGAACCGGGGCCCACATTGAGCTGTCCTTGGCCAAAGACCAGGGCCTGTCCATCATGGTCACTGGCAAACTGGATTCTGTGATGAAGGCTCGCAAGGAAATTGTAGCTCGTCTGCAGACACAGGTGAGTTTACTATTGGTTGTTAGAGTTTTACTGAAAGGTTAAATCACTGAGGCGCCAATCAAAGAGGTGTACAGGTTTTTCACCTGCCCATCTCGGCATGTGCTTCACTCCCATGTGCTTGCATTTATGCATCATCACCTATACTCACCAACATCAGAGGTGGATAGAGGCAATCACGATCACTGAATCTGTGTGACCTCATGTAGTTAATGTAACATTGGTCAAAACACATTTAAATCACCACATTGAATGATAACTCTTAATGTAAACCGGATATGCACAGGGAGAGGAAATAGTAGCTTCAGCCACAATAATCCTATCAGGCCGACTTGGAACACAGAGTTGAAGTGAAAAATGACTGTCAGATCCCAAGGGGGCCCTTTCTGGGCCACAGCAGCAAACATGCTGATTTCTACTTCAGTGGGTGCACTGAGGTTCACCTGTTTAGCTGAGCTGCAGTTATTGATACAAAAGTGCAGAATAACAAGAAAGTGTGTCCCCTTTGCAAGGTTGAATGGTTTCTAGCAATATAATGAACTAGAGAAATTTACACTAATACCCCACCGAACCGAAAATACTATCTCTTTATTCAGTTCAGTGCTTACTCACCTACTCGCATCCTTCTTTTCTCCCACTCCTCTAGGCGTCAGCGACCGTTGCCATCCCAAAGGAGCACCATCGTTTTGTCATTGGGAAAAATGGCGAGAAACTGCAGGAGCTGGAGCTGAAGACTGCCACCAAGATTGCTATTCCACGACCTGACGACCCTAGCGCCAACATCCGCATCACTGGTACAAAGGAGGGCATTGAGAAGGCGCGGCACGAAATCCTGCTTATCTCTGCAGAGCAGGTCAGTCCACCTGAGAGCAGGGTCGGTGAGAGCAGCTCAGTTGCACAGTGACTTCATTTTGCATGCCATGTTGTTGTTATATCATTGAAAACCTGCAAGTTATTTTAGCTGGCAATGATTAGATTCATAGATGAGATATAAAAGATCAACATAGCTTCCTGGTTGGAGAAACTTAAAGTTGCACTATGCAGAAGATAATTATATAGATTTGAAAGTTGTCATCCTGTAGGAATTTGTAATGCAAATGGTCTGACAGGACAACTACACCACAGCAAGTCTTTTTCAAGTCTGCAGGAAGTTTCAGACATGATGGTTTCTTTGCCTACCATCATCATAGCAGTCTGTTGGGGGCGACAATGACTGTTTCATTTAGGTCTGATCACACAGGCACATTTAAGGTAATGGTTTGGCTGGTCTACGACAGATGAAAGATGTCATAGGCATGCATGCAGAGAGGGAGCTACAGAAAAGAGGCAGTTTTTTTTCCTTGCTTTTTCTCAGATTTTGTGCTTTTTCAGCTTTAAACATGCATTATTTCTAATGACCAGCAGGGGGAGACTACCAGATTTCATGACAGTTTTGCTTTGATGTTCTCATTAAACATTTTTCTGATAAGTTTTTTGGTTTTAAGGAAGGCTTATTGATTATGTTGTTTTTGTAAATTGTGATTTAAGTCAAAGGAACGTTAAAACAGTGCATTTTAGGGAGCACTTACACTGTGATTTGCTAATCACTAATATATCAGGTTGTAGCGCGTCTCAGTTGCAGTCATTTATTCACCCCTGACTTGTTACATCTTGTTTCAAAACATCACAATGATTGCAAATGAAGGGCTGAACTCGGTGCTTCAAAGCAGGTTTTCCAACACAAATGGGCAGCCTTCACAAAGACATTCTGTTGCTGAATATGCTGTTTAAACTCATTTATAGTCTGACTAGAGGGGCATTGATCAAGCTTTGCCAAATACAGCAGATAATCATCGGCATAATCTTATTATAATGACGCGGTTTATTGGCTTGTTTTTATTTTATTGCTTTTTCAATCTGCTTTTCTAAACTATCAATTGCCAGTTAAACTAAAAATCCTGCACTGCACACACATAAAGATTATTCATTACTCCAAAAGTACCAAAACTCTTGTACATTGCCAATAAATACTCAACCCTCTTTTAAAGTGGAAAGCACTTAGAGTGTATGCATGCGCGTGCGTGCACGCATGCATGCGCGCATGTGCGCGCACACACACACACACACACAGAGGGGCGTATTACAAGGACGCGGTCAGTCCTCAGTTGTCGGTGACACAGAACGCATTTATGTGCATTTCTAAGTTCATTTCTTTGTCACAGCAGCTCAGAAATTAATTTTCCACTGGGCTCACGGTGTGAAGAGGCCAGTCTAATTATTCAGAGGTGTGTTTTGGATAATCCAATACAAAGCGCTCCTGCCCATACCTTTAATGCATAGAGATGCATTATCTAAAGTGAACAATGATCATGACCGCTTGTTTAAAATGGGTTTTCGTTGGCCAAAGCCCATGCATGTGAGCAAAAATGCACACAATAGTAACGCTGCTTGGTTATAAGGAAGACCCCAATCACAGTTGATGCCCAGTTAGTTATTATAGAGAGAACAAATGTATAAGAATTTGCTGAAAAATCAGCTGAATGGTTTAACATGCTACGCAAGGATGCAACACACAAACATAAATGGGTTTGAAACTTCAGGAAGAGGATGATGCCTGTTCAAACTTTCATAAACTTTCATTAACGGTGGCGTGGAAGTTGCTCCTAGCCTGTGGGGAGATGAAGTGCTCCCTCTCCTGTTGCTTTCGCTGACCAAGGGTCTTCCCTGTTGGGGGGATCTGCTAAGGTTTTTGGCTCGCTATCCCAGTCCCTCCAGGGCAGGAGGGAAGGAAGAGACCTGGCGTGGCTTCCTGTCCGCTGCCGAACCCGGCCACGAAGCGAGCCCACTCTTGGCGGCCCCTGCCTGGGGATGACGGGTAGCAGTTGGGGAGCTTGCTGAGGGAGAACGGCGATGTAAGCACGGTGCAGGCGGCCTCTGCCAGGCTGGAAACCTGGAGGTAGGTAACTGAGGCAGATGTGGACGCATCTCCTGTCTCTCTGGGGAGTTACAGTCAAAAGTAAAATGCAGCACACTCCTTGTTCATTCATTTATTCTGCTAAAAATAAACACATTAATACCTAATAAGTCCGTTATGAAAATGAAAATGCGGATGGAATAAAAATATTCAGGCTGACACACCTACCCCAGTGCACCGCACATCCTTATAGAACGCACACATCCTCCCTGTTCATTGATTCATTCCCCTGAAAAAAATCATACATTAATCCCTAATCTATAGACCCCAATGGTAAGTCCACAATTAAAATGAGAGTGTGGATGGAATAAAAAGCTGTTTAGTGTGTGATCTTATAATATAATCGTCCATCATTTTATTTATGGCTGTTACAACTCTCTCCATTAAAATAACAGAAGATCCCAGTGCATGCTGTTTCCTCCTGAGCTCTGGAGCTGCGCGATTTCAAAATACCCCACTGAAATAGCATTAAACAATGCGCTTCTGACAACAGACCTACTTTTTCTTGATCAAAAGTGGATTGTCATGAAATGCCCCCCTAATAGTGATGCGCATGAGATTGCGTGCCGTGACATCTCTTTGAAATGAGCCTCCGCCTCCCAGCGCAACATGGGTGCACTGTCTACCGTCTGGGAACAGAAACAATAAATGGCTTATGTAATAATTTGCTCAACTTAGGATCTATTTTATTACTGTAAATAAACTCCAAATTATGGGAAAAAAATTCACTGAATTAAAAAAAACATATTTCAGTCCTCCTGCTTGTTGGATGTGAAATTCTGCCTTCTGCATTTTTTTTTTGTTTTCATTTGCCAGAACAGAAGGTGGCAGCAGGCATTTAAGCTGACCACCAAACAGGAAGGAGGAAGTGGTTGCTCTGCGAGCGGAAGAACCTTATCTTTGTGTGTTTTCATTTTTTTTTTTTCCTGAGTAACAAACGTGGATAGAACTATTTGTAGATGACATTTGATTAATGTATCACTGAAACTGTTTAGAGTACAGATGGTGAATTCATGTTGGTTTTCTTTTAGTTAGCTTTTCATGTACAGATAGCGCAGTACATTATGGGAAACCTCGTTGTCTAAGAGCTATGATTTGGAACAGACCTCTCCTTCTGCTGACCATCAAGACATCTGACAAACACTGAGACTGGTTATATAGTCACAATAATCTGTAGTAAGAGGTGCTGCTCCTACCCTGGCAACAGGGAAGAAGTAGACCCCAAACATGGCTGTACTACAGGCAAAATCTGCACTCCTCCATTGTGACGGGGTGGGCCATGTCCAACAAGGTAGAGGAGGCCTTGGCTTTGGAACAGTGACACCTCTCTGGCAAAAGGCATCTCCAGCCGAATGCCAAACTATGGAGGTAGAGGAGGTGTGTCAACAGGAGGAAGCAGCCAGAAGGGCCAGAGCCGTAGCACAAGCCAAAGAGGGTTGATGGACGAGGTGGGAGGGTGTCGAAAAGAGGAAATCACATGGAGAGAACTCTGGGGCATGGAATCCAGCAGGCTGAGCTTCATCATCCGAGCTACATATGATGTGCTGCCCTCTCCCACAAATCTGCAGCTGTGGGTTGGAAAGGATCCATCTTGCCCTCTGTGTACAGCCCCAGCAACACTCAAGCACATCTTGGTTGGTTGCAGGACTAGCCTCACTCAAGGCAGATACACGTGGAGACACAGACAGGTCCTCAGGTGTCTAGCCAATAAACTTGAGTGCAAAAGAGTATCCATCAACAACCAACCCTTCAGCAAACAGGATGTGCGCCGACATCTACCATCATTTGTTCAAGCGGGGGCCAAGCTGAGAACCAGTCCCTTACTCCCTGATCTGGGTCCACTGATTGCAGCCAGGGATTGGCAGATGTGAGCTGACTTGGATCAAAGGCTCATTTTCCCTCCGGAGATCGCAGTTACCACCCTGCGACCAGATCTCATCCTCTGGTCTAATTCATCTAAGCTCACCTATATTATTGAGTTGACAGTACCCTGGGAGGACGCTGTCGAGGAAGCTTGTGAGCATAAGAAGCTGCGGTATTGATGACCTGACACCGCCGAGAGGACACAGTCCAAGGACGGATAATTTTTTCACACATAAGTAGTTGTTCCAAACTCCTTATAAGAACTTCTTATACAAAGATATCAAGTGATGATAATCAAGTCAGTGGCGATAATGCACCTGTAAGCTGGTTGCCAACCACCAATCAAATCTAAAAGAAGAAGAAGTATTCCAACTTAGCAACTGAGGCAGGGGACAGAGGCTGGAAGATAAAGTTTGAACAACTTGTGGTGGGTCTGCCTCGGCAGAGGGTGTCACATCAAAGGATTCCGGCATCAAAACAACTCATGGAATCGTCAACATCAAAGGATTCCAGCATCAGAGCTACAATTTTTAATTGTCAACATCAAAGGATCCCGGCATTTAATAGTCTGCCTGTGACATCATATGGGATGTCTATGACATCATATAGGATCATGTGGGTCTGTGATGTCTATGACATCAAATGGGTTGTCTAGGACATCATAGGACATGATATAGTCTATGGCTCATTTCCTATGATCTGTGGGCTATTAAAAGGACATGTTCAGAACTCCTTATAAGAACTCATACAAACACACAGTCCAAGGATGGATAATTTTTTCACACATAAGGAGTTGTTCATCTTCTTCTTCTTCTTTTATATTTGATTGGTGGTTGGCAACCAGCTTACAGGTGCATTACTGCCACTGACTTGATTATAATCACTCTATATCTTTGTATAAGTTCTTATAAGGAGTTCTGAACAACGCCTTATGTGTGAAAAAATTATCTGTCCTTGGACTGTGTCCTCGGCGGTGGCGTGTTCTCCAGAACTCCTTATACAAATAGAGTGATGATAATCAAGTCAGTGGCGGTAATGCCCCTGTAAGCTGGTTGCCAACCGCCAATCAAATCTAAAAGAAGAAGAATCATATAGCCTACGGATCATTTCCTATGATCTATGGGCTATCAAAAGCTGGTCAATGAAGGGGAGTTGTTCAGAACTCCTTCTGGGAGCTCCTTGTGCAAAGATATAGAGTGATGATATAGAGTGAAGTACGTGGTGGTAATGCACCTGTAAGCTGGTTGCCAACTGCCAATCAAATCTAAAAGAAGAAGAAGAAAAGCTGGTCGCCGCCGCCGAGTGGACCAGTTGCTGGCTGGGAATGAAGAAGGAGTGATACCATGAGGAAAATGTCACACAGTTCGCTGCTCTCGTTAGTTTCGGAGGGACACTTCGCCTGCACCTCGGACACAGTCCAAGGACGGATAATTTTTTTTTCACACGAGTTGTTCAGAACTCCTTATACAAAGACAGAGTGATGATAATCAAGTCAGCGGCGGTAATGCAACTGCAAGCTGGTTGCCAACCGCCAATCAAATCTAAAAGAAGAAGGCTTCTAAGGCAAACAGCTAAACCGCGGGACACATACCCAGGCTTGTTCAACCTGTGGTGAGCCTGCCTCAGTGGAGGGTGTCTTGTGATAAATGGCCGAAACACCCTGTGATGCTGAGGTACACAACTGACGATGTGTCCCGGCGGTGAAGCCTTATAGTAGCCATCTCTCAAGAACTCCCCATGGACTCGGAAGTGGTGCAAACATCAGGGATTGTAACAGCTAGTCCTTTCATTGAATGTTGATAACTGGATGAATAATCAGATAATGGTAATAATTAGTTTTCCAAGCAGTTGTGTTGTGGGAAACCTATTGTAATTGTTCTAATTCCACTTATTTATTTTTTTCCACAATATTTTTTATTGAACTTTTTTTACAAATATGGTATAAACAGTCAGACATAAACACAAAAGTAATTTAAAAATTAAAAAGAATAATAATAATAAAAAAAATGTGTAATAAAAATAATAACAGCCATTAACCAAAACAGGTCAACAACAATGCTCCTCTGTTTAGTCTAGGTAATCTATTACATAAGAATGCATAATATATATTGAAACAAAATATCAAACTTCATGAATAAAAAAAAAAAGATCTCGTTTTTAAAAAAAAAAAAAATCACCAGCTTGGAATTTGCAAGGTCCACACATATCATTCACCTTCTTCTTCAGAAGTTATGTTTAATTTCTTTACATAATCAATGAAAGGTCTTCATACAGTGGGGCAAAAAAGTATTTAGTCAGCCAACAACTGTGCAAGTTCTCCCACTTAAAAGATAAGAGAGGTCTCCAATTTTCATCATAGGTATACCTCAACTATGAGAGACAAAATGAGAAAAAAAAAATCCAGAAAATCACATTGAAGGATTTTTAATGAATTAATTGGTAAATTCCTGGGTAAGATAAGTATTTGGTCACTTACAAACAAGCAAGATTTCTGGCTCTCACAGACCTGTAACTTCTTCTTTAAGAGGCTCCTCTGTCCTCCGCTCGTTACCTGTATTAATGGCACCTGTTTGAACTCATTATCAGTATAAAAGACACCTGTCCACAACCTCAAACAGTCAGACTCCAAACTCCACTATGGCCAAGACCAAAGGGCTGTCAAAGGACACCAGAAACAAAATTGTAGACCTGCACCAGGCTGGGAAGACTGAATCTGCAATAGGTAAGCAGCTTGGTGTGAAGAAATCAACTGTGGGAGCAATAGTTACAAAATGGAAGACATACAAGACCACTGATAATCTCTCTCGATCTGGGGCTCCACGCAAGATCTCACCCCGTGAGGTCAAAATGATCACGAGAACGGTGAGCAAAAATCCCAGAACAACACGGGGGACCTAGTGAATGACCTGCAGAGAGCTGGGACCAAGGTAACAAAGGCTACATCAGTAACACACTACGCCGCCAGGGACTCAAATCCTGCAGTGCCAGACGTGTCCCCCCTGCTTAAGCCAGTACATGTCCAGGCCCGTCTGAAGTTTGCTAGAGAGCATTTGGATGATCCAGAAGAGGATTGGGAGAATGTCATATGGTCAGATGAAACCAAAATAGAACTTTTTGGTAAAAACTCAACTTGTCGTGTTTGGAGGAGAAAGAACACCATACCTACTGTGAAGCATGGGGGTGAAAACATTATACTTTGGGGCTGTTTTTCTGCAAAGGGACCAGGACGACTGATCCGTGTAAAGGAAAGAATGAATGGGGCCATGTATCGTGAGATTGTGAGTGAAAACCTCCTTCCATCAGCAAGGGCATTGAAGATGAAACGTGGCTGGGTCTTTCACCATGACAATGATTCCAAACACACTGCCCGGGCAACGAAGGAGTGGCTTCGTAAGAAGCATTTCAAGGTCCTGGAGTGGCCTAGCCAGTCTCCAGATCTCAACCTATTAGAAAATCTTTGGAGGAAGTTGAAAGTCTGTGTTGCCCAGCGACAACCCCAAAACATCACTGCTCTAGAGGAGATCTGCATGGAGGAATGGGCCAAAATACCAGCAACAGTGTGTAAACCTTGTGAAAACTTAAAGAAAACATTTGACCTCTGTCATTGCCAACAAAGGGTATATAACAAAGTATTGAGATGAACTTTTGTTATTGACCAGATACTTATTTTACCGAGGAATTTACCAATTAATTCATTAAAAATCCTTCAGTGTGATTTTCTGGATTTTTTTTCTCATTTTGTCTCCCATAGTTGAGGTATACCTATGATGAAAATTGGAGACCTCTCTCATCTTTTAAGTGGGAGAACTTACACAATTGGTGGCTGACTAAATACTTTTTTGCCCCACTGTATATTCTCAAACACATTTTCCTTTGATTTCAGTATATATGTTATTCTTTCTAGTGGAAGGTTTGTTAACATCTGTCTTAACCACTGAGTCACATCTGGTCTATGAGTCTTTTTCCACAGTAGTGCAATACATTTTTTGGCATCAAGCAAACCGAGGTCTATGAATGTTCTTTCACTTTTATTGAAGTTGTGTTTTTCTGGATACAGACCCAACAAAAACAGTTTAGAGTTCAGTGTGATTTGTTTCGAAATTATTTTTTCAATTGTTACCCTCACCTCTTCCCAAAACATTCTGATTTTTCTACATTCCCATAAACAGTGAAATAGGGTTCCTTTACTTTCCATGCATTTTGTGCATGTATCTGGTGTGCTTTTGTTATATCTATTTAATTCCACTGGTGTAACATACATCCGCATTAACCATTTAAAATGTATCAGTTTAAGACGTACATTTATTGATTTGGTTTGAGCTCCTGCACAAGCCATTTCCCATTGTTCCTCTGAGATTTCAATTTGCAGGTCTTCTTTCCAGTCATTCAGTCTTTTCTGTGAGTTTTCACATGAGAATAGTGTCAATGAGTTATAAAACTCTGAAATGATACTCTTTCTCTTACTATCTTTTATCAAAAATTTTTCCAAAGATGAATAAGTAGGTCAGGTGAGAGCATTATTTTGATTTGACCAAATAAAATTTCTAAGCTGAAAATATTTTAAAAAGTGTGTTCTATTAAGATTGAATTTAATCCTTAGTTCTTCAAAAGACATTGTTATCTGAGTGTGACAAATATAAGTCTTGAATCTCTTGAATCCCTTTTAAATTCCATACTTTAAATACAGTATCCGCTCTCCCTGGTGTAAAATATTGATTACCCCATATTGGGCTAAATTGTGACAGTGAGTGTGGTTCTTTTAAATATTTTTTAGTTTCACATCATATTTTGATCATGTGCTTTACAATTGGATTTTTAACTTGTTTCTGTAATTTTTTAGCCGAGTCTGAGTATATGAATAAGGGAAGAGGTAAAGGTAAATTGTATGACTCCATTTCAGTCCAATGAGGAGGATCATTTGTTGAAAAATAATATGTCATAGACCTCAGTTGTGCTGACCAGTAATACAACATAAAGTTTGGACATTTCAGACCTCCACAATCAAATGGTAAGTATAGTAAGGACAAACGTAATCTTGCCTTCCTATTGTTCCATATAAATTCCACTAACTTTTTTTTAATTCTTGAGAATAGATCTGAAGGTGGTGGTAAAGGGATGTTTTGGAATAAGTAAAGTATTTTTGGTAAGATATTGATTGATTGATTGATTGATTTTTTTATTTGAACATTGTTAAAGAAAGAAAAAAGAGAGTTCAAAACACAACAAAAAAACAAACCAAAAATAAAATGTTCAAAAGGAGTGGGAAGAAGCCAATGCTTATACAGTCCCACCCCTTCTCCACACCAAACAAATTACAGTATTACTCATAATCATCATTATCCCACAACCACATTCACCTTAATACACCCATAGTCAAATTATACAACAAAAATGACACAACAATGACAGTCCATATCCAACAATATTACAACAACAATAAACATACAATTCTGGCATGTTCAATGCAAACACAAACAACACCATCACCTTCACAATCACCATAACACACAAGAACCTTCCCTCACTGAAGACACAATGTAACATCACTGCCCTTCATTCTCATACTGCTCAAAAATCATTTCTTTATATGTTGATTTAAATATATGGATGTTGGGACATTGCCTGTGTTTCTCCCCCAACCCATTCCACAGTTTTACCCCACACACAGACACACAAAAACTCTTCCGTGTAGATCTTACTAAGTGAATTTTAAATTTTGCATTCCCCCGTAAATTATATTTCCCTTCTCTCTCCCTGAATAGATTCTGTATATTGTGTGGCAAGAGGTTTTTACTAACTTAAAACATTAATTGTGCTGTGTAATAATGAACCAGATCCCATAATTTCAATAACTTCGAATGTAAAAACAATAAATTAGTATGTTCGAGGTACCCGACTTTGTGTATAACACGGACTGCCCTTTTTTGTAATATTAACAATGAATTAAGTTTACTTTTATAACTGTTACCCCAAACTTCTATACAATAAGTCAAGTATGGAAGTACTAATGAACAATACAAAATATGAAGTGATTTATAATCTAGGACCTGCTTAATTTTTTTTATAATTGCAATATTTTTTGCAACTTCATTTTGTATGTATCTGACATGTGGTTTCCAACTAATTTTATCATCCATTACTACACCCAAAAACATGATCTCCTTAACTTTTTCAATAACTACATTATCTATATGAATGTGTATATCTTCTTTATTTTTACAATTACCAAATATCATTACCTTAGTTTTATCTATATTTAGTGATAGTTTATTACAATCCATCCATTTTTTTAGCTTATTTAATTCATTATTTATAGTATGGATTAGTTGATTATAATTATTTCCAGAATAAAATAAATTAGTATCATCAGCAAAATAATATTATTTTTAATAATTTAGAAACTTGGAATATATCATTTATATATATGTTAAATAATTTTGGGCTCAATACTGACCCTTGGGGGACCCCATATTTAAGTATATTAATTCTCTCCCGATCATCGACATTTGTAGTGACATCCATCTCTGAAGTAACTCATTAATATCTGTCATTAAGGCTTCATAGTTGGCACTGGTGACTGATTCTAGCTTAGGCAAAATTTGAATTCCTAAATATTTAAACTGATCAACAACATTGAATTGGTTTACCTCAGGAGCTGGGTGATTTCTCTGGGTCTCATTTAGCATTAATATTGAAGATTTTGTTTTGTTTATTTTAGTTAGTTAGTTAGTTAATTCCCTTCACACCAATGTAGATGCATGGGGCGGCGCCTATCTCTGTTTCTCTGACCCTAGGCCACACAGCTACTGTAAGCAGTGAAAGCTACAGTGGGGGGTCAGTCCTCTGGTAGCTCTGTGCGTAACTTTTACTTTCCCCGTTCCATTATGCGGAGCACCACGCTAGAAGGCAGAAAGCACCATTTTTATATGGTCCTTTGGTATGACCCGGCCGGGATTTGAACCCCTGCCTCCCGGGTGTGGGGCGGATGCTCTACCAACTGAGCCACCACTCCGGTTTGTTTATTTTATATCCTGATATATCCCCAAAATTCTTTATTAAATTTAACAAGATTGGAATTGATTTTTTTAAGATTCGACAGAAATAAAATTATGTCATCGGCATACAGGGAGATTTTATGTTCTGTTGATCCTACTTTAATTCCATATAATTGTGAATTTAAACGTACTGCCATCGCTAAAGATTCAATTGCCATAGTAAACAATAAAGGTGAAAGTGGACAGCCTTGTCGACATCCTTTATTGATTTTGAGATATTGCTGTTTGTTAGGATTTCTGCTGTAGCATTATTATATATTATCTGGACCCATTTTATGAAATTATTTCCAAGTCCAAACCTTTGTAGGACTTCAAAAGAGGAGGGCCATTCGACCCTATCAAAGGCCTTTTCGGCATCCAGTGATAGGAGAGCTGTATCCCGGTGCTTCTTTATTGGAATAAATAATATTAAATAGTCTTCTTACATTATGGAAGCCTTGTCTTCCCTTTATAAAGCCATTCTGATCTTGGTTATAATATTTGGTAATGTATCTTGTAGGCGTTTTGCTAAAATTTTACAGATTATTTTAAGATCAGCATTTAATAGGCTTATTGGTCTCATGTTTTTCACATTTATTAGGGGGTTTACCTGGTTTTGGTAACAGTATAATTAAGGCATTATTCATGTATGGTGGTAATTACCATTTTGAAATGCTTCTAAAACCATTTCCAAAAGTGGTTTTATTAATTTATTCTTAATTTTTTTTTTATAGAGGTCAGCTGGAAGACCATCTGGTCCTGCTCTTTTTCCTGATTTCATTATTATCAATGGCTTGCCCAACTTCTTTTTGACTAATTTTGGACTCCAGTATCTCCCTGTTTTCATTTGGAATGCATGGTATAGATAATCCACCCAAAAACCCATTTAGTTTTGTTAAGTCAGTTTCATTTTTTGTATCATATAGTTTTGTCACAATAATCTCTAAAGGCACTATTCTAAAGGATCTATAACTACCTGTCCGTTACCTATAATACTGGTAATTGGTGTTTTAGATTCTAATTGTTTAATCTGCCATGCCAATAATTTTCCTGATTTTTCACCTTGTTCATAAAAAGTTTGCTTCAATCTTAGAAAACTCGAGGCAGCTCTATTGCTGATTTTTTTTTTTTTTTTTTTTGTCATATTCAGCTCTCAGAATCAGTAATTTGTTCTCTAACTGTAGGTTTACTTCCTGCATACACCTTTTCTTGAAGAATTTTTATTTCATGTTCCCAACTGGACTCTCTCCTCTCGGGTCTTCTTAGATTTTGAACCTGTATAACTAATAATATGCCCCCTAATAAAAGCTTTTGAAAGCCTTCCACTTTATACATGCCGTTGTTTGTGTAGTATTGATATCAAAGAACTCATCTATCTGTTTTTCTATGTACTTAACAAATTCCTCATCCTGAAGCCATTTATGTTGAAAATGCCACCTAACTGGGTCCTTTGTCAATTTCTTATCTACATATACTAGACAGCAGGGTGCATGATCAGAGATCACAATGTTATCATAGAAGCAGTTTTGAATCTTGGACCTTAATTCTGTAGAGATCAAAAAGTAGTCAATATGTGGGAATGTCTTATAGGTATTAGAATAACAAGAATAGGCTTTGACTTGTGGTTTCATTTCTCTCCATATATCTAGCAATCTCAATTCTTTCATAAAATGATTAATGGTCATCCTACATCCATTGTGCGTACAGTCCAGTCCTGTTGATCTATCTATACTGGGATTCAATGTACAATTAAAATCCCCTGCTATTATATGTTGCCCTGCAAGTGATGATAAAGTGAGGAATAAATTAACAAAGAAGTTATGATCATCAGTATTGGGGCCGTATAAGTTCACCAGATTTATATTTTCTAATAGCACAGATCCTTGGATGATTAAATATCTTCCAAATTTGTCTCTAATTACATTTTTCACTTGAAGTGGGACTGTTTTGTGTATGAGAGTCATAACTCCCCTGGCTCGGGATGAAAATGATGAGGTGAACACGTTACCTTGCCATCTTCTCCTAATTCTTTTTACATCCTCCTCTAATAGATGAATTTCTTGTAAAAATACAATTTTTGAGTCTATGTCTTTTATTTATTCATGACTTGTTTAAGTTTTTTAAGATTTTGTAGACCTCTGCAATTCCATGAAGTTAAATTAAGATTAACGGCTTTGATCCATGATCAATAAGGAGTTTGAGATTACCTTGCAATATGAGCATACTCACACAGAGAAGCAAAAACATGGATGATAGAAACATTCATCCTACAAACTAAACAAAAACAGATTCCCTTTCCCCACATTCGTGGTAATCCCCCCCAAAATATTCCGTCTCCCGTGTAGCTAGTGACTGTTCCACACCTGCGAGGATCAGTCAAACCACTCTCTCTTTCTCCTCTCAATCACCCTGACACTACTACTATTCTTATGACATTAACCCTCTTCTGTAGCTTTTCCAACATAACTTTCAAAGTTTTATAGTAACGTGTACATCATGACATTTTTTTCTTTTTTTTTTTTTTACAGTCTGTATTTTGTAGACATGTTTATGTTTCAGATCAATCACATGCCTGTATGTATGCTTAAAGGCGTCGGCCAGACGAAATTTCAATATTGCTAAATCATATCTTGTTGTGTGAGACGAGCTAATTTGAACCGCACATGTTTTGGTGTCAACAAATGTCGCATAAGGTGACAATGCGCTCTTGAAGTATGATTTCCTTGAGAGCTGTCTGACTCTGCCGAGCGATCAGCGGCTAAAATGGCCACTGACTGTGTGACGTCAGGTCAGGAAGCGACCAGCAAACACTCGACGGACATTGCGTGTTGTTTACGTTTTAAAATCGGCGATAACGGATATTTCTAGGAGTACTTGTGGATTACAAATAGAATATTTATTACGATTAGGATTTCAGTGATCGAATTAATTATGGTTTGGCGTTGTCTACAGGTGCCACGGTATACCGGAGGAGCACGCGGTGAGTGTTTATGAATTTCCCCTGCCTGGGAAAATCAGAACCGCATGGGTGAAATTCGTTCAGAAAATGCGAAAAAATTGGAATGATGTCGGTAAATCACCCAACATGTGCAGTAGACATTTCGTTGACAGCGATTTTGAGAATAAGATGCAATTTGAAATGAAATTAGCAAAAAGATTGCTGATTAAAAAAAAAAAAAATCGCCTGTTCCAACTATATATCCGTTCATTTCAAAGTCCCACTCTCAGACAAGTGTCAGTGACAGTGGCGTGAAAAGCAAGGGTGATCTACCGATGCGATCAGCTGTCAGAAAAAGAAGTAAACAGGGTAAGTTCTTTTAATATTCACTGCCAATATTTACTAAAATTATTTACAAGCAATGAATTTCATTGCCTTAACAACTTATCAAATATTAGAATTTTAGGGTATTCATACTAATCAAATATGAAATATTCAGTGCTGTATAGGGAGGTGGTTGTGCCTGTTGCTCAAGTTATATTTCTATATATGTAATCCAATTTGACACCTCTGGCATGAAATTATGTTGATCTACTGTTTTTGCAGATGTTATCCACTGTCACTCAACCTTCAAATACTGTGGATTTTTTTTTTGAATTTGATTGATTCAGCAATTGGGCCTCATTGCAGTCATCCATGTGGAGGTAACAAGTTCACACTAAAGGCTCTCTGTTGGTGATCAACCAACATTGTCCACATTGTGTTGAGGGATCGATCCTGGCTCAGCCCAGGCCTGATGATCAGGGACATGCCAGCTGGTAACATACAGCTTTCATCCGCCATTCTCTTCACTGAGGCGTCATATGCCAAGGTCCTCAGAGTTCTAAATGCAGCCGGTATCGTTGGAATTTCCACGACCACTTACAAGGAGCTTTCGATTTCTAATTTTTATTAAATTAATTTTATTTCAGAATATGTGGATGATCTGATGAATACTCTTTTCGACAAAACCTTGGTTGATCCAACCCACTTATTGGAGCAGTGGCACTCTGTACAAGCCAGAGTTCCCGCAACATTGAGTGACAAATTTCAGCGTCCCATCAAAGCTGATGCTGTTGAGCAACATGTATCTAGATTTTCAAAATCAAACATGTAAAAGTAGAATAAATTTCCAATTGGCAATTAGAGTTCAGCTTTCAATTGTTAGGGAAGCAACATATTTTGCTAAGACAAACAAATATAAGCCTAAGATTTTTAGAGAAATGTGCTTTTAAAAATTGAACACGAATTTTACACCATAAAATGGTAGAAAAATTAGTCTAATGTATATGAGATCGGACTTTGATGAATGCTGAAATATTAGAATTATAAAATTGACATGCACATTAATAAACTCAATATATGATTTTAAAAAACTTTATTTAAATAACATTGATCACAAATCTAATCTTGGTAGGCAAAATCCCTTGTAGTGATCACATGGGAATGTTTCTCTGAGGCTCACAGCACAGGCAGGCAACATAACCCTCACTTCTTTCCCAAGATATCCCCAACACCACCGGACCAGTTGCCTGTAGGCTATGAATCTGTATCTCCTGAAAAATATGGGGTTGGCATTGATTATTCCGTTTGCATTGATTACCTCTGCCAGGCCGAAAAGGCCAGGAGGAGGTTATGTTTTTGCCGGGGTTTGTCTGTTTGTTTGTCTGTCTGTCTGTCTGTCTGTTGGTTAGCAAGATAACTCAAAAAATCTTGGATGGATTTCCATGAAACTTTCAGGCGTTGTTGGAAATGGTACAAGGAAGAACTGATTAAATTTTGAGGGTGATCGGGTTCACCGTCTGGATACAGGAATTTTTTAAAGCATTTTTCATTCAACACTGTGACATACAGCCATTTTCAACATGTGCGCAGGCGCAATGGAGGGCGCTGGTCGTCGTGTCTGCAACACAAACTCTGCGTTCTTCAACGTTTTAGGCACAAAAGGACGCGGAAAACACTGCTGGCCTGGGTCCGCCAGCGTGCCTCTGTTTGCGTGCAACTGCAAAACCTCACACAGGCAGCTGTCCGCCGACGGATTCTTTGGCAGAAATTCACCGGCCAGCCATAGGCGCTGCGCAAAAACGAGCTCTCTGCCGGCGAAGCTTCTAAATTCTCGTTTGCCGCGGAGCGCAACCCCCCAAAAAATAATATTGTAGCAAACTCAATATGAGCACCCTACTTGGCTTGCCAAGTGGGTTGACCCTATTGGCGACACAGGTAGAGTGCGGGACTCCAGAGCGGGAGGCATGAGTTCGAACCTCCCGGTGGGACGTCGCCATGTCGAGCAGCACGTTACAATATAATATAAAACCCACGACAACCTGTCTACCCAATTTGCATCCGTCAGTGGAGGAGATGGACACAACAGCAACACTTTACTTTATTACCTTCGCCAAGGAGGCAATGCTTTTACTACTGAAACACTAATTCTATCACTATCAGATTGATTGTCATTGATTAATTGTGTGTTTATTGCACTGTCCCTGTCAAATAAACAAATAATCATTGTGAATCCAATTGCTAGTCATATGTTTACATGCTCAAGGAATCTGAAAACGTACACACAAACACTGTATGGGGGGAACTGTGGCGCTTGGCGGAGGTCTGCGCTCTCCGAGTGCTTTTCTAGTTATTGAATGTATTGAATGATTTCTTCATAATCTGGAAAATTAAAACGCATGAATAAATATTGTTTAAAAACTCACTCGTGTTGACTTGCGTCATGATCACCATATTGCTGTCTGTAGGCCAGATAAGCTGTCTGTAAAACCCAGATGTCAAGACAGACAGAACGGAAACCGGGGTGATCAGTGATACACCTTGGTAGGTTATCATCTGTGTATCCACAGCCCTTCAGTTCTTCTAGTTTCTCCTTCACCTTCAATACCTCCTGGCAGCACCGACATTCAGTTGATGTTGGCATAATGTTGCATTTCCCACAAGTGCACCTGTTAAAAAAAATATGGTATAATCAGATGCTTATAATAAACTAATGGCTCATGGGAGTGCTATATAAATTGGTCTATGAAGTTTGATTAGAAAATATTAAACATGTAAAAAATTTTGAGCAGAAAGAAGTTATAGGAAAACAATAATGAATCACAATAATCATGATCCATGATGGATCATGTTGATCCATCAATCTCTTAAGAGAATTATGTAGCTTTTGAGACTAGGATTAACATGATGATGATTAACAACATCTCCTAACAAACTTGTAAAGTACACATATTATCCCTCACATACATTATCCTTTTATTTCCAATGATAATGTTTCTAATGTTTATAAGTCGCCAAGTAAGGCAGCGAGGGAACAATTGGCAGTTTTATTTTGATTAAGTGTGTGACCATGCATATCGCCCAAAAAAAAAAAATTTCAAAGCATATTTTACCAATATAAATCTGCAAGCCGCTCGTCCCTCAAGTGGTCTGCTCCGTCTCTGTTTCGTCCT
Organism: Pholidichthys leucotaenia; assembly: GCA_020510985.1. NCBI lineage: Eukaryota > Metazoa > Chordata > Actinopteri > Cichliformes > Pholidichthyidae > Pholidichthys > Pholidichthys leucotaenia. The sequence goes on from CM035836.1 coordinate 169,214,304, forward strand.
CGTCTTCCTCCACACCCTCGGACTCGAACAAATACGGCTGAATAACCCCATCAGCACCACCCAAAACTACTTCATCAGATTCTTCAGTTTCAGTATCATCACTTATATTGCGGTCGGCATACTCAATAAAATAATCGCTGTCCGAATCACTCTGCTGTCGTTCAGCCACTTCCTTTTTCTCCCTGAACTGACGTCACTGCTGCCCGCCCCTATCGAGAGATGGCGGTACTGCAGCATCACTAAGTGAAAGATGGCTATTAACAAATAAAGTCATTTATGGAGGCTGGTGACACATTTTTTTTTTTGTAACTTAGATTTTTATTCATTTTTCATCATATATAATGCATTCAGATCACATTCTACATTTAAAAAACAAAGGGGTTAGGGTAGGGAAAAATAAAAAAAAATAAACAAAATAAAAATAAAAAATAAAAAAAATAAAAAATAAAAGGGGGGGGGGACAAATGTTGGAGCATCAAGTTTTTAGTTTCCATCTCTTAATTCTTCTGGTTTTTTCAGTGTCTTTGGTTATTCTTTCAATTTCTGCCTCGTTGTTGCACTTTGTAGTGTGTCCATTTCCGCCATTTTTTCTCCCATATTCCTTCTTGCATTCTTCGTCGATATGTTAGTTTTTCCATCATACGTATGTCCTCAACAATGTCAGTCCATTGTTCTTGGTCAGGAAGAACTTCTGATCGCCATTTTTTTGTGATAGTTTTTTTACATGCAATCAACAAGATTTTAACTAGATATCTGTCCTCAGCCTGTATAACACTGTCTTTTTTAAGATCACATAAGTACATCAGGTTACAGTTCATTGGTATATTATATCCTAATATCCTCTGTATTGTCACATGCATAGATTTCCAAAATGATGATATTTTGTAGCATTTCCAAAACATATGTGAGTGGTCTGCATTTTGAGCCCCACATCCCCTCCAGCATAAAGATTGGGTATTTGTATATTTTCCTTGAATCTGTGGTGTAATGAAAAAGCGAATCAGGTTTTTCCATCCAAATTCCCTCCATGCCCTTGAATTTGTTGATGTGTGTTGTGTTTTCCATATTTCCTGCCAGCTTTCTTCTGTTATGTTTAAATTGAGCTCTTTCTCCCATTTCTCCTTTATATAGTTACTTGTATGATTGTTTGTCATAAGTTTCTGATATAGTTTTGAAATAATTCTTATTTTATTTCCTGCATATGAGCTTAAAATAAGTTGTATAATCTCGTTCACATCTGTTTGGAGGTTATGCCTAATCTTCTTCATATAGTAATCTCTCATCTGCAGATATCTGAAAAATTCCGATCTTTCTAATTTAAATTTTCTCCTGATATTTACAAAGCTCCCGAGATCTTTTTTTCCGATATTGCCCCATGCTGTGATTCCCTTGTTCACCAGATTTTTGTATCCCCTATCTTGTTTTGCCGGTTCAAACTGACTGTCAAATGCTACCCATTTCAATAGTTTTATGTCTTCCCTTATATTATATTTTTGTACTATTTTATACCACAGTTCTAAAGTAAATTTAGTGATTGGGTCTATTTGTTTGATTTGCTTATATGCATCTTTATCCCCTATTATGCTTTGTACTGGGAGTCCCTCAATTTCCTTTTCCATTTCTTTCCATTTTGCCTCATATCCCTCGTCGCACCAACATATGATATATCTTATTTGTGCTGAGTAGTAATATTCCTTTAGACTCGGTAGGCCCATGCCTCCTTTCTCTTTTGGTAATTGGAGGGTTTTATATTTCACTCTTGGTTTTTTACCTCCCCAAACAAATCTCGATATCATCCTGTCCCACTTTGAGAATTGGGCATCTGGAATCTCTGTTGGTATAGCCTGGAAGAGGTAAAGTAATCTAGGTTGTATGCTGATTTTGACTGTCTCAATTTTTGAATTCAGATCCATATTTAAGATTGACCATCTATCAATATCTTTTTTTATTTCTTGTTCCAACCTATCATAGTTTGCTTTATATATTTTGCTTAGGTCTTTAGGTATGTTCACTCCAAGGTATTTTATTTCTTTTTGCTTCCAGTTTAGTTTGATCTTATCAGTTATCTGGTTTAGAGGGTTATAGTGGAATGTCAGTATTTGTGTTTTTGTTATGTTTATCTTGTATCCTGATAATTTTCCAAAATTTTCTATCAAGTTCATCATTTCCATTATTGATTTATCTGGTTGTTCAAGGTAAACTATAATATCGTCTGCAAATAGCCCAATCTTGTGTTCCGCCCCCTTTATTGTTACACCTTTTAATTTCTTATTTTGTCGTATCGCTTGAGCCAATGGTTCTATGAACAGAGCAAACAAGGTGGGCGATAAGCAGCATCCCTGCCTAGTTGATCTTTGTATATTTACTTTGTCTGTTAAGCTACCGTTTATCTTGATTCTTGCCACAGGTTCTTGATATAGCGTCCTTATGCATTGTACTGATTTTTCGTTAAATCCAAAGCGCTCCAGTACACTATATAGGAATTTCCAGTTAACCCTGTCAAATGCTTTTTCTGCGTCTAAACTCATTATTACTGCGCTTTTCTTTTCTTTATGTATTTGGTTAATTATATGTATTGTTCTCCTGATATTGTCATGTGTTTGGCGTCCCTCTATGAATCCAGTTTGATCATCTTCTATCAATTCCGTCAAGAATGTCTTTATTCGTTTACATATAATTGTTGTGTATATTTTATAATCTACATTTAATAAAGAGATTGGTCTATAGTTTCCGCATTGTTCTTTATCTTTCCCTGGTTTTAAAATAACTGAAATGATTGCTTCGTTCCATGTTGGAGGTATTTTGTTGTTGTTCAGCGTCCAATTAAATGACTTTAGGAGTTGTGGCATGAGTTCTTCTATAAACAGTTTATAAAACTCAGATGGGTATCCATCACTACCTGGTGATTTACCGTTTTTAAGTGACTTAATCACATCTCTGATCTCTTGTGTTGTTATTTCTGCAGTTAGTTTTTCATTTTGTTGATTTCCTATTGATGGCAAGTCCAATGTGTCTAGAAATTTTTTGATATCTTTAGTATTTGTTTCTTCAGGTTGCGAGTATAGTTCTTGGTAGAAATTATGGAAAATTTCTTCGATGTTTTCTGGGTTAACTGTGGTTTTATTTGTGGTGGGGTCTTTAATCTTGTATACATTATTCATTGTTTGTTGTTTTCTTAACCGTTTTGCCAGCAGTTTTTGTGGCTTTTGGCCCCGTTTCATAATATTTTTGCTTTAGATATCTATTTTTCCTTTCAATTTCATCCATTTGTGTTTCTTTTATCTTTGTTTTTTCTTCTTTAATTTCTTGATATATTTTTGGATCATTTGTGCTTTGATGTTTACGTTCTAATTCCCTTAGTCTCTCACATCTTTGTTCATACGCTTCCAGTTTAGTCTTATTTGCTTTTCCTGTTTCAACAATTAATTTACCCCTTAACACGGCTTTTAGTGCGTCCCATAGTATTGTTGGGTCCACTTCTTCATTGTCATTCTCTTGGATATATTCGTTTATGTTTATTTTTATTCTTTCTTTCATTTTCTCATCATTTAACAGTCCTACGTTAAGTTTCCATGTTGTTTGTCGTTTTCTATTGTTTAAATATATTTCCATGTATATAGGATTATGATCTGATATTTCTGCCCCTCCAATCCAACAATTTCTCACCCTGTGTCTGTCACCTTCATTCATAAGGAAGTAATCTATTCTAGAGTGTACTTTATGGGCTGCTGAATAATGTGTATAGTCTTTTTCGAGTGGGTGTAGGTCCCTCCATATGTCTACCATACCCATTTCTGCCAGTGAGGTTCTTATGAACTTTGTTACATGTTTTTTTGTCTTCTTAACACTTGTTGTGTCAACTTCATGATCCATGACAGCATTTAAGTCTCCTCCACAAATTAGGACTCCTTCACTGTGTGTTGCTATGAGATCAAACAGATGTTGAAAAAAACCCTTGTCACTTTCTGGTGGGGCATAGATGTTCACTAATGTGATCTGCATACCATCTATTCTTCCCTTTATTATTACATACCTGCCTTCTTTATCCTGGATTTCCTGTTCACTTTCAAATTGTATTTTGTTTGAGATTAGTATCATAACCCCCCTTTTTGCTCCTCCCTTAAATGAACTGTAGTAGGAGTTCTTATAGCCAAATCTCTTTAGTTTCACATGTTCTGCCTGCTCAAATGTGTCTCTTGCATAAATATAATTTCAGCTTTTTCCTTCTTGAATTTTCTTATTATTCTTTCCCTTTTAACAGGTGAGTTCAGACCATTCACGTTTAGTGTCATTATCTTAAGATTTTTACCCTTATTCATGTTTTTCCATTTTTTTAACTTGTGCTCCTAGCCCCTTTAACAACAAAAATAACACATATTTATATAAAAACACATTAAAAAAACTCGACCTCCGTACTTTGGGCCTTTCTTCTGCCCACTGGTCCCTGTTGGTGGGTGGGGGGTTTGTCCTTCACAGAGTGAAGGGCCCTCCCTAGACTCTAATTACTATCAAAGTAATAGTCATAAGTCTAGAAATGTCCAACAAATATCACTTAAACCTCTCCTAGCCGTCTGTTTCTCTTTTACCTTGTCTTCTTGGCCTTCATTTCTTCTGTGCCTTTCTTAATCTTTGTTATGATCTAGGCTTTCAGTTGAAAGCCTTGTAGCTTGTCCTGGGCCCGCTGCTCTACGTCTCTCCCCCTTCTTCCGCCGTTCACTCGTCTCCACTCCGTCTGTCGTGGTGCGTTCAGGGCCGCCGCTGCTCCAGCCGTCTCCTTCGGCACGCTCACCTCAAGGCCCCGCTCCATCATATCCCGCGCTGCCTCTTCGGGCCGTGTTGTAGGTTCTTGTGCCTTCCTCCCAATGAATCCTCATTTTCGTTAGCGGCGTTTGGAATCTAATTTTTTTCTCTTTCAGCGTTTTTTTAATATTGGCATATTTCTTCCGCTGCTGCACGATTTCTGTCGGGTAGTCATGGTCAAAAATTACCTGTTTGTCGCCGATTCGTATCTTTTTTTTCCATGCTTGCGTCAGGATTCTTTCCTTTATGTCATATTTCACAAAGTTTACCACAACTGACCTGGGTGGAGAGTTTGTTTTCGGGTTCTGTGCCGGTGTTCTGTGCGCCCGTTGAATCTGCAGATCCGTTTCTCCGGGTATTTCCAGTTCTTTTTTTAAGAACTGATCCATGAATTTTGTCATCGAGTTGCCTTCAATGCCCTCCGGAATTCCAAAGATGCGCATATTGCTTCGTCGGGATCTGCTCTCCAAGTCGTTTATTTTCTCCTGCATCCTCTGCGTTTGCGTCGTCAGGGTCTGTAGTTGTTCGTTTGCCTCGCTTTTCCAATCTTCTAGTTCCGAAATTCGGGTCTGCGCTTCTGTCATACACGCCCGCTGGGAGCGCAGCTCCTCCATGTTTTCCGTTAATTTACGCTCCATTTCTCTTCGGAGGTCCATGATTTCCTCCTTAATTTCTTTTTTCAGTTCCTCCTTAAGAGCCGCTAAATCCTGTTGTAGCTGTCGCTTGAATTCTCTCAACTCTTCACCCAAACTGGCGATGCCAGCGTTCATGTTGTCGAGTCTGGCGTCCTCCATTTTCACTGCTGTGGACATCTCGTTTTTTTGGGCTTTGCGTACAGCGGTTTTTCCTGCGTTGTTGGAGAGGAATTCTTCAATTTTACCCTGTTTTTGTCCTTGTGCCCGGTTCCTTCGTGTTTTTCATCCCTTAGTTTATTGATTCGTTTATGTCGAGTTGGCCATTTACCGATGATTTTTAATCCGGCTAGGGAGAGCTCTTTGTTTAAGTGTTATGTCTCTCCGCCATCTTCCCGGAAGTCATGGTGACACATTTTAAATCACGGGAATGGCCAGAATGGAATATTTTCATACAATCAGTTTATTGGTTCAATAAAAAAATGTCACCGTCCGAGGCCTTTAAATGTTCTACCTTTGTCATGTTCATGCTTAGCTCCCACCAGTCTCCTTTTGGATTTGCTTGATGAGCTCCTGCGCCTCTTGAGGGGTCTTGAAGGTGTGGGTTCTCCCCTTATATGTGACCAGCAGTCTTGCCGGATGAGTTACTCTGTGACGAATCCCTAGGTTGCGCAGCTCTTTGCGGGCCGGGTCGAACCGTTTCCTCAATTGTTGTATTCCTGCAGCCAAGTCCGGGTAGAACCGCACTTGTTGGTCCTGGTACTTAATTTCCCCTTTAGCTTGCACCGCATTGGTGATTGTTATCTTGTCTTTGTAGTTGAGGAACTTCATAATCAGTGTCCTCGGTGGTGTCTTATTATCTCTCAGTGGGCCGATTCGGTGACGTCTCTCTAAAACGACCAATGACTGCAGATCCGCGTTATTCAGTGCTTCTGGAATCCACTTTTCCAAAAAGGAACATGGGACCCATCCCTCCGTTCCCTCCGGGAGGCCCACCAGCCTCAGATTATTCCGTCACGAGCGGGATTCCGAGTCTAGGACGTTATCTTCCAGACTTTTTCATTTTGATTCCAGTGTTTGCAGTTTAGTTTGCAGGCTTATAACATCATCTTCAGCGCTTGATATTCGGAGCTCCGCCTGCGACACTCACTCCATGCAGTCGTTTATTTCCTTTCTCATACCTTCTATCGCTGTTATAATCCCGTCGAATTTAGATGAAAACTCTGTTCTCATGGAGTTAATGGCAGCAAGCACTACGTTTGTCCCCTCTTCAACTGTTCCCGCTCTGCCGCTGTCTCTCTCCTCCGCCATTGCCTCTGGAGTTTTCTCTGTTTCACCTCGAGCGTGAAAGTCTGTTAGCTTGGGTTGTTTTGTCGAGTTACCTTTTCCTCCACCTAATTTTCCGACCTTGGTCTTTACCATATCCGCGCCAAAACGTTAGGATGGGTTTTTGTTCCAATTAAGAGAGTTTTAGTAAAATTTTTATTTTCACGAGCAGAGCAGTGTGAAGAACGTCTTCCTACGTGGCCGCCATAACCAGAAGTCCCACTTATTTGTTATTACTACTTATTTATTCCACTTATTTCAAAGCTGGCTGCAAATCTCGCAAGACAAGATAACTTCACTTGACTGGGTCCTTGCTTCGCACCATCTAGGGAACTGAAAACACAATAGGTTGATTAATACCCAAGAGTATGCAATGTTACAGGAATATATATAAATAATAAAAGATCAATCCATGCATTTAGGGATCGTGGATCATCGTTAGTTTCAAGTATCGTGATCCATCAAATCTGCTGACGACAAAATATGAAATGGCTAATCAACTAGCAAAATCGTTTGAGAAGAATTCGTCTATTGGAAACTATCGTCCTGAGTTCCAAATCATACAAGTACAGGAAGAACAAAAAGAAATAAACTTTTCTGCAGATAACTCTGAACCATACAACTAAGATTTCACTATGGAAGAACTTTTGCTGTCAATAAGGAATTCTCATGACACTGCATGTGTGGCCAGATAAAATTCATTATCAGTTTTTAAAACACTTACCAAAAAACCCCCCGATGGTCTGCTACGGTTTCCAGTTAGCACAACTTGCCTTAAATGACGATCATTTAGCATTTTATAATTGGACATGGTGTTAATGTTACTTACCTTCTATTAAAACGAGGTTGGCGAACTATCCTCTCTGACGCAGCACGATGAAAAATTGTCCTACATCCCTGGCAAACAGGAGTAGCAGCTATCTGAATCAGTAGTTTGGAGTTAGCATTAACAACCACCGGACTGAAGCCTAGCCACCCACCACACCTGTTCTGCTGCACGCAATCGTGCACTGCAGGCAAGACATGGGGCACTGACAAGTAGTGGTGAGGTAGGAGCTTTACTGAATAAATGGCGATATCTACCTGTCTCATGGGTCGAGCCGTCGGCAACTCAACCAGCAACCCTGCCCGTCTGAGGGTGTGGGAGGGTGAAACTGGGCTTCCTGGCAGAATTAAAAACAATATCTGTCATAGGTCTGTGGTGGACCACTCCCAGTTACACGGGGTGAGACTGGACATCCTGGCAGATAAGCACATCTGTTGCAAGGTCTGTGGTGGACTTTGGTCAGTCGGTGCATCGTGACATGCACTACACAAAGAGCAGAGATAAACAAACCTCTGATCAGATCAAATCAGATCAAATCATCTGGTCAGTCACTGCAACAGATGCTGGAGTCAGTTTATCTTGGCCTATCTTTGCCACTGATAATACCTCTATCTGCCAAGAATGTGCCGCTAGTCCAGCAGAAGCTAGCAGTACTCAAATACTTTGCAAGCAGTTTCATGAAATGGTGATCAGAAAGCAACTCACAGAGCTGCGTGGAGGAATCTGATCAGAACCTAAATGAAACAGTCATTGTCGCCTGTGACAGACTGCTATGATGATGATGATGATGATAATGATGACAACCCCCCCCCCCCACCCAGTGCACTATCCATTCTCTTGATGGTTTTTAACAACATCTGGAAATCAGGCAGTATTCCTGAAAGCTGGAAAGAAGCAATAATTATATCTATTCCAAAAACCGGGAAAGATCATACTGATACCAACAACTACCGTCCAATAGCTCTGACAAGTTGCCTCTGTAAAACCATGGAAAGAATTACCATTCAATCGCCTTGTGTGGGTGCTTGAAGGCCTTTTAACTGATTACCAGTGTGGCTTCAGACGTGTTAAAAGCACTTTAGACCACCTTATCAGATTAGAGGCCTATATATGTGATGGTTTTCTTAGAAAACAACATGTAGTTGCTGTATTTTTTTGATTTAGAAAAGCGTATGACACAATATGGAAATATGGTATTTTAAGAGACCTACATGACATGGGTTTTAGAGGACATTTGCCCTTTTTCATTTCAAACTTTTTGTCCAATAGACACTTCAAAGTTTGGGGAGGAAATACCCTTTCAGAGCTCCATGTGCAAGAACAAGGAGTCCCCCAGGGAAGCATCCTCTCGGTTGCTCTTTATAGCATTAAGATTAATAGTGTAGTTGGTGCTCTTAGACCAAATACCTTCTATAGTCTTTACTATATTCTGTTTACCTAACTACTCGAACAATCAGATAACTCCAGAATTCTACTTATTATCGGTTTATTTGTGCATGTAATAAAAATAATATTAAAAATGGACTACATTTATATGGCGCTTTACATGTCAAGTGACATCTTAAAGTGCTTACTGTGAGTCCATTATCCATTCACTCCACAGACAGTGGTAGTGGTAAGCTACTACTGTAGCCACAGCTGCCCTGGGGCAGACTGACAGAAACGTGGCTGCCAATCCGCACCAACAGCTTCTCTGACCACTACCAAACATTTATACACATTCACACCCAGTGTCATGGACACTGGAGGCAAGGTGGGTAAAGTGTCTTGCTCAGGGACACAATGACAGGATGGCTGGGGAGAGCGAGATTCGAACCGCCAACCTTCTGGTTATTAGATGACCCGCTCTACCTCTTGAGCCACTGCCGCCCACATTTCCCTCCTCTGTTCCATTTTTGCTGAGCAACAAGCTGAACGGCAGGAAGTTCCATTTTTATATGGACTTTGGCATGACCCGGCCGGGACTTGAACCCTGATCTCCCAGTTGTGGAGTGTATGTTTTACTGCTCGGCCACCAGTCCGGTGGTCACTGATTGGCCACTGATTTTCCTCCGGAAACAATTTTTTAAAAAATCTTGGAGGCAGAAAGTGTTCCACATCACCCCCAAGATCAAAGTGACTGCTCCTTGGTCCATTTCTAACCTCTCCTGAAATATCATGTGGAATATAAATGAACACAGCTGAAAACATTACATTCTTGTTGAGGTAAACAGTCTGAGGTTTATCAGGTGCCCTTTAGTCTCTAGTTTATAAACTGTACTCTGCCAGAGATCACCTTTAAGAGAGCTCATTAGTCTACTTCAACCAGTGAGCTGTGAGCTTGCACTTCAATAGAATAGAGATTAATTAATTAGATGATCTGAAAAAATCAGGTGCCTTCTTTTATGTTTCAGCAGTTTAATAGCAATCCATAATAACTATTAATGTTAAATAACCATCCATCCACACTACTGATCCAAAGATGCTATAAAAATAATTGAGGCTTACTTCATTCACTTTAATGCTGATTGCTTTAGAGGCTACGACTAATCATCGTAATCTGATCTTTAAATTACAGTTATTTCAACTTAATTAATTTCATATGATATAAAATTAATTAAAATTCTGCCCAGAATCAAGTGTAATTAAGGGTTAATTGGCTTAGTATCAGGCCACAGTGTATCCATAAACTAATGATGCAATATTAAGTGAAATTAAAGGCTGAAGGCTTGCTGATAATGCACTACTGAATTTCTATTTGAGGCTGTACTCACTGCCCTTTAAATATAGGGAAAATCATTAATTACAGGTTGTATCGTGTTTTCTGATTGATTATACTGATTCCCTCCTCACCTCCCCCTGATGTTCTCTCACTCAACAGGACAAGCGAGCAGTGGAGCGTCTGTCCCTGGAGAAGGTCTTTCACCCCTTCATTGCTGGCGCCCACAACAAGCTGGTGCAGGAGCTGAGCCAGGAGACGGGTGCCCGCATCAGCATCCCACCACCCAGTCTGCCAAAGGATGAGATCGTAATCACCGGGGAGAAGGAAGCCGTGGCATTGGCGCTCAACCGCATCCGAGCCATTTATGAAGACAAAGTGAGTTTTCCAGGAACTTTGAGAAAGATCATAAAGTTTGGTATGACTTAATGATCAACAATCACAGTCTAAATTAGTCAGTTTAATTACTGTTTGTTTAATATTCTTTGTTCTTTAGTTTTATTTTTGTCCTCTTATTAGGTTTAGTAAGTGCTAAAAATATATTTAGTCCATCAGTACTCTGATAATTTGTTAGCATATCATGTTTTTTTCGTCCAAATCTCAAAGCATTTCTAAATTAAGAATTTGCTAAAAAATATCAGTGTAAACAACAAATAGCAAACTAAATAAAACAAGAAACAGAACAAACCATGAAATTCAGGTCAAGGGCGATCCATAATTGTCAGTTTTGCATGTTCTCGTTACAGTTCTGCTTTTATTTTTCCTTATTCAGATGTTTTGCTGTGAGCAAGTAGAACGTGGTTTAGTTTACTGCAAACAACCCAGACTGATTTTGCGTGTGTGTGTGTGGGGGGGGGGGGGGGGTGCTAGTAAAATCACTTCAAAATGACCTTTAAAAGTTTGGGCAGCTGGCAAACAAAGGAAATTTGATTGGCTGAAATCTGAGGAGGATAAAACAACATAAGTAGCCACACTACTATTACCTGAATAAGTTGTGTTATTTCCAGTGGATTTTGACATAGGTTTTATTACATTTATGTACTTTTTTTTTTACCAAGGGAGTAATTCTAGAAGGCCCCAGGTTGTTTGTAGTTTTCTAAGAAATAATCAGTTTACATTTTTTTTTGTCTGTTTTAATGAAAAATTTTCAAGTCTAGTTTGATCTGGAACAAACTGTAACTGATAGATGCTGGAGAGGGTGTTCTTGTTTTTGCTGTTAGAAACTCATAATTTAAACATTGATTTATGCCACAACTGATATGATTACAATCCAAGTCTGAAGCATTAAGCTGTGTGTCCACCAAATGTGTTTTTTTCACTCTGGGCGACTGTTTTCTATTCATTCTCTATGTAGTTCAGCGTCTACGTGCTGAAACGCTCCTCACAGTGGCCGCTTTGTGTCGCAGCACTCAGAGTTGAAAAAAGTTCACCTTTTCAGACTGCAACTGAGCTCGTCAATGTCAGACCTTTCTAAGCAGCCAATCAGAATTAAGGAAGGGCGGGACATAGGACGCCAGTACAGTCTCTACTCAGACTCCTGTTTTCCGTGTCATCATATTTTGCATCCGGAGCTGCTACCAATGCCAGAATATGTTTCCTGTCCATTGTTATTTAGAGACTGCTATTAAAAAATAAGTAGAAAGTCTGACCATAGGAAAAGCAGAAGTGCTGAGCAGTGAGTGACAAGCTGTTGCTGGGATGCAGGGTACAGACTTTTTTTTTTTTTCCCAGAGCACAGCACACAAGCGCTGAAAAAAAGATGTTCAGGGTGGTCGGGCGACAAAAAATGCGCTGGGTGGACCCGCAGCCTGACTGACATCTTGGCTTACTGTGTTTTGATTATATGCCTTGTCATTTGTCAAGTCATGAATTACAAACTGCTACAAAGTTTATTGTGAGGTTTGGACACTATCCATCATCCATTTTCTACCGCTTTTCTGGGGGTCCGGGTTTGCGGAGACAGCAGCTCAAACAGAGAAGGCCAGACTTCCCTCTCCCCGGCCACCTGCTGCAGCTCTTCAGAGAGGATGCCAAGACGTTCCCAGGACATCTGGGAGACATAGTCTCTCCAGCGTGTCCTGGGTCTTCCCCAGGATCTCCTTCCAGTGGGATGTGCCCGAAACACCTCACGTGGGAAGTATCCAGGAGGCATCCTGATCAGATGCCCAAATCACCTCAACTGGCTCCTTTCAATGTGGAGGAGCAGCGGTTCTATTCTGAGCCTCTCTCGGATGACTGAGCTCCTCATCCTATCTCTAAGGGTGAGTCCAGCAATCCTACGAAGAAAGCTCATTTTGGCCGCTTGTATCCGCGATCTCATTCTTTCAGTCATTACCCACAGCTCATAACCATAGGTGAGGATAGGAACGCAGATTGACCGGTAAATCGACAGCTTTGCTTTAGAGCTCAGCTCCCTCTTCACCACAACAGACCGGTACAATGTCCACATCACTGCAGATGCTGCTCCGATCCGTCTGTCAATCCCTTGCTCCATTCTCCCCTCACTCGTGAATGAGACGCCAAGATACTTAAAGTCCTCCACTTAGGGCAGGAGCTTGTCCCCAAACCGGAGAGGACAATCCACCCTCTTCCGGCTGAGAACCATGGACTTGGACTTGGAGGTGCTGATTCTCATCCCAGCCACTTCACACTCAGTAGCAAACCGTCCCAGTAAGACCTGTAGGTTATTGCTCGATGAAGCCAACAGGACAACATCATCCGCAAACAGCAGAGATGAAATCCTGTGGTCACCGAACAAGACACCCTCTGTTCCTTGGCTGCACCTAGATATCCTGTCCATAAAAATTATGAACAGGATCGGTGACAAAGGGCAGCCCTGGTGGAGTCTCACTCTCACTGGAAAAGAATTCGACTGGGTGTTGGCAATACGAACCAAACTCTTGCAATGGTCATATTGGGACCGGCTAGCTCGTAGCAACAAGGCTGATATGCCATACTCCCGCAGCACCCCCCACAAGAAACCACGAGGGACGTAGTTGAATGCTTTCTCCAAGTCCACAAAACACATGCGGACTGGTTGGGCAAACTCTCACAAACCCTTGAGGATTCTGGAGAGGGTAAAGAGTTGGTCCGATGTGCCAAGGCCAGAATGAAAACCACACTGCTCCTCCTGAATCCGAGGTTCGACCAGTGGTCAGACTCTTCTCTCCAATACCCTTGCATAGACATTCCCAGGAAGGCTGAGAAGTGTGATCCCCCTAAAGTTTCAACACACCCTCCGGTCCTCCTTCTTAAAAAGAGGAACCACCACCCCAGTTTGCTATGAAAAAGGCACTGTCCCCAACCTCCATGACAGCCCTACAACATCCAGGGCCTTGAGGTACTCGGGGTGAATCTCATCCACCCCCAGGGCCCAGCCACCAAAGAGTATTTTAACCACTTCAGCGACCTCAGCCCCTATGATGGGAGAATCGTCTCCCTCATCCTCAAGCTTGGCTTCCTCTGTGGAAGGCATGTCAGTGGGATTGAGGAGATCCTTCAAGTATTCCTTCCACCGCCAGATGATATCCCCAGTCAGAGTCAGCAGCACCCCATCCGCACCATACACAGTGTGGACAGGGAGCTGCTTCCCCTTCCTGAGCCACTGGACAGTTTGCCAGAATCTCTTCAAGGCCGACCGAAAGTCTTGTTCCATGGCCTCACCAAATTCCTCCCACTCCCAAGTTTTTGCTTCAGCAACCACCCAAGCTGCACTCCGCTTGGCCTGTCGGTACACCTCAGTAGCTTCGGGAGTCCCACAAGCCCACCAAGCTTGATAGGACTCCCTCTTCAGTTTAATGGCTGCCCTCACCACTGGTGTCTACCACTTGGTTCGGCGGTTGCCACCACGAGATGCATCAACAATCTTGCGGTCACAGCTCTGGGCAGCCGCTTCAGCATTGGAGGTGGAGAACGTGGCCCATTCAGACGCCATGTCTTCAGACTCCCTCGGAATAGTAGAAGCCATCTCTGTTGTCATTCAGTCCATACAGCCAATCATGTACAGTAGAACAAAATTACGTTTCTCCTATCTATAATGTTAATCACATGTAGAATCAGAGGGGTCACTACCATGCAAGGCGCCACCACAAACAACTTCTCCTTCCCCCATCCTATTACGCTGTGCACCAAGCTAGAAGGCGGGAAATACCATTTTCATATGGTCTTTGGTTTGACCCGGCCCGGACTTGAAACCCCAACCTCCCGGTTGTGGGGCGGATGCTCTATCAACTAGGCCACCACTCCGGTGGTCGAATGTGGTCAAAGTTCTTCCAGAGGTGGGAGTCGAAGACCTCTCGGATAGGGGCCTCAGCCAGACATTCCCAGCACACTAGTTTTTACAAAATGCATATACAGCGGGGAAAATAAGTATTGAACACATCAACATTTTTCTCATTAAACATATTTCTGATGGAGCCATTGACCTGAGATTTTCATCAGATATCAGTAACAACCCAAGTAATCCATACATACAGAGAGATCAAGGCAACTATGTTCACAAAACAAGTTATATTTCATAAAGTGGAATGACACAAGGAATAAGTATTGAACACACTTGGCAAAATGCATTTAATATTTAGTAGAAAAGCCTTTATTGGTAATAACAGCTTCCAGATGCCTCCTGTATGGAGAAACTAGGTGCGGGCATTGCTCAGGAGTGATTTTAGCCCATTCTTCCACACAAACTGTCTTGATATCTTAAAGGTTCCATGGGTGTTTTCTATGAATGCTGTTCTTCAGTTTGTTCCATAGATTTTCAATTGGATTCAGGTCAGGTGACTGACTGGACCATTCTAGCAGCTTTATTTTCCTTCTCTGGAACCAGTTGAGAGTTTCCTTGGCTACGTGTTTGGGATCACTGTCTTGCTGAAATGTCCACCCTTGTTTCATCTTCAACATCTTGGCAGATGGCAACAGATTCTTATCAAGGATGTCTCTATACATTTGTCCATTCATCTTTCCTTCAATTATATGAAGTCTGCCTGTACCATGTGCTGAAAAACACCCCCAACACCTTGATGGGATGTGCAGTGCCATTTCTCCTCCAAACATGCAGTGTGTTGTGGAATCCAGAAAGTTTAGTTTTGGTTTCATCTGACCAGACTATATTCTCCCAGTATTTTACTGGCTTGCCCAAATGTTGTGCAGAAAACTTTAAACGAGCTTCAACATGCTTTTTCTTCAGCAGTGGAGTCTTGCGAGGTGAACGGACATGGAGTCCATGTCGGTTGAGTGCATTACTTATTGTTTTCTTTCAAACAGCAGTACCTGTTAACTCCAGGTCTTTCTGGAGCTCTCCATGAGTGGTCTTTGGCTCTTGGATAACTCTTCTGATAATTGTTTTGACTCCTCTGTCAGAAATCTTGTGAGGAGCTCCTGGTCATGGCTGGTTTATGGTAAAATGATGTTCTTTCCACTTCCAATGGCTCCAAAAGTGGTCACTGCAAAATTCAGCAGTTTAGAAATGCCCCTGTAACCAATGCCATCATCATGTTTTGCAGCAATAAGGTTGCGAAGGTCTAGAGAGAGCTCTTTGCTTCTACCCATCATGAATTCTTTGTGGTGTGACAATCTGATATTCACAGAACTTTTTAAAGTCCATCATTCAGGACTTAACCAGCTGAAATTAATTTGCACTGATAGGAGATGGGATGATTTCCTAAATTCTGATGGATTGCAGCTGGTTTCTTGGCTTACTATGCCTTTTTGCACCTCTTTTTCTTCATGCGTTCAATACTTCTTCCCTGCATCATTCCACTTTATTAAATATAACTTGTTTTTTTTTAAAAATTAAATATAACTTGTTTTGTGAACGCAGTTACCTTGATTTCTTTGTATGTATGGATTACTTGGGTTATTACTGATAACTAGTGAGAATCTCAAGTCAGTGGCTCCATCAGAAATATGTTTAATGAGAAAAATGTTGATGTGTTCAATACTTTTTTCCCAACTGTAGATAACTTATGTATGACTATTCCCATCTTGTCAGTTAGGTTGGGGGATTAGAGCTGTTTTAAAGTTTAAAAACAGTGTTTCAAGCATACTCTGCTTTGTTTGAATAGTTTGTTAAATCATTTAAAACTTAGAGGCCTTTAGGAATGTATTGTGCAAGTCTATATTTTTTCCATCTTATTTTACAAGTACATAGTGACAAAATATCATCTACGTATGAGTGGATGATATTGCACTGCTCTCTCACACCCATAAACACATGCAGCTGAAGACCAGCAGACTCAGATCCTATGCACAACTGTCAGCCTCAAAAAGATCAAAGTCATGACTATTAACTTCTCCAATGTGGCCCCCATCAAAGTAGAGGGAGAAGACACCCCTTTAACCAAACAGTTCACCTACCTAGGAAGCATTGTCAAACATGATGGAGTAGCTGGCAATGACATTCAGAGCTTAATTAACAAAGCTAAGAATGCCTTCAGGTTGCTCGACCCAGTACAGTAGTTGCACCAAGCTGAAACTATACCGGAGTTGTGTTTGGTCAACACTCCTATATGGATCAGAGTGCTGGTGAATTATCGAGAGTGACGTGACAAAACTGTCCACCTTTCACACCAAAAGCTTACAGAAAATTCTTCCCATTTTCTGGCCACGAACCATCTTAACAACGATCTGCTTAGGCAGTGTAGTGAAGAAAGCATGAGTAGGGTGGCTGGGTCATGTCATTAGACAGGAAGATGGTTCGATCACAAAGACTGGCCTACACTGGACTCTGGAAGACAAGCGTAGACAAGGTAGGCCCAAGAGGACATGGTAGAGAATAGTAGACTCAGAAATGACGATCCGAAATCACAGCTGGGACACCATCAAGAAACTGGCTAGTGACGCATGCCAGTGGGCATAATGTGTAGAAGGAAGTGACAAAACCCACATTCAGATAGGATAGGTATAAACTTTGCTTTTACCTCAATTTTTTCCTATTGCTGCACGATACTCACAGACATCTTGGTATACACACTGATTTCCTCAAGAGAATGGTAGAAATACATTACCATTTATGTAAACAAACAAGAAAAATGTACCAGAAATTTTATTTTTTTTCTTTGAAATTAAAGAAACAGGAGCTGCTCTACCCAACGTATCAGAGATAAAAAGACAATAAAACATTCATGAATTAATTTTGATGGTGCAGTCCTAGGAAGCACATGCTTAATAGGCATTATGTATTGTTGCTATGCATCAAGAAAAATAAATCTTTCCTTGAGTACCTTTAATGAAATAAAAACATACCAAACAACTAACCAGAGCCCCAAAACACATTTTTTTCCTTTCTTTTAGTATAAAATACAAGTCGATTCTGTAAAAATTTTCATTTAATGAATCGCCTATAGATTAACAAAAGTGCCATTTTTAGCAGTATATTAATTTTTTAACTAAATTAATCACTCAACTGTCATTATGAAATGTTTATTCTGTTCTGAGTGGCTTCTTGTCTGAACATTTAAATTGTGGTATGGAAGTTTATACTAAACGTATTCAGATGACATCTTTAAATGATGACTTGCAGAGTGTTGCTTTCTAGCACAACAGTCAGTGGAAAGGCCAAATGTCATTCAGTCCTTTTCTACAAATTATAGTCCCTTTGGTTCTGACATGTGCATTTATGATTTAATGGCAGAATACTTGAGTACAGTAGGTTTGTGCTTGTCTACTTCATCTAAGTTTCTTTTCAGTCACTGTTTACTGCACCACTGGGACATAAAAAGCTAATCTTTAACAAAGATGCTTGATCCAGAGGGATTTTGTATTAATGGTTGTGTTGTGGTGGACACAATACACATGGCACTCCACCCAAGACAACGGGGTTGGTGGGGGAGGAGCCAAACAAACAAAGATGTGCCTTTTGCCCCCCACCGCAACAGGCTCACACCTGAGGACGCAGGGGGTGTGAATGTATTGTAGCAAAACCTGCTCTGTGACGTGTGTGTCAATGTCATGTTAATGTGTGTATATGTCTTTCATGTCTGTATGTTAATATGTTTACCCTGCGTGCCAGAGGCAGGAATAAAAGTATATTAAGGAGTTTGCTCAGGCACTCAGGTTAGAGTTTCTGTGTTTTATGTTGGAAGGTGAATAAAGTTCGTGTGTCGTCCAGCTTGCTGCCTCGTCTGTTTTCATCTTCCACATTGGTGACCCTAAGACTTGCAATGGAGAATGAGCCAGGCACCGCCCCGGAGACAACCCAGAGGGCGAACAGCAGCACGACATGCGCTGTCACAGTCAAGCTCCCGGACTTCTGGCTCCACAATCTGACCGCTTGGTTTCTACATGTGGAAGCCCTATTCGCACTAAGCGGGATCTCCACAGATGACACCAAATATTATCATGTGGCCACTGCGCTGGATGTGCGCGGCACACAGCAAGTAAGGAGCCTGATCCAGGAGCCACCAGCCCAGGGTAAATATGGTGCGCTCAAGCAGATGCTGCTTCAACGTTATACCCTGTCGGACAGTGAGAGAGCAGAAAAACTCCTCACGCGCTCACAATTGGGTGACTGGTCAGCTGTGGAGCTGATGGAGAGCATGTTAGCGCTGAGGGGGAAGGACGACGAACCCTTCCTCTTTGCCCACCTCTTCCTCAGGAACTTACCAGCTACAGTGAGGGTGATCCTGGCCAAATCACCACTGCTGGTGGCCAAGAACTACTGCGCCCTGGCGCAAGAAGTGGACCACATCATCCTAGCGAACAGAACTCTCAGCGTGCTCACAACGACACCAGCAGCCATGAAGGACTCCAGCAAGGTCGAGGAGCCGTTGGGGTGGCTGGGACGGATGCCAAGAGACGCAGGAATGGGATGTGCTGTTTCTATCACCGCCGGTTTGGCTCGAATTCCCAACGTTGTCTGCCACCGTGCCAATTCAAGAAGCCAGGGAAACAGCACGGCCAGCAGTCAGTTGCAGCTGCGACCGCGGGCGACAGCAACAAGCTGCTTTTCATCACAGATACATGTTTGGGGAGACGTTTCTTGGTGGACTCTGGCTCCCAGAAGAGCCTCATTCTGCCGGTCAGGGCAGACAAGTCGGCAGAAGGCTGCTTCCCCGAGCTTATGGCCGCCAACAGATCCAACATCAGGATGTTTGGCAAACGAACGTTGACAGTATGCTTACACGGACGCAATTACCAGTGTGACTTTGTGGTAGCTGCATGTTCTGCCCCCATTTCAGGCGCTGATTTTTTTATGTGCTTACAGATTGTTACGTCGATGTTGCCAACAGACGTTTAGTTGATGCTGTTTCTTTTTCCTCCTTGCCCTGCACAGCTCAGGGAGTTGGGCCAACAAAACATGCTAACATTATAGCTCCAGGGGTAAGTACCCGCATTTACTTTCACAGTTCCCAGCACTCACAGTTCCGACTTTTTCTGCTACAGTAACCAAACACGAGGTCGAACATTTCATAACCACAAAAGGCCCGCCAGTGTTCGCACGCCCTCGGCGCCTGGACGTGGTTAAACTAGCCAACGCACACGAGGAGTTTGCCAACTTAGAGTAGCTGGGCATCGTTAGGAGCTCCAACAGCCCATGGGCATCCCTGCTACACATGGTGCCCAAGGCTGACGGGTTGTGGCGCCCATGCGGCGATTTCCGGTGCTTGAACAACGCCACGGAACACGATCAGTATCCCATCCCGCACATCCAGGATTTTTCCGTGCACCTGACCGGGACGTGTTTTTTTGAAAGTGGTTCTGGTCCGCAGTTACCACCAGGTCCTGGTGCACGCGGAGGACGTTCCGAAAACAGCGGTAATAACTCCTTTCGGCCTTTTTGAGTTTTTATACATGCCGTTCGGGTTAAAGGGCATGGCACAAACCTTCCAAAGAATGATGGACGCGGTGCTCCGTGACCTGCCTTTCATTTTTGTCTACTTAGATGACATTCTGGTGGCTAGCACATCCAAGGAGGAGCACCTCGCCTATCTCAAACTAGTGTTCAGAGGTTGGAAGCACACAGGCTTATCATTAACCTGGCGAAGTGCCAGTTCAGTGTGCCAGTGATTTTCTTGGGTCACCACATTTCGCCAGAGAGCGCAATTCCGCTGCCTGATAAGGTGTGTGCCGTGTCAGATTTTCCGCGCCCGCAGACCGTGAGGGCCCTACAGAAATTTTTGGGCATGGTCAACTTTTACAACCGTTTCCTCTCCCAAGCAGCCCAGCTGCTGCAGCTGTTGTACGCTGTGCTCAAACAAAAGAAGCCCGTCGAAAACATCAACTGGACCCGCGAGCGAGTTCAGGCTTTCGCAGACGCCAAAACAGCACTCGCTAACGCTGCTTTGGTAGTCCACCCTGCCCCGTCAGCGCAGACAGCACTCATCACTGACGCATCCGATGTTGCCATAGGCGCAGTGGTGGAGCAGTACGTTTCCGGTTCGTGGCAGCTGCTTGCATATTTCAGCCGTACTTTGCCCAACAACGAATGCAAATGCAGTACATTGGACAGAGTTGTTGGCCCTCCACCTGGTGATGTGCCACTTCCGGTTTTGGCTGGAAGGGCGCAAGTTCACCGCGTTCATTGCATAAGCCGCTGACGACGCAGTGTCAAAAGTCTTGGAACTGTGGGTCAGCCGACCGCAACAACATATGGCTGCGGTCTTTGGAGTTCTCCACTGACATCCAGCACGTAGCCGGTAAGCTTAATGTTGTGGCCGACTGCCTGTTGCACGTGTTAGTCCTCCCCGTCTACATGGGAAATAGATTTCATCGCCATGGCCACAGAGCAAACGCAGGACGTGGACATTTGCGCGCTCCAGTCCGCACCTACTGGGTTTAAAACTGGAGACCAGGGCGGGTGCAAGAAGGGTGCCCCCCCCTTGCTCTGCAACGTCTCCACCAGTCGCCCACGCCCGGTGGTCCCGAGCTCTTGGCACCGCTGCATTTTCAAGTGAGTCCACTCCCTTTCACACCCCACTTGTGCGTGCCTCGGTTAAACTGGTGGGGGGCAAAATTTGTCTGGCCTCACTTATGCAGGGACGTGAAAGAGTGGGCTGCAGCGTGCATTGCGTGCCAGCGGGTCAAAGTGCACAAGCACACCAAGGCTCCCCTCGAGCTGTTACAAGTTCCAGCCAGGAGGTTTGACCACCGTCCACGGCTGTCGCAGAAGGTTTCAATGCACCTTTTGACAATCATGGACCGCACCACACGTTGGTCTGAAGGGGGTCCTGCTGGCTTTCCACCATGTCCGGAAGTGGCTCGCGCTTTTTTGTCAGCTTGGGTTGAACGGTTGGATCCCCATCGGATATCACTTCCGACAGGGGGTCCGCAATTCGTTTCGGAATGCTGGTCCTCGATGGCCCAGAGCCTGGGGGTCAAAATCCACTGCACCACCGCGTACAACCCCCAGGCTAACGGTTTATGCGAACGTTTTCATAGGCCGCTTAAAGTAGCCCTCAGCGCTTCACTCATGGTTGCAAATTGGGTCGACTGCCTGCCCTGGGTCCTGTTAGGGTTGCACTCACGCCTAAGGAGGACCATGGTTTGTCCACTGTGTTTTATCAAGACCAATGTCAGCGCAGTTGTCTACCAGAAATTTTAGAGGCACTTCATGCTTCCCTCTGCTGACAAGCTTTATGGAGAATCTGATTTCATTTTTCAGCAGGACTTGGCACCCCCCACACTGCCAAAAGTATCAAAACCTGGTTTAATGACCGTGGCATCACTGTGTTTGATTGGCCAGCAAACTCTCCTGACCAAAACTCCATAGAGAATCTATGGAGTATTGTCAAGAGGAAGATGAGAGATACCAGACCCAACAATGCGGACGAGCTGAAGGTCACTATCAAAGCAACCTAGACCTTCATAACACCTCAGCAGTGCCACAGGCTGATCACCTCCATGCCACCCCACATTGATACAGTAATTAATCCAAAAGGAGCCCCGACCAGGTATTGAGTGTGTACATGGACATACTTTTCAGTCGGCCAACATTTCTATTAAAAACCTATTTTTTAAAAATTAATTTAATGTAATATTGTAATTTTTTGAGAACCTGAATTTGGGGTTTTCATGGGCTGTAAGCCATAATCATCAAAATTAAAATAAATAAACACTTGAAATGTATCACTCTCTGTGTAATGAATCTATATAATATATGGGTTTCACTTTCTGAAATGAGTGACCAAAAATATTGAACTTTTTCATGATATTCTAATTTTTTGAGATGTACCTGTAGTGTGAACCCAGCATTAACCCCTGAATTGACAAAAAGAACTATTTACACCAGACAAGTGGTATTTAGACAGTATTATCCTCCAGTTACCCCTCTCTTCCTATTTTGTAGTCTTCACCGTTCATTCATCATTTCCACCAGTTCCACCCCAGATTCCTCCTCTCACCTTAGCCTCTTAACCTCCAATCAATCAATCAATCAATCAGTCAATCAAAGCTTTATTTATATAGCACTTTTCATTCAAAAAGAGGCAACACAAAGTGCTTCACACATTGAAATAAAACACAATTACACCCCCCCCCCCACACACACACACAAAGAAACTTTTGTTAAGAGTTATGGCTGGGCACTGAGGATCCAAGTGTGGAAGCAACCATCACTAGGGAGCCAGTCACCAGCAAAGCAGGGAAAGTGCCAGTCCCACAGCTACAGGAACGCCACCTCTGAGACCGCTCAAGTCCAATCCGAGGGGTCGACACTGCAGGTGTGGTGCCACAGTGTACGATCCCTTCAGCCAGGTAGACCAGGGCAATGCCCTGCAGTCAGAAAACAGGCACAATTCCCCGTGGGAGGGCTCTCCATGAAAAATGCCAGAGCTTGGGACAGGGTGATTTAAAAAAAGAATAAAATTCACTGATAAATAATAAGAATTTGCTCATAAAAAAAAAAAGATTAGGCAGTTAAGATGACTAGAAAGAATAGAAACACTTAAATACAGTCAAACAGACATAAATTCATAAGTATTAATAATTTGTAGTAAAATAAATAATTGTGACAAAGGTATGGTTTAAAATCATGGATTAAGACAAAATAGGAAACTAGTCAAAAGCTAAGTATAAAATAGTAGGTCTTGAGCCTGCTTTTAAAAACATGAACATTCTCGGGCAGCCCTGATTGTTCTCCAGCAGGCTGTTCCACAGACGTGGGCTGTAGTAACTAAAGGCCGCTGTCTTCAACCGTGGGTGCATGTTCTGACAGTAGGGATAATTAAAAGGCCAGTGCCAGAGGGCCCTCAGGGGGCCATGGGGGCTCATATGCCAAAAACAATTCTGATAAATAAGAAGGCCCAAGACCATGCAGACCATTTATAAACCAGTAAAAGAACCTTAAAATCGAACCTGAAGGACACGGGGAGCCATTGCAGTGACTTTAAAACCAGCATGATGTGAGCCTGCCATCTGATCTTCGTCAGAACACATGCAGCTGAATTCTGTGATAACTGCAGATTTGAAATTGTCTTTTTGGGAAGACCAGAGAGCAGGGCATTACAGTAATCAATATGACTGGTGATAAAAGTGTGCATCAGTATCTCCATGTTTGCTCGAGAGAGAAATGGGCGGACTCTGGCCATGTTCTTTAGATGGTAAAATCTTGTTCATGTTATATTTTTAATGTGTGAAATAAAACTCAGTCTAAAATGACACCCAAATTCTTAACATGTTGGGAGAGGGTAAAAGACAGACTATGTAATTTTGGTAAAATTTTCTGTCTCTGAGCTTCAGGACTGATGACTAAAACTTCAGTTTTGTCCTGGTTTTGCTGAAGAAAGTTTGCTGCCATCTGTTGTTTAATGTCTAAAATACAGTTGTAAAGGGTGTTAATTGGTTCCATGTCTTCAGGAGACGGCGAAATACAGTTGTGTCAGCAGCATAACTATGGTAATTAAAGTAAATTTACTCCTGATAACATCCCCAAGGGGCAGCATGTACAGATTAAAGAAGTGCTGGACCTAAAATTGAACCTTGGGGCACACCACAATTTATTTTGTAGACTCGGGTAGCATTTAAATTAAGTCAGCTCTTATAGGTTTAATATATTTTGTCCATTTAGACCAGAAGTGCAAAAATTTGTCTTTTTGTAACTTCAAGGACATAGTTATTCTTTCCATTATATAGATTTCATAAACTGTTTTGAACCATTCTTGAGCTCCGCAGAATTTTCAACAAATATTTATCTGCTGTGGTTGACAGAGTGGGAACTTCAAGACCTAAATACACAAATGACACATCAAAAGGAATAATAGTTTTGAAAATAGTTTCCATGCATTTGTGTATCTCTTGCCAGTATGATAATATTTTGTGGCATTCCTAGAATATGTGGTAATGATATGTGGTAATAATTATCTCATTATTACCACATTGTCTCCAACAACCTGTTCCTGTACCTAATATCTTTTCTGTATTGGAGTTATGAAGAAGCCCATGATGTTTTTCCATCTGAATTCTTTCCAGGTGTTAGAATGAGTTGTCTTCCATTGCCGTTTACAGATAGTTTTCCAGTCACTCTCTCCAATAACTATATTTGCCTACTTTTCCCATCTCTTCTTCACGCAGCTGGTATGAACAGATTTAGATTCTTGGAGTCCTTGATAAACTTTTGAAATTGTCTTTGTATTAATGTGTAAGCTATAGGTTAATAAAAATAGTTTTAGGATTGGATTGTTCACGTTCTCTGAGCTTTTACTTATTATTTCATCAAACCGGTTTCTCATTTGTAAATATCTATAAAAAATTTGGTTTTCCAGATTGTATTTAGTTCATAAGGTTTCACATTTTTCAAGCTGTCCTTTTTGTATCTATGTGCAGTAAGAGGAAGGTCCCTTTTCTGCCCATGACTTAAATCTCCTGTCATGTCTGTTGGGTAAAAAATCTGAGTCATAAGCGCACCATCTTAATAATTTCTCAGCCTTGTTCAGGTTATTATTTTTACTTACTTCCTGCCAAATTTTTAGGGTAAAATTGATCCAGGGGTTGTCTTTGTCTCTGAGTTGAGTTCCTAAGCTTTTTATCTACAATCATGGCTTGTACGAGGGCCTTTAGTGTTTTTCTCCTCCAAATCTTTCCATCTTGGTGTAAATTTGGAGGTACATAAGCAAATGAGTGGTCTTAACGGAGCTGCATAGTAATAGTTTCTTAGGCAAGGTAGTGCCAGGCCTCCCTTTTCTTTTGACAGTTGTAAAGTTTTATAATTAATCCTAGGTCTTTTGCCATGCCATATATAGTGAGAAATTAGTTTGTCCCATTCTATAAATTGCTGTTTGGGGATTTCTGTAGGGGTCATTTCATTTTCTGTCACACACCAGTTTGTGTTCGTAGCTAAATTTTAAAAGAAACTGAGTGATGGATGGGTGAAACTTGGGGAGGAAGTGTGCGCTTGCACTGGATGATTCCCACTGATAGGCGATCTGAAGATAATGTTGAGAGAAAATTAGATTTTACCAGAGAACAACAGGATGGGGAAGGATAATGCCATTTAGAGCATATGTAAGGGGACAAAACAAATGAGTTTTTGCTCTTCTCGCTTTCAGCAGCCTCTCTCCTTTTCCTCTGTGTTCTGACCTCTTGCAACTGGATTTCCTCTTGTTTTTCTATTGCTCTTTTCCCTCTGTTTTCCCTAAACTTTCTTGTATTTCCTGTTTCCCATTTTCCATTGCACTCTCATTCTTCTGCTCTTCCAACTTCATAAACATCTTCTTCTTGTTCCCTTGCAGAAGAGAAAGACCACGACCATCTCTGTTGAGGTGAAGAAGTCTCAGCACAAGTTCATATCGGCCCAAAAAGCAACACTCTGCAGAGATCCTGGAGGCCACAGGGGTGTCCGTGTGGAGATGCCTCCCCTGGATTCCAGTTCAGAAACCATCATCCTCAGGGGAGAGCCTGACAAACTGGGACCCAGCACTCACCCAGGTCTACGCCAGGTGAGAAGAGACATAGGGGATGAAAAGGGACAGCAATATCAGACTTTTCTCTTTACAATTTTGTTGCGTTAGATAAATTATTGAGTTAACGATGCAACTGAAATTCCACTGATGTTACCGTTACATAATCACAAAACTTCAATCACAGCCTCAGGTTTTTTTTCTTATTTAAACTTTTTTTAGTTGTAATAGTTATTTAGACCATGAGACGCTGCATCGATTACAACACCTGTCAGTCACCAACAGGTCCATATTTCTGTTCTTGAAAACTGGCTCCAGTCTTAATAACTTGATACAGTGCGTGTAAAAAGTATTTGCCCCTTCCTGATTTCTTATATTTTTGCATATTTGTCACACTTCAGTGTTTCAGATCATCAAACAAGTTTTAATATCGGACAAAGATAACCTAAATGAATACAAAAAGTAATTGCCCCTCTTGTTACATCATGAATTAGCTGTGATTAACCACATTTTTTGGAAAGCTGAGTTCAGTTTCAATAGCTACACCCAAGTGTGATTACTACCAGACTTGTTGAATCAAGAGATCACTTAAATAGAACCTGTCTGACAATCTGAAGTAGGCTAAAAGATCTCAAAAAGCAACACATCCATCCCACTGTGATCTAAAGAAAGTCAAGAACAGATGAGGAAACAAAAACCCAGAACAACATCTAAAGAACTGCAGGCCTCACTTGCCTCAGTTTGGACACTAGTCCATGATGGAACAGTAAGAAAGAGACTGGGCAAAAATGGCATCCATGGGAGAGTTCCAAGACAAACCACTGCTGGACAAAAAAGAACACAAAGACTCATCTCACATTTGCTAGAAAACATCTAGATGATCCTCAAAACTTTTGGGAAAATATTCTTGAGACTGATGAGACAAAAGTTGAACTTTTTGGAAGACGTATGTCCTGTTTTATCTGGCATAAAACTAACACAGAATTTCATAAAATGAACATCATATCAACAGTCAAACATGGTGGTGGTAGTGTCATGGTCTGGGGCTGCTTTGCTGCTTCAGGACCTGGACAACTTGCTCTAATTGACAGAACCATGAATTCTGCTCTCTACCAGAAAATCCTGAAGGAGAATGTCCAGCCATCAGTTCATGAAGCCCTCCAATGCCCTTGTGCACCAAGGGTGGCACAACCAGTTATTAGGTTTAGGGGGCATTTAGGGGGCATTGACCATGTTTACATGTACATGAATAAACCCGTTATGATTGGATTTCTGGAGTTATCTGATTATTCAAGTGGCCATGTAAACACAATAATCCGATAACGGCCATGTAACTGGAGTCATTAACTCAAGTGGTTTACCCTCCAATAATCCATTTATTCAGTGCATGTAAACATGGCAAAACTGATTATTGCCATTATCAGTTTATTCCCAGTAATTGGTTTATTGTGACATGTAACCGGGGGTCATTTACTTTTTCACATAGGGCCAGGTAGGCTTGGATAGCTTTTTTTTCCCTTAATAAATGAAACCATAATTTGAAAACTGCATTTTGTATTTGCTTGTATTTACTTGGGTCTGTCATTAAAATTTGTTTGATGATCTGAAACATTTAGCATGACAAATATGCAAAAATATACTGCTCAAAAAATAAAGGGAACACTTTGAAAACGCATCAGATTTTAATGGGGAAAAAATAAGCTGGATATCGAAATTGGGCAGGCTAGTCCAGCTTACTCAGATTAAAAAAGTCTTCCTTTAATCTGAGTAAGATGGACTAGCCTGCGACTTCCGGTTATGGCTGCCACGTAGGACGGACGTGTCTCGCTCTGCTCTGTCCTGGAGAAAAAAAATCGGCAAATAACTCTCTCAATTGGGACAGAACGTATCCCAGCATTTGGGGCGAGGTGATGTCGGCGAAGCCTAAGGCTGGAAACCAGGAAAAGAAAAAGCGAGCCGCCGAAACGTCCAATTAACGGACTTTCAGGTCTGTGACGCAGCAAACAAAACTCCATATATTGGCGGAGGAAGCTGGCGGCGGTGCGATGTTTGCGGGGGAATGGCGCAGATGCGCTGATGGCTGCATGAGTCAATGAGAGCGGACTTTTCCTCTAGATTTGATGGGATTATGACAGCGTTGGAAGGAATAAGAAAGGAATTGGGTGACTGTGTAGAACGAACGGGACGCAGATGCTCTCGTCTCGCTAGTGCTGAAGAGACGTCACCCGTCTTCAATTAAAGGTGCGCACTTTGGAAAAAAAAAATAATCTCTGGAAGATAATATTTTGATTTGGAATCTCGGTCGAGCAGAATAATTTGAGGCTGGTGGGTCTTCCAGAGGAATCAGAAGGTCGGGACGTATGTTCCTTTCTGGAAAAGTGGATTCCGGAGGTGCTGGGCAGCGAGGAGTGCAATCAGCAGTGGTTCTGGAAAAAGCACATCGTATTGGCCCACGGAGAGATAAGGGACCGCCGAGGACCTTAATTATGAAGTTTCTTAGCAACAGAGACAGGATGAAGATCTTCAACGCTGCACGTGCTAAAGGAGAGATTAAACACCAGGACCCAGCAGGTGCGGTTTCTACCCAGATTTGGCCACAGGAATCCCAGCAATTTAGGGAAGCAGTTTGATCCCGTACGTAAGGGAGCTGCGCAACCTTGGGGATTCGTCATGGTGTAATCTATCCTGCGAGACTGCTGACCCACGTATGAGGGCAGAACCCACATTTTTCAAGACCCCAGAGGAGGCGCAGGAGTTCATCAAGAAGATCAAAGAAGAAGAAGAGACTGGTGGGAGCTAAGCATGAACAAAATATAAGGTAGAATAATTAAGCATTGCACAGGCATCTGACTGACCTGAAGTAAATAGTAAGTTTACAAAATATAGATTGTATTATATATTAAAAAAACAAACAAAAACAAAACAAACAAAAAAAAAAACTATGATGTACAAAGTTGTTAAAATTTTGGAGTTAAGTTGGAAAACTACAGAGGAGAGTTAATGTTACGTCATTAAAAGCAGTAGAGTTAGGGTGATTGGAGGATGAAGAAGGAGTGGCTTAGGCTGTTCCCCGTGGGTGTGGAACAGTCGATGGCTATATCGGGAGACAGAATTTTTCTTTTGATTTTGGTGGGGTTTGCCACAAGTGTGGGAAGGGGAAATTTGTTTGTGTGTAGTTTGTAGGATGAATGTTCAACCACTCATGTTTTTGGCTTCTCTGTATGAGCATGTTACACTGCAAGGTAATCCCAAACTCTCTATTGATCATGGACCAAAGTGTTAATCTTAATTTAACTTCATGGAATTGCAGAGGTCTACAAAATTTAAAAAAACTTAAACAAGTTATGAATAAAATAAAGGACATGGGTTCAAGAATTGTGTTTTTACAAGAAACTCATCTGATAGAGGAGGATGTTAAAAGAATTAGGAGTAGATGGCAGGGAAGTGTATTCACCTCTTCATTTCATCCGAGCCAGGGGAGTTATGACTCTCATACATAAAATCAGTTCCTTTTCAGGTGAAAAATGTAATTGGAGACAAATTTGGAAGATATGTAATCATTCAGGTTCTTTGCTATTAGAAAATATAAATCTTGTGAACTTATATGGTCCCAATATAGATGATCAGAAGTTCTTTGCTAATTTATTTCTCATCTTATCATCACTTACAGGGCAACATATAATAGCAGGGGATTTTATTGTACATTGAATCCAGGTGTGGATAGATCAACAGGACTGGATTGTACGCACATTGGATGTAGGATGACTATTAATCATTTTATGAAAGAATTGAGATTGTTAGATATATGGGAGAGAAATGAAACCACAAGTTAAAGCCTATTCTTGTTATTCCAGTACCTACAAGACATTCTCACGTATTGATTATTTTTTGATTTCCACAGAATTAAGGTCCAAGATTCAAAACTGCTTTTATGATAACATCGTGATTTCTGATCATGCACCCTGTTGTCTAATTATGTAGATAAAAAATTGACAAAGGAATCAGGTAGATGGCAATTTCAGCATAAATGGCTTCAGGATGAGGAATTTGTCAAGTATATAGAAAAACAGATAGACGAGTTCTTTGACATCAATACTACACAAACATCAGCATGTGTAAAGTGGGAGGCTTTCAAAGCTTTTATTAGGGGACATATTATTAGTTATACAGGATCAAAATCTAAGAAGACTCGAGAGGAGAGAGCTAATTGGAACATAAAATAAAAAGTCTTCAGGAAAAAGTGTATGCAGGAAGTGACCCAAGGTTGGAGAATGAATTACTGATTTTGAGAGCTGAATACGACAAAAAATCAGCGAATAGAGCTGCCACGAGTCTTCTAAGATTGAAACAATCTTTTTATGAACAAGGTGAAAATCAGGAAAATTATTAGCATGGCAGATTAAACAATTGGAAATTAAAACACCAATTACCAGTATTATAAGTAACGGACAGGTAGTTATAGATCCTTTAGAAATTAATAGAGCCTTTAGAGATTACTATGAAAAATTATATGATACCAAAAATGAACCTGATTTAACAAAACTAAATGGGTTTTTGAACGAACTATCTATACCGTGTATTCCAAATGAAAACAGGGAGATATTGGAGTCTAAAATTAGTCAAGAAGAAGTTGGGCTAGCCATTGATAATATGAAATCAGGAAAAAGTGCAGGACCAGATGGTCTTCCATTTGACCTTTATAAAAAATTTAAGAAATAAATTAATAAAACCTTTTTTGGAAATGGTTTAGAAGCATTTCAAAATAATAATTTACCATCATACAAAAATAATGCCTTAATATACTGTTGCCAAAACCAGGTAAGCCCTCTAATAAATGTGAAAATATGAGACCAATAAGCCTATTAAACGCCGACTTAAGATAATCTGTAAAATTTTAGCAAGACGAATACAAGAAATTTTACCAAATATTATTAATCGAGATCAGAATGGCTTTATAAAGGGTAGACAAGGCTTCCATAATGTAAGAAGACTATTTAATATTATTTATTTTAATAAAGAAGCACCGGATACAGCTCTCCTATCATTGGACGCCGAAAAGGCCTTTGAATAGAGTTGAATGGCCCTTTCTTTTTGAAGTCCTACAAAGGTTTGGACTTGGAAATAATTTCATAAAATGGGTTCAAATAATATACAATAATGCTACAGCAGAAATCCTAACAAATAACAATATTTCAAAACCAATAAAAATCAATAGAGGATGTCGACAAGGCTGTCCACTTTCACCTTTACTGTTACTATGGCAATTGAACCTTTAGCGATAGCGATACGTTTACATTCACAAATATATGGAATTAAAGTTGGGACCAACAGAACATAAAATCTCCCTGTACGCCGATGATATAATTTTGTTTATGTCGAATCTAAAAAAATCAATTCCAACCTTGTTGAATTTAATAAAGAATTTTGGGGAAATATCAGGATATAAAATAAATAAAACTAAATCTTCAATATTAATGCTAAATGAGACCCAGAGAAATTACCCAGCCCCTGAGGTAAATCAATTCAATGTTGTAAATCAGTTAAATATTTAGGAATCCAAATTATGCCTAAGCTAGAATCAGTCGCCAGTGTCAACTATGAAGCCTTAATGTCAGATATCAATGAGTTAACTCAGAGATGGATGTCACTACCAATGTCGATGATCGGGAGAATCAATATACTTAAAAGTAATATTTTACCTAAAATACTTTATTTATTTCAATACATTCCCTTATCACCACCTTTAGATCTATTCTCAAGAATAAAAAAAAAGTTAGTGGAATTTATATGGAACAACAGGAGGGCTAGATTACGTTTGTCTTTATTATATTTACCATTTGATCGTGGAGGTCTGAAATGTCCAAATTTTATGTTGTATTATTGGTCGGCACAACTGAGGTCTATGACATATTATTTTTCATCAAATGATCTCCCTCACTGGACTGAAATGGAATCATACAATTTACCTTACCTCTTCCCATATTCATATACTCAGATTCGGCAAAAAAATTACAAAAACAAGTTAAAAATCCATTTGTAAAGCATATGATCAAAATATGGTGTGAAGCTAAAAACTATTTAAAAGAACCACAGTTATTGTCACAATTTAGTCCAATATGGGGTAATCAATATTTTAAACCAGGGAGAGCGGACGCTGTATTTAAAGTATGGAATTTAAAAGGGATACAAAAGATTCAGGATTTATATTTGCCATGTGCAGACAACATAATGTCTTTTGAAGAGCTGAGGATCAAATTTAATCTCAATAGAACACATTTTTTTAAATATCTTCAACTTAGAAACTTTATTCGATCAAATCAAAATAAAGCTCTCACTCGACCTATTTATTCATCCTTGGAAAAAATGATGATGAAAGATAGTAAAAGAAAGGGTATTATTTCAGAGTTTTATAACTCATTGACACTATCTTCAAGTGAAAATTCACTGAAAAGATTAAACTACTGGAAAGAAGATCTGCAAATTGAAATTTCAGAGGAACAATGGGAATTGGCTTGTACAGAAGCTCAAACCAAATCAATAAATGCACGCCTTAAATTGATACATTTCAAATGGTTAATGCGGATGTATGTTACACCGGAGGAGTTAAATAGATATAACAAAAATATACCAGATGCATGCACAAAATGCATGGAAAGTAAAGGAACCCTATTTCATTGTTTATGGGAATGTAGATTAATAAGAATGTTTTGGGAGGAGGTGAGGGTAACAATTGAAAAAATAATCTCAAAACAAATCATATTGAATCCTAAACTGTTTTTGTTGGGTCTGTACCCAGAAAAGCATAATTTCAATAAAAGTGAAAGAACATTCATAGACCTCAGTTTGCTTAATGCCAAAAAATGTATTGCACTATTATGGAAAAAGACTCATAGACCAGATGTGACTCAGTGGTTAAGACAGATGTTAACAAACCTTCCATTAGAAAGAATAACATATATACTGAAATCAAAGGAAATTGTGTTTGAGAATATATGGAGACCTTTTATTGATTATGTAAAAAATTTAAACATAACTCTTGAAGAAGAAGGTGAATGATGTGTGTGGACCTTGTAAATTCCAAACTGGTGAACATAATATGTATACTAATGTATTGGATTGTCTAGACTAAACAGAGGAGCATTGTTGAAGACTTGATTTTGTTGGTGGTTGTTGGTGTTTTTAGGGTATTTTTTTTTTTGTAGTAATTTAGTGTTAGTGTTTGATTGTTTGTATCATGTTTGTTAAAAAAAAAAAAAAGGTTCAATAAAGATATTGTGGAAAAAAAAAAGATGGACTAGCCTGCCACAATTTCAATATCCAGTTTATTTTTTCCCATTAAAATCTGATGTGTTTTCAAAGTGTTCCCTTTATTTTTTTGAGCAGTATATAAGAAATCAGGAAGGGGGCAAATACTTTCTACACAGCACTGTATATTTGCAGAGTAAAATAAGCTGTTTAATGATTAACCTGTTGAACTCTGTTCAACTTCCCTAAAAATGCCTAAAAATAACGTGCCCAAAGTAAATCAAAAGCTGTTCTTCAACCCTTTGCAGCATCTTCATGGGGTGAGTCTCATTTAAAAGAAAATACTCTGAATTTTTTGGCAAAACAGTCATAATCTCTCTAAGCGCTCCTGCCACTGAGTAACAAGAAAGTTCGCCTGGGTGTTTTAGATACAAATGCTTGCAAATAACATACAGCTGTCAGATACTGGCTGGAAAACACAACAGAAATGTAGAACCAAGTGTTTTCAAGCTCAGGTCAAAATTTTGTAAAAATAAGATAAGATAAGCCTTTATTAGTCCCACAATGGGGAAATTCCAGGATTGCAACAGCACAGGGATAGCAACACTCAGAGCAACAATCAGAAGGCAAGAAAAAACAAGAGCAGCTAGTATACATATGTACATATGTATTACTATAAATATATATATATATATATATATATATATATATATATATATATATATATATATATATATATAGACACAGTGCGGAGCATTGTGGTTGGTGGATGTGCAGCAGAAAGTCTAAGCTCTCTCCGCGGATGGGGCGGGCCAGCTGGATGTCTTTGGGCATGATGGTGACCCTCTTGGCGTGGATGGCGCACAGGTTGGTGTCCTCGAAGAGACCCACCAGGTAGGCCTCGCTGGCCTCCTGCAGAGCCATGACGGCGGAGCTCTGGAAGCGCAGGTCGGTCTTGAAGTCCTGAGCGATCTTCCTCACCAGGCGCTGGAAGGGCAGCTTACGGATGAGCAGCTCCGTGGATTTCTGGTAGCGACGGATCTCTCTGAGCCACGGTATCGGGCCTGTAACGGTGAGGCTTCTTCACTCCGCCGGTGGCCGGAGCGCTTTTTCGAGCAGCCTTGGTGGCCAGCTGCTTCCTGGGGGGCTTTTCCTCCAGTAGATTTACGGGCGGTCTGCTTGGTTCTTGCCATCGCTCTTTATTATTCTGTCTTATATTCCTTGCATGCCGCCTAAACTCCAGCCCGGCACCCGCGTCATTTTCGCTTCAGTTCCCCGGTATGTCGAGTTTCTCCGTTAGCACCGGGTGGCGGTTGAGTGCTAGCTAGCTCTTCCCTGCTGTATCGTCTCCTGCTGTAAACAGTGGCTCCGTCTGCCGACTCGGGAGACCTTTGGAGCGATCTGTGTGTCCGTGATATATATAGAGTGAAAGGTGTGCCAGATTAGAAAGTTATCACCGGATCAGAAAGAAGAAGGAAGATAAAAAGACTCAGAATTGAGCCGCTGTTGCAAAAGGCAGCCAACTCATGTGGCGCCGGAACCGGAAGAAATACCACAAAAAATGAATATATTACACAGCTTTTTTCTCAGGTTGTAACAAGGCTGTGTCTGTACTGGAAGACCGGAAATACAGCTTTTTTTTTTTTTCAGTGCACACTGAGACGCACTTAGATGCAGAGACGTGACCGCCCACGGAATTCACAGAGTTCAAGGGGTTAATGTACATTCTGTATGCGTCGTCGTCATGCGTCGGCCTCCGTCGGTCTATGATGACCATGGAAGAGAATCCTAAACGTCTACTCTGCTGGAACAGCACCGCCTGTGGCTGAACAGGCCGATGCGCGAATGACAGTCCCTGTCACACAGGTCACACTTGTGGGTGGTCTCCGTGCTGCTGGGTCTGTGGCGGTTCTTCCTGCGGGTCCTTTTTTCATCTGCTGCAGCAGTCAGTCTCTCTTCACCCGCCTTGAGCTGTCTGGTCAGGGTGCCTCTCCATTTGGAGCGGTCCGTTGCAAGGTCTTCCCAGCGCTCTGTGTTGATCTCCAGGGCCTTCATGTCTCTCTTGCAGACGTTTCTAAAGCGCAGCTGTGGGCGGCCAACGTCTCTCCTGCCAGTTGCCAGTTCTCCATAGAGGACGTCTTTGGGGATTCTGCCATCCTCCATACGGTGAACGTGGCCTAGCCAGCGGAGCCTGCGCTGCCTGAGTAGAGTGAACATGGAGGGAAGGCCGGCGCGGGACAGAACTTCTGTGTTGGGCACTTTGTCCTGCCAGGATATGTCCAGGATGTGGCGAATGCAGCGCAAGTGGAAGGAGTTCAGTCTCTTTTCCTGCCGGGCGTATGTTGTCCACGTCTCACTCCCATAGAGCAGTGTGCTGATGACGCAGGCGTTGTACACTGCCATCTTCATCTTGACAGAGAGTTTGGGATTCTCCCACACTCGTGTGGTGAGGCGAGCGAGTGTGAAGGCTGATTTTCCAATCCTCTTGTTGATCTCTGTATCAAGGGAGAGGTTGTTGCTGATCGTGGACCCCAGGTACGTGAACTGATTCACGACCTCCAGCTTGTAGTCATCAATGGTGATGGTTGGTGGTGCTTCCGTGCCTTGTGCCAAGACGTTAGTCTTCTTCAGGCTGATGGTAAGCCCGAAGTCCTTGCATGCCTGGGAGAAGCGGTCCATCAGGGTCTGAAGCTCCTGCTGTGTGTGGGTTTCGACTGCAGCGTCGTCTGCGAACAGCATGTCTCTGATTAGAGCCTTGCGTACTTTGGTTCTGGCTTTCAGGCGGGCAAGGTTGAAAAGCCTGCCGTCAGATCTTGTGTGCAGGTAGATTCCCTCTGTTGCTGTGCTGAAGGCATGCCTCAGGAGCATAGCAAAGAAAATCCCAAAGAGGGTTGGCGCAAGTACACAGCCCTGTTTCACTCCGCTGCGTATGTTGAATGGCTCTGAGACGTTGCCATCATGCTGCACTATCCCCTGCATGTTGGTGTGAAACGATTCGATGAGGCTTTGCAACTTTGGTGGGCATCCTGTCTTTGGCAGGATCTTGAAAAGGCCCTCTCTGCTGACCAGATCGAACGCTTTGGTGAGGTCGATGAAGGCGACGTACAGAGGCATGTTCTGTTCTCTGCATTTCTCCTGGAGTTGGCGGATGGAGAATATCATGTCTACCGTCGATCGCTCAGCGCGGAAGCCACACTGAGACTCGGGGTAGACACGTTCGGCAAGCTTCTGTAGACGAACGAGAACAACTCGTGCGTAGACTTTGTCAACAACGCTGAGGAGGGAAATGCCCCTGTAGTTGTTGCAGTTGCTTCTCTCCCCTTTGTTTTTGTAGAGGGTGATGATCTTGGCGTCCCTCATGTCCTGTGGTACGGCACCTTCCTTCCAGCACTGGCAGAGGACGTCATGCAATGGCAGCAGTAGGGCGGTCTTGCAGTGCTTGATCAGGTCAGGGGGTATGCCGTCGTTGCCGGGTGCCTTGCCAGCGGCCAAGCTATCAATGGCCTTACTGAGTTCGTCGATGGTTGGCTCGGCGTCAAGTTCGTCCATGGATGGCAGGCAGTCGATGGCATCAAGGGCTGACGGTGTCACGGTGTTCTGTCTGGAGTAGAGGTCGGAGTAGTGTTCCACCCATCTCTCCATCTGCTTGTTCTTCTCTGTGATCATCTCCCCAGTGGAAGATTTGAGGGGGGCCGTCTTGCTCTGAGCCGGACCAAGTGCTTTCTTGATGCCATCGTACATACCACGGATGTTCCCTGTTATGGCAGCGGTTTGAATGTCTTGGCTGAGCTGAGTCCAGTACTCGTTGGCACAGCGCCGAGCAGTCTGCTGAACTTTGCTTCTCGCAGCCCTGAGAATCTGGAGATTCTTCTCGTTTGGGTACTTCTTGTACTCAGCAAGTGCTGAGCGCTTGGCTTCAATGACGGGGGTCATCTCGGTCAACTTGGCATCAAACCAGTCCTGTGACTTCGAGGTCTTCCTCCCAAAGGTAGCCAAGGCTGTGCGGTAGATGGTGTTTCGCAGCTCTTCCCACTTCTGCTTTGCAGATTCTCCTCCTTGTGGTACACCAAGTTCCTTCTCAAAGGTGGAGGCAAACTGCTCAACAAGTTCTGGTTGAGCCATCTTGCTGGTGTCAATCCGTGCCTTTCCAGGTTGTCTAGCACGATGGAATTTCTTCAGCTGCAGCTTGACCTTGCAACACACCAATGAATGGTCTGTGTCACAATCTGCACTCTGGAACGAACGGGTGATTAGCACGTTCTTCAGTGAGGTGCGCCTGGTCAGGATCAAGTCTAGCTGGTGCCAGTGCTTTGAGCGCGGATGTTGCCAGGAAACCTTGTGTTGGGGCTTGGTCTTGAAGAACGAGTTTGTGATGCACAGATCGTGATATGTGCAGAACTCGAGCAGCCGCTGTCCGTTGTCGTTCATTCTGCCCACGCCAAAAGGTCCAAGACAGGAGGGCCAGGAGTCGTGGTCAGCACCCACTCTGGCATTGAAGTCTCCAAGGAGAATGAGTTGTTCAGAGCTGGGGATGATCCTGACAGTTGTTGTGAGATTCTCGTAGAACTCGTCTTTTGCCTCTGGTGTGGCTGTCTGTGTTGGGGCATACACACTGACGAGGGTGACTGGGCCTTGAGTGGTGTTCAGGCGGAGGGTGAGGAGTCGTGCAGAGCCAGTGCTGC
Source organism: Pholidichthys leucotaenia (assembly GCA_020510985.1). Taxonomy (NCBI): domain Eukaryota; kingdom Metazoa; phylum Chordata; class Actinopteri; order Cichliformes; family Pholidichthyidae; genus Pholidichthys; species Pholidichthys leucotaenia. The sequence continues at coordinate 169,252,343 of CM035836.1, forward strand.
CCGGTTCCACCATCTTCAGCAAAGTGTTCTTCACTGCGAAGCCCACTCCGTGTTCCCTGTGTTCGTCACTGCCCTTTCCCTGCCAGTAGAACGTGTAGTCCTTCTCTCTCAGTGTGCCTGCATCAGCTAACCGTGTTTCCTGGAGAGTGGCGATATCCACTCCCAGTCTCTTCAGCTCATTATTGATGATGGCAATCTTCCTGGTGTCGTTGATGTCCTTGAGGTTAGCAGCGAGTCCTGTCATCATAGTGCGGACGTTCCAAGTTCCCAGTTTTAGAGTTGGTCTCTTTTATTTTATTGTCTTGCCTGGTGCGAAGGTTCTCAGCCTGCTGTTTGGATTTCTCCTCATCCCCATGCACCCAATGAGGAAAGCAAGCTGTGGCGGGACAACACCTTATTGGCTGGGGGCTGCCCAGCTTGAGGCGGGCAGTAGCTGTCCAGTGAGATCTGATGATCCCTCCCACCGTTGGGAACAACCCCTGGCGCCACGCTCTACGCCAATTGAGCAGTGGCTTATAACCGGTAACTGTCATTCCCCATGTTTTGTCTACGCCAAAGGCAAAGCTGGAGTGTCCTCTCCAGTGATCCGGTGTTCTACCTTCCAGCGTTGGGCGTTGGTAGGATTCAAGCCTGGGCAGGAAGATATGGAGGACAAGATGTTGCCCATGCAGCATGTCCCCCCTCTCCACGTCACTGATGAATCCAAAGGAACAGCAGGGCTGCTACAGTTTGGCACCAGCGCTGTTGCAGGAGCTGCCAGAACGATGTTGAGCACAACATAGAACTGCCTTAGGGGCTCCGACTCCGGATTTTTCCTCAGGGTTGACTCCCGAAGCCTTTCCCATGACCGGGTATGCCGCAAGGCAGCAGAGGTTTGAAATCAGGGTTTACCTTCCCCTAGATGGGCTACCTTCCCAGGTTGACGAGCCACCATCTACCCGAAGCATCTAGTTTTAAGGCGCCAGAGATCCGCCCTCGCCCCTTCTCCTATTAGTAAAAGCAGTTCCGCCGGGCTTAGAGACTAAACCACACGGGCAGGCTAGGAGTTGGACTTAGTTGCCAGAGGCTTTTCGAGACGCACGCCATAAGGAGCATTTTATGAGCACTGGGAGCTTAACCCCAGTGCCGCTCCTGGCTATGACAACCTTGGAACCACATTCTGTATAGTTTATCAATAATTATGTGAAAACACTATTTTACACCCAGTAGACAGTAGATGGTGTCTTTTTTCAGTATGTGATGATGAAGAAATTTTATATTTTCAACTAGTTAAAGTAGTAGTTAAAGAAATCCATTTTGTGTACTAGTGAGCTTTAATTTACAGTTACCTTAGATCAGGGGTCGGCAACCCACGGCTCTTCAGCCCCATTTTTCTGCAGTTACATCTCAAAATTAACTGAAATGATGGAGGCCATTTTAATTATTTTATTTTATTTTTTTATTTTTTTTTAAATTATTATGTATTGGATGCATTTTTCAACTGAAATGCATGCTTTTGTAAACATAAAATATACATAGTCTATTTTGAATGTTTTATTGTGTTGTCAACTAAAATATGCACCACATCTGACCAAACTTAATAATGGGCTCATATGCATGGAGAGGCACTGGCCCCCACACCAGCTGGCTGTTGATCCTCCCTGCCCTCGGTATGACACGGACAAATCCAGAATAAGAAAAATCACCAAGAAAACTAGAAATCTAATTTTTTCCAGAACACAGCCTTTGCCGAAAAGTAAAAAGCTGGAGATGAGCAAAAAGTGATTTCAGAGCTTCCCAAACTGTCACATACAGACTGGTTGGAAAAGGTTGACTTCATGGTGGACATGATAAATCAGGTAAACTCAATGAATAAACATCTCCAAGGTAAGGGAAGTACAACTGGTTCTGTTTTATGTTCACGCTGGACGGTTGATTGCTGTACATGGCTGAAGATGGAGAAAAAAAAAAAAAGCATCACCCTGAAATTACTGGTTAGCCTACAAATTGGTGTTTTGTTTTGTTTTTTTAAATAATTTCTATTTTTGTGCTAGCCTATAACTGTTTGTTATGGTTTACTTATTTCAGAGTGGGCTATTTTCCCCAAATATGAGAAGAAATGGAATGTCGGACTGCATAGTTTGGTTTCAGTTAAAGGTGCAGTGTGTAATATTTTTGGTAATCTAAATTATGACACTTAATCCAGCATAAAACCATCATTTAGTTTTCATTGTTATATAATCATTTTAAGTAAAAATGGTGGTTTTTGTATTTTAAGATTACACAGGAAGTTTGTATGTTCTCCCTGTGTCTGTGTGGGTTTACTCCGGGATTTCTGCGGTTTCCTCCCACATGCCAAAAACATGCAAGTTAGGTTAATTGGCATAAAAAAAAAACTGGGGATTCTAAATTGTCCTTAGGTATGACTGTGAGAGTGAATGGTTGTCTGTCTCTCTGTGTTGGCCCTGTGATGGACTGGCGATCTGTCCAGGGTGTACCCTGCCTCTTGCCCAAAGATGCTGGGATAGGCTCCAGCCCACCCACGACCCGAAAAGGATTAACCGGAAGAAGATGAATGAACAGGAAGATGGTCCGTCTCCTTGTAGGCAGCCATCTTGGATCATTAGACTTACACAATGGTCCTAGACTTACACAATGGTCCCCTCCGGCATACAACTAGGAACATACCGGTCGCTATGGAGGGTGAGAATATGTATGGGCACATAATCATACCATGTAGGATAACTAAGTAGACGGTTATGCTGTTTCATTCCATCTAGCAACAATGCTCTGCACTGTGTGTGTTTATATATTTACATATTTATTCCATCTAGCTACAATGCTCAGCACTGGGTGTGTTTATATATTTATATATCTACATATTATTCCATCTAGCTACATTGCTCCGCACTGTGTGTGTTTATATACTTGCATATTTATTCCACCTAGCTGCAATGCTCCGTACTGTGGGTGTTTATATATTTACATATTTATTCCATCTAGCTACAATGCTCTGCACTGTGTGTCTGTGTGTGTGTGTATATATATATATTTTATAGTAATACGTACATATGTATATTAGCTGCTCTTGCTTGCTTGTTTTTTTCTTGCCTTCTGATTGTTGCTCTGAGTGTTGCTATCCCTGTGCTGTTGCAATCCTGGAATTTCCCCGTTGTGGGACTAATAAAGGCTTATCTTATCTTATCTTATTGTAATGTCTTTCCAAGTTTTTTTTTGCATAAATGCTTAATAAGGGAGTATAAAGGAAAATATTTGCTTTCTGATATCTGACAGCTAGATTACACTAGATTACACACTGACTGCACCATACAACATTTCTTCGGAGTAGTCTGACTTTTTCATTTGTTGTGACCCATAATGGCAAAGTTCCACCAGTTTTCTTCACTGTTGTGGTATGAATTCATAGCTGCTACGTCAACTACATTTCTTGTATATTCATTGTTATATATAAAACTTTATAAGCAGTGTACTCTATAGTTTGATAGTCAAATAGCTGTTGTGGCTCTCAGCTAATTAGGGTTCCAAGCAGCTGTGCTGTGGGAATCTCTTCTTTTTCTGCTCCTTCTCCTCATCGTCTCCTCCTTCTTCTTCTACTCCTTCTCCTCAAAAAGTGCATGTGGAGCAAAAACAATACATGGAAACTTGACATTTTACAGTCTGATCAGAAACTCACCACTACTCAGAAACAAAAAAAATCAAGGCACTGTGTTCATAGGTGGTGCTATAATAAATACTTTTATGCTTTTGCAAATATCTTCAGAACGGCTGGGCCTAGACTAAAAATTCTTTCTTCATTGTATTCTCTGAAACCTTCTGCAGCTTTTTGCCAATGGTGGCAAACTCTGAAAATGAAGTTTTCTGCACATTTTCAAAAATGTGCAAGTGAACTCAAAATGAACTCTTCCTAGGCCATTCATCCAACTTGCTTGAAATTAAGGAGAGATCATCTACTGGCACTGATAATGAAAAGTTGTTAAAATTATCCAAAAATATCAATCTGTTTTGATTTTCTAGGCCAATCAAGCTGTACAATTTCTCTTTGTCATGACCGTTTTCGGTTTAACTCCTAATATAGTGATTCAAATTTGATGAAACTTCATAATCACAACAGTATTCTTCAGCTAACCACCAAATTTCATCCAGTTGTGTTAATGTTCCAAAAATCATGTTTATGTCTGTCAGCCATTTTGTTTGTATGTGAGGAAGTCAGTGGGTGATCCAAAGTAGTTGTGTGGTGTAGGGGTTAAGATGCTCGTTTGACATGCAGGTGACCTGGGTTCAAATCCTTCCAGTAACATGTCATTTGTCTGAAGTGCAACATACCTCTTCTGTGCATTTAAAAATAATATGTAGGGCACAAGTTTTAAATGCTGTACTACTGCTGCTGGGAATCCTTTCAAGTGAACATTCATCATTTGAGGAAGTTAGAGTGCAAATTAAAGCAGTTGTATGGTGTTGTGGTGACGGTGAGTCCTTGAGGTGCAGGGAGGTCTTGTTCTTCTGAACAACTGAAGTACAGCATGCCTCTCTTGTACTTTTTAAAGATGCACCATGTAAGATTTTCACCTCAAACTAATATTTGCAAAATTAATTTGATAGTACACCAACAGTTGACTGAGTAAATGTCATTTCCTCCATAGCCTGAGTGAATCTGCATTGGGTCCATCAGTCTACATTGCCTGCAACAGCTCTTTTTTTGGTGGGATGACTGGGGGGACAGCAGCTGTGGCGGCTGTGGCCTCGGTCCCAGCAGCGAATCACAGAGAACAACTTTAGCCACCAACAGCGAAAAGTCTATGTGGTTGGCTGTTGGGACTGGGGTCGTGGTTGTGACTTTTTCAGTGTTCCTACAAGTAACAAGAAAGTTACGTATTGCTTCTTTAAGAAACTAATGTGTAGCAGACTTTAGGTTTTAAATGCTGTTACTAAGCAATACAAGATCTTGAAGTCCACACCTGCTTGGAACCTCATGATCGCCACTTGCAGTTGTATTTCTATTTTAGTCACTTAGGGGGAAAATTGCTCTTTGTTTGGCAATGGTTGCAGACCCCGGCCTTAGACTATCCCTTTATAACGGACAGTAGTTTAAGATGGATGGGCAGCTGTGGCGCAGGTGTAGTGTGGCCAACTATAATCGGAGGGTCAGGGATTCGATTCCCGCTCTGTCTGCATATCGAAGTGTCCTTGAGCAAGACACTGAACCCCCAGCTGCTCCTGGTGGTCAGGCTAGCGCCTCTGTGTGTATGGCAGCCCTGCCGCCATCAGTGGGTGGGTAGCAGGATCTGTAAAGCGCTTTGGTCATCCAGAGATGAGAAAAAGCACTATATACAGGGCTTAAAGTTTTCCGGCACCGTGCCGGATTGTCTGGCGTGATGCTGCGGGGAAAAATGATACTCCTATAATGGTGGCCCCTGAGCTGTGATTCCTTCACCGTGTGTTTTGGTAAGGTCAGCACCTGTAAACGTCCACTGTTATCTCCGTGCCAACGATGCGCTGACAGCCTATCAGCGTGCGAGTGGCTGCAGCCGAGCGGCACTTTATACTTTCACTTTTGGAGCGGTAGCCTGCAGTGGGAGCCTAGATTCAACGAAAATGGCATCCTCCAAGTTTACTGCTAAAACAAAAGTGGACAGTGAAAATCGGCAATTCACAGACGAATAGACTGAGCAATTTGCATTTGTTCTCCCTCCTACCAGCACAAGACCTTTGCTTAATATGCCAGGAGACCACAGCTTGATAAAGATTTGCAATTTCAAACAGCATTATGAGAGCAAGCATAGGAATTTTGAAGAGACACTTCATCAGTTCGGAGGTAAGAACAACAAAAATGAATGCACTGAAATCGTCATATCAAGCTGCAAGCAGGATTCTGGTTATGTCTATGATAAAAATCAGCAGAGTTGTGAAAGCGGCTGCCTTCAGCAGCTCCTCCCACAGCAGGGCAGCCCGGTGGCATGGGCGGAAATCAAGGGGGTCCGGGGGGACAGGGTTTTTTTCTTTAAATTTGCAGCTTTTTTCATAAATATGTAATTTTTTCTCATTAATTTACTGCATTTATTTGAAAATGTAAAACTTTTTTTGTTATAAATTTGCCACTTTTCCTTCATAAATCTGCTGTTTTTGCATCTTAAATCTGTAATTTTTTCTTGTAAATTTGTAACCTTTTTATGTTTTTTTCTTGTAAATTTACAGATTTTTTTCTCACTAAATGTGCAACTTTTTTTCTAGTAAACTTGACTTTTTGTAAATGTGCAATTGTTTCTTTTAAATTTGCAATTTTCTTTCTCATAAACTTATGACTTTTTTTCTTGTAAATTTGCAGTGTTTTCCCCATAAGTGTACATTTGAACATTCTTTCTCATAAATTTGTGACTGGCAACAATAATACTTATAGTGTCCCATCAATATTTACTCTGGAGAAAATGTTCTGTTTATTGTCCCTCCCAACATAAAAATGAAATATCTGCCCATGCAGCACGCCTTCACTGCTCCGGACCTCTGGTCCACTGGAAAAAACAAATGTGGACCCCTGGCAAAAACATTTGAGGACCCCTGTCATATAAAAACAAAAGATTTACGTCCTATTCCTATATGCAGAACTACTTTTTGTCCAAGCGTTTTTGCCGTATGTAGGGTGACTGGAGGCGCAAGTGCAGGACCGGAGTAGCCCATATCCCAGTGGGCCACTTCACTGATGGGCTGGTGTTCTAGTTGGAAGAAAAATTGTTTAACATCAATATAATCTGATAATCTGTGGCAGGCATGTTGTTAGCACTATCCCGATGTTTAATAGCCCTAAATCTGCCTGACTGAACTACACATCAGAGTGTCCCTCAGAATTTGGTGCCAGTAATGACTGGTCCGACTGAAAGACAGACTGACAGCATTCAACAGGGCGCAGGACTCCAGAAGGTGTGTTCGCATTTTGGTGGTTAACAAATGGCAGACATTGATAGAAGAGGCGATTTTCCCCAAAGAAAAATGAGTCAAACGGCACAGGTGAGGGGAGAGGAGGCTGCAGAGGAGCGTGTTCTGCTACAGCAGCGAGGCCGTGAGATTTTCAGCACCATAGCTTAGTGAAGTGACTCTCAGAATAAATTCTATAATATTTAGCTGCCATCAAATAGTTCACAATTCTCTGACTCCCACATATTTTTTTTCTCATAAACTGAAAAACTAATTAATTCCTCATTACAAAGATTTTTAAATAAAGTTCTAAATTTCTAAGAAAAAGTTAGCTACATGAACCTACACTACATGTTAATATGAAAATGTTTATTGAAAAGCTGCAATTTTTATGGTAAAAAGGAAAAAAATACATTTAAAAAGTTCTAAAATTAAAAGAATAGGATTTTTTTTTTATGTGAAGAAAATCACATTTATAGAAAAAGCTGCATATTTATAATAGCCTAAACATTCCTAGTAGTTATGGCCTTTTACCTGCTGTTGCAATCCTGGAATTTCCCCATTGTGGGACTAATAAAGGCTTATCTTATCTCACCTATTATCTTGATTTTAAGATCAAATATGCAGATTTTTGTGGACAGAGTTTGGTGAAAAAGCCTCTTTCCACAGTAGATGTTGCTGAATGAAGAAAATAAACCCTTGCTTGTTCTCAGGTGAGTTGTTGTTTTTTAACAGGGAGGATGGTAATGGTGGTGGATTCACAAATTTAGTGTAAGGTAAAGCCTGTAAATGTAAATTAAGTATAAATTAGCAAGAATAAAGTTCTAAAATATGACAAAGGAGGCCAATTTACAAGTAAAATAGAAAATTTGTGAGAAAAAAAGTTAGTTTTGTGTGGAAAAACATAATGAATGCAGGAGAGAGAGGGCATATTTCTACAAAAAATAATTATAAATTCACAAGAATGAAGTCAAAAATTTTAAGAACAAAAGCTGCAGATTAGTATAAATGTTTTAGTTTTTCCCATTTTCTGTGCAGTTAGTGAGGTCTTTGTTTGAGAAGAATTCGTCTATTGGAAACTATCGTCCTGAGTTCCAAATCATACAAGTACAGGAAGAACAAAAAGAAATAAACTTTTCTTCAGGTAACTCAGAACCATACAACCAAGATTTCACTATGGAAGAACTTTTGCTGTCAATAAGGAATTCTCATGACGCTGCTGTGGGGCCAGATAAAATTCATTATCAATTTTTAAAACACTTAACAACCCCCCCCCCCCCCGATGGTCTGCTACAGTTTCCAGTTAGCACAACTTGCCTTAAATGATGATCATTTAGCATTTTATAATTGGACACGGTGTTAACGTTACTTACCTTCTATTAAAACGAGTTTTTTTTTAAATTTATTTTTATAGCACTTTTCACAGACATACAAAGTCACAAAGTGCTTTACAGTACAACCCAATCAAACATTCACATACTGATGCTGCTAACATGGCGCTTCCAAACCCACCAGGGGCAATTGGGGTGAAGTGTCTTGCCCAGGGACACAACAGCAGGATATCTGGGGGAGAGCGGGATTCGAACGGCCGACCATGTGGTTATTGGACGACCTGCTCTACCTCCTGAGCCACTGCCGTCCGTTCGAGGTTAGCAAACTATCTTCTCTGACGCAGCACGATGAAAAACTGTCCCATGTCCCTGGCAAACAGGAGTAGCAGCTATCTGAATCAGTAGTTTGGAGTTAGCATTAACAACCACCGGACTGAAGCCTAGCCACCCACCACACCTGTTCCATGTCCACGGGGCGCTGACAAGTAGTGGTGAGGTAGGAGCTTTACTGAATAAACGGCAGTATCTACCTGTCTCATGGGTCGGGCTGTCGGCGACTCAACCGGCAACCCCGCCCTTTCGAGGGTCTGCCAGGGCATCCTGGCAGAATTAAAAACAATATCTGTCACAGGTCTGTGGTGGACCACTCCCAGTTACACGGGGTGAGTGTGGTGGACTTTGGTCAGTCGGTGCATCGTGACATGCACTACACAAAGAGCAGAGATAAACAAACCTCTGATCAGATCAAATCAGATCAAATCATCTGGTCAGTCACTGCAACAGATACTGGAGTCAGTTTGTCTTGGCCTGTCCTTGCCACTGATAATACCTCTATCTGCTAAGACTGTGCCGCTAGTCCAGCAGAAGCTAGCAGTACTCAAATACTTTGCGAGCAGTTTCATGAAATGGTGAGTCAGAAAGCAACTCACAGAGCTGCGTGGAGGAATCTGATCAGACCTAAATGAAACAGTCATTGTCGCCTGTGACAGACTGCTATGATGATGATGATGATGAGAATGTTGTAAACTTCTTGGACATTTTTAACTTTTTTTTCTGGAAAATTTGTGACAGACATGCATATATTGGAACAGGACAAAAATCTATATGGGGAAATTACACAATGATATGACATCATTACCGACATTAAACTAACATGACACTGTATATATTACTATTACATACTAGGTTAAAGTTGTCTGTCCATCCATCCATCCATCTTCTTGTGCTTAATCCTTTTCGGGTTGCGGAGGTGGGGGCTGGAGCCTATCCCAGCATCTTTGGGCGAGAGGCAGGGTGGATAGCTATTTTGTCTGCATGGGTTTACTCCGAGATTTCTCCGGTTTCCTCCCACATGCCAAAAACATGCAAGTCAGGTTAACTGGCCTCAAACTGGAGATTCTAAATTGTCCTTAGGTATGACTGTGAGAGTGAATGGTTGTCTGTCTCTCTGTGTTGGCCCTGCGATGGACTGGCGGTCTGTCCAGGGTGTGTTCTGTCTCTGCCTCTGCCCTGACTGAAAGGACCCGAAAAGGATTAAGCGGAAGAAGATGGATGGATGAACTGAAATGATGTTCCCAATTTGGATTCATCTTTCAGTTTCTCATTTATTTGTCTGCTGGTTTACTGAGGTGAACTAAGTTCTATATTCTTGTCAAAACATATCTGCAATAAAAACTATTGGATAGAAATAGAACTTTTGCCCCAATTTCCTCCACTTGGTAAAAAGTGGGCTGGTCTTGGGCATGAAACTCCCAGGCTGAAAATTGGTCCCACTCCGGCCCTGTGCGAGTGTTTCATCCTTCAACAAAACCGTTCATACATTCCGTAGGATAGAGAGTAAGTTTTTGAAGCCTAGGGATTATTTCTTTTGAACAAAACAATTATAGAAATAATGCAGTTTCAAGTATTATATTAAGTTCATTGTTGCTATTTATATATACTGTATATACTGTATATATATACTGTATATATATGTGTGTGTGTGTGTGTGTGTGTGTGTGTGTGTGTGTGTGTGTGTGTGTGTGTGTGTGCGCGCCCACCCCGATGACTCTGTCCCCGGAAAAAAGTTCAGGCTCAGGAAATTTTTTTTGCTTTAACCCCTGTATATAACTGAATACCATTTACCATATTGATGGATGGATGTATTTTATTGATGTCAAACTGGGAAATTACAGTGTAACAGCAGCATGACACAGTAGACGACCAAAACGACAGAAACACACACAGCGTAACAAAAAAAGGAATTACCCAGGGAAAGCAAAACCACCTAGATAACTTTATGTACATCACAGATGAATAGATGATGACCTGTATAGGTACATGGATCGTACTAGCTGTACAATGCAGGACTATCGGGCACAGGGTGAGATGTGAGGTACCAATTAGACCAGTGGTCCCCAAACTACGGCCCGCCTCCACATTTGGCCCGGCCCCCTGAACAATACCAGAGGCGCATTATGATTTTTATTTTTTTTTTTCAGTCTGGCAACGCGATCGAGACAAATACATGCATAGAACGTGACATTCTAGTCCACCCTTCTATTCCACCCTTCAGCAGCAATTCTAGTTCGCTACCTGCTCCGGTCGCCTCTCTCTCTACTCACCTGCACACTTCACACACGCCGTCCGCCCCGCTCCATTCACACGGGGGCGTGCCTCGGCTGCGCACACCCACTCACTTGACTTTTTTTCATTAGCACTGGATGAGAGCACAGACGTGCAGGAAACAGCGCAGCTGCTCATTTTTATTCGTGGAGTTAGCGCAAACTTTGAAATGTGGGAGGAGCTGGCAGCCCTCCAAAGTCTCACAGGAACTACGACGGGGGAGGATATTGGTGAACACATTTTGACTGCATATGCTCACACTCTCCACAAGGTAAGAGTTTAAGTAAGAGATTCTGCTCTGACAACTAAGCTGAACTTTTACCTGTTAAGATTGCGCATGGCACAACAGAAAGTTAATGTTCCATGGACTTTTTTTCTGAGAAGAACCAGAGAGGGTTATTTGGTTATTATTTATTTCATAAATAGTGTTATTTATTTCGGCGCCTTGCATGGCAGCGGCCCTCTGATTCTACACTTGGGGTGTGTGTGATTAACACTGTAGATAGGTAAAACACAGTCTCATTCTACTGTACATGATTGGTTGTACAGTTGAATGACAATAAAGGGTGATTTAATTAATTTAATTCATTCATTCATTCATTAATAGTGTTATTATTTATTTTCTGACTTTTTTTTTTTCCTGTGAAGATCCCGGAAAGGGTTATTAATATTTGGTTATGTGTGGCTTTCTGGAAAACAATAAATGTTTACGTTTAGGCACCCCTGCGATCGTCTCAATTTTTCTGTTACAAACTGACCCCGGCCCCCATCAGAGAAGGCAAAAGTTATGTGGCCCTCACAGCAAAAAGTTTGGGGACCCCTGAATTAGACTGTAAGGTGCAGTATGGCAGCGTTGTTATGACCAAGATTCAGCATTAAAGTGAGTTATTGTACAGTGAAATGGCATGTGGCAGGAAAGATTTCCTGTATCTGACCGTTCGGCAGCGGAGCTGCAGCAGTCTGCTGGAGAAAGTGCTCCGTTTATTTACACTGGCTGTTCCTTTCTTGACTTTTGCAAACAGAAATGTGCATAAAAAGTCCCACTTCTTGATTAGTGGCATAATGGTCCAAGAGTAGAAACAGTCCTTGAAAATGACACTTTATTCTGGAGCCTGCGCCACTGTTCAGTTTTTGCCCTATGGTTTTTGTTAAGCCTGGTGGAAGTAGCTGATGAAAGCATTAAAAAAAAAAACAGGCAGACACCCCAAAGAGAGGACAGGATGGGTGAGAATCATATCCTCTCCTCTCTTCCCTGTTTATCTCCCTTTTTCCCTGTATGTACTTTGGTGTCACAAATAAATTATCCTGGTGCCTTTTCCCTATTGTTAGCTTCTTGGGCAATGCTAATGTCACGGTTCAGCCAAAACACTGATCATGAACAGATTGTAATATAAGTTGGCAGCAGAAATGAATCAACAGGGAAAACTAAACGATAAATTAAAAAAAAGAAAATATTAAATATAATAAACTTAGAATATCTTTGTGAGTCATGGGACTCACAGGGATTAACTAGTCCATCATTAGTGAACTCCAGCTTCAGTGCGGAGGTGGAAGCAAGCAGGGAGATCTATGGATGAAAGTCCACATCACAAATAGTCCTAGTGACAGGTTTTTTTTCCCTCTTTCTCTCTGAATTAATGTAAAATTTATGATAACTGGCATATGAAAGAGATTTTTTCTTTTGGCATGCTGCAGGCCTAGCAGGGGTGCCGTTTAATGGTAGGGGAAACCCCGCTGTTGCCAACCTCGTTATTTCAGCCAGTGCATATGACTGAAATCATAACTCTGAAACTCATTGTGTCTGTGCAGGCCAAAAGTGTGATGGTGGTGGAGGTGACCGCTCCAGCCTGGCTGCACCGCTTCATAATTGGAAAGAAAGGACAGAACATCGGGCGGATCACACAACAGCTACCACGGGTTAGTAGAGGTGGCAAATTGGGGATCGGGTTCTGGTGGCAGTGTTTGATGTCTTGCATCATGTTAAGATCAGATCTGTAAAACAAAAAAAACCAAAACAAAACAGAGAAACAGTGGCAGGGTGTGAGAGAAGCCTGTTTTCAGTGGGTTGTCTTTATTCATGTGTAGGTTCACATAGAGTTTACAGACGGTGAGGAGCGCATCAGCCTTGAGGGGCCAACGGAGGAGGTGGAGCAGGCTCAGGCCCAGATTCAGGAGATCATAAAGGATCTGGTCAGCACACATACACATGCAGATACCTTACAAAGAGCTGAGTAAATCAACAACTTTTCTGTTAAACAGTAACATCCACATTCATTAGGTTTTTAAATAAAAACCCTCATCACCTTTTACTATAAACAGTGCTCCAGTATGTATTTACACATTCATACACAAGTACACACTAACAGTCGTAGACTGTGAGCTTAAGAAAAGCATAACAGTAACATAATTATAGGATCGTCATAGGTACATTATAGATATTTTAATATTTGTTTTTAAAATGCAACACTTACAAGCATATCTAAGAGATAAAAAAACCCCTCACCTCTTACTAATATTGACATGATAGTTCTGACAGTTACTCCTCAAATATCTTAGTATAAAGGGACACTGGAGACTCCTGAGGTACACTGAAGAAGACACAATTGATAATTAGGGATGCAGCAGTTTTCACTCAGACTTGTTTAAGTAGAGTGACAAATGTTCAAACTCTCTCCTGTTGTGTTTAGTTGGTGAGGATGGACTACACCGAAGTCAATGTAGATCAGCGTTTCCACAGACACCTCATCGGAAAGAACGGAGCCAACAGTGAGTGGAAGGGGGGGAAAAAAAGGCTGAAATACCAAATCCATCAGATCTTCCTTTTAGTGATAAACTGAATTGATCTTGACACATAGTCTGTGTCATCTGTTTTATCTTAGTGTAATCACAGCTTTCTACAGATTTAGTTGATGAATTAAAGTTCTGAACTTGTTTTAGCACCTCTTTTTACACCTCACATCTTAGGTGCACCCTGCTAATTTAGCTGTGTATTTAAACTTCAAGGGAAAAAATTCCATAGCTGTATAATTTTTGTAACATCAGACAATTGATTAAAAGGGATCAGATATACAGTATATACACTCAAGGGATTTAATAACACACCACTACATTTATTTGTAAATTGACTTTGTGTAGTTTGAGTCATATGCAAGTGACCACTCATACAGCGGGGAAAATAAGTATTGAACATTTCAACTTTTTTATCATTAGACATGATGGAGCCATTGACCTGAGATTTTCACCAGATGTCAGTAACAACCCAAGTAATCCATACATACAAAGCAATCAAGACAACTGTGTTCACAAAACAAGTTATATTTAATAAAGTGGAATGACACAGGGAATAAGTATTGAACACATGACGAAAAATTGGTGCAAAAAGGCATAGAAGGCCAAGAAACCATTTGAAATCCATCAGAATTTAGGAAGCCATCCCATCCCCCATCAGTGCAAATTAATTTCAGCTGCTGGTTACAGGCGCATTTCTAAACTGCTGAATTTTCCAGTGAGCACTGTTGGAGCCATCATTCAGAAGTGGGGGGTTAGCACTGCGGCAGCACAGCAACTCACCCTTGGCCGGGGGATCCTGGGTTCAATCCCAGGCCCCGACCAACAGTGATCTGTTTGGAGTTTGCATGTTCTCCCCATGTCTGTCTGCGTGGGTTTACTCTGGGATTTTTCCGGTTTCCTCCCACATGCCAAAAACATGCAACTTAGGTTAATTAGCACCAACTGGGGATTCTAAATTGTCTTTAGGTATGACTGAGAGAGTGAGTGGTTGTCTCTCTGTGTTGGTTCTGCGATGGACTGGCGATTTGTCCACCTGCCTCTCGCCCAAAGATGCTGGAATAGGCTCCAGCCCCCCCGCGACCCGAAAAGAATTAAGCAGAAGAAGATGGATGGATGGATGGATGGAAAGAACATCATTTTACCATAAACCGTCCATGACCAGGAGCTCCTCACAAGATTTCTGACAGAGGAGTCAAAAGAATTATCAGAAGAGTTATCCAAGAGCCAAAGACCACTTATGAAGAGCTCCAGAAAGACCTGGAGTTAGCAGGTACTGCTGTTTGAAAGAAAACAATAAGTAATGCACTCAACCGATATGAGCTCTATGCCCACTCACCTCGTAAGACTCCATTGCTGAAGAAAAAGCATGTTGAAGCTTGTTTAAAGTTTGCTGCACAACATTTGGGCAAGCCAGTAAAATGCTGGGAGAATAAAGTCTGGTCAGATGAGACCAAAATTGAACTTTTTGGATGCCACAACACAGAGCATGTTTGGAGAAATGGCACTGCACATCCCATCATGGTGTTGGGGGTGTTTTTCAGCACATGGTACAGGCAGACTTCACATAATTGAAGGAAAGATGAATGGACAAATGTACAGAGACATCCTTGATAAGAACTGTTGCCATCTGCCAAGATGCTGAAGATGAAACGAGGGTGGACATTTCAGCAAGACAAGGATCCCAAACACACAGCCAAGGTAACTCCCAACTAGCTCCAGAGAAGGAAAATAAAGCTGCTAGAATGACCCAGTCACCTGACCTGAATCCAATTGAAAATCTATGGAACAAACTGAAGATCAGAGTTCATAGAAGATACCCATGGAATCTTCATGATTTGAAGACAGTTTGTGTGGAAGAATGGGCTAAAATCACTCCTGAGCAATGCCTGCACCTAGTTTCTCCATACAAGAGGTGTCTGGAAGCTGTTATTACCAACAAAGGCTTTTCTACTGAATAGTAAATGAATTTCACCAAGCGTGTTCAATACTTATTCCCTGTGTCATTCCACGTTATTAAATATAACTTGTTTTGTGAAAATGAGAAAAATGTTGATGTGTTCAATACTTATTTTCCCCGCTGTATGTTGCTTCTCAATACCTTTTAATGAATAGCTTAACTTAATCAGTGACCAAAAAACAAAAAAGGACCAAAAAAGTGCCAAGAAACATAACCAACCATACATTGAGGCATTGTGACTTCTTCTCAAAAATTCTGTTTTAAGACACAGGACTACTCATAATAATCAGTCAGATGTGACCAAATCCCAAATGTTGGAAATTACCCTACATGCATTTGTACAATTTGTTTTCTTAATAGAGAAAAGCTTTTTCCCAAACTGGGCTGAAAATAGAATGGTGCGTTATTAAATCTATTGAGTGTGTGTGTGTATCCGTCCATCAGTTATCCATCTTCTTCCACTTAATATAATATAAACTGATTTTGCAAATTAAGGGCTCAGTAGAAGGGCGTATAAATGAAGCTATTCTACTTGACACAAGTCAGCACAGTATGAGCATGATTCTCTGGCAGATTTACCCTTCACTCATGAAATTTAGTGAAGAACACTGAATGAGGGCAAAATTCTCAATTAGAAGACTGTCTTCACCTCCCTTACAGTCAACCGGATCAAGGAGCAGTACAAAGTATCAGTACGACTCGCTCAGGACTCCGAGCGAAGCGGGCTGGTCCGAATTGAGGGTGACCCTAAAGGAGTGCAGCTGGCACGCAGAGAACTCATCGAGATGGTCCAGAGAATGGTGACAATGGATCAGAGTTTAGACTCGTAGTTTATACGGGCTGACTTAAACCGCTTTTAAATGTGTCACTCATGTTATTGTTTTTAATCCAGGAAAATGAGCGCACCAAAGACTTGATAGTAGAGCAGAAGTTTCACCGGACAATCATCGGACAGAAAGGAGAAAAGATAAAAGAAATTCGAGACAAGTTTCCCGAGGTGAACTCTCTCTCTCTTTCCCTCCCTCCCTCCAGCGGTTAAGTTTGCCTTGTCATTGTAAAATAATTAGCTTTGACTCAAATGTAATTTAATTTGAGGAGTATTATCTTGCTGACTTCTAGGTTATCATCAATTTTCCCGACCCATCACAAAAGAGTGACATTGTCCAGCTGAGAGGTCCAAAAAATGAGGTGGAGAAATGTGGCAAGTTCCTCCAGAAAATTATTGCAGACCTGGTAGGACGCTGCATTTTCTGACTCTGTTTTCACTGTTGGTCTTTTCTCTCCCCACCCAAACTTACCTCAGCTTTCAAAACATTTTGCAGGTAGAGAACAGTTTCTCCCTCTCAGTTCCCATTTTCAAGCAGTTTCACAAGAACATCATTGGTAAGGGCGGCGCTAACATCAAAAAGGTAGGGCTTACCGCCATTTTTAAATCAGATTGTTCTATTATGTTTTGGAGGGAAAATAAGAGTAGAAATCTGTGCCTCCAGATCCGTGAAGAGACCAACACCAAGATCGACCTGCCGACAGAAAACAGCAACTCGGAGATGATCGTCATCACGGGAAAGAAGAACAACTGTGAGGCCGCAAGAGATCGAATCCTCACCATTCAGAGAGAACTGGTGAGAAAACAACTGAAAAACTGGTTTCTCTTTTTAATTATCTATTCTTTTTAAAACTCTTGTGATTTTTGAGAACAAAGAGTGGGTTCTGTAGGTGACATGAGATGAATTTATTATAATTGGAGGAAAATGGTCCAGAAACCATCTAAACCATTGTGTTATTCATGTCTGAAGCTTTTTTTTGCCACCACCTTATTTCTAGTGTTGCATGGTAAACCCCCCATCCTTCCCACTACAAAACTAATAGGAATGCACACAGTCATGGTCAGAAATATTGGCACCCCTGCATTCCTGTCAGATAACACACCACTTCTCCATAAAAATGGTTGCAATTACAATTGGTTTGGTATTTTCATGTTTCATATACCAAAGCATTTTTAATTGCAATAGTTTTTGGTAGATGTGTTGCGTTATCTGACAGAACTGCGGGAGTGAAAATATTTATGGTCATGACTGCATAGAGACATTATAACATTTAAGAGGAAGATCATGAATGGAAACGTAGAAAAACAAGAGAATTATGTGAGAGGAACCTAAGATGGTACTGACACTCTCTGATTTTTTTTAATGCAACTTTCTGATAATTTAAGCAAAGAAGTGTCTGTTTTCAACAGTTACATTAATCTGGTGTTCATATAAAACATAACATGGTGTTCTATATGTAGACCTTAAATGAAAACATAAACCAAACCTTACATTTGGGAAGAATGCCTGTTACTGTGTACACACCATCGACCGCTGCTCTCCTCAGAAGCTGTGTTGGTTGTGTTGCAGGAGTAACCATGGTAAAGTGACGTGCAACTGTTGATGCACATCTCCCGTTTCCATCCCATTTATTCACTTCAGTCTGAAGTGAGTCGGCGTTATAAGCCACCCCTCTAAGCGCATATATTTTTAATGTTCATTTAGGAGTTTAATTGACTGATTGTGTGCTTCCTTCCAGGATTTCTTATCCCTAATTTGCATTAATATCATTGGATAGAAACTGTTTCTAATGTGGCTGGCATTGTTTGCTCTCTATATCAAAGAATTTAATACTTAAAATGCCTGTAGTTTGTTTTTGTGCAGCAGGATTACACAAAAACTACAGGACAGATTTGGATGAAATTTTAACCAGTGGTGGCCCTTGGGCTACAGATGAACCCATTAGATTTTAGAGGTGATCCATGAGTGCATACCGCTGCCAAGGTCCGAGATTCTTGCAGTGTGTTAGCAGGATTACACCAAAACTGCTGGACAGATTTTGATGGTTTTGAATGTTCTTATTTTTTTTTAAAAAGGGAAAAAAGTTCATTAAGTTCACAATAATAAATTTAAGTCAATAGTGTGGGCTGCAGATTTGATCTGTTTTGTATAGCACGCTGAAGATATACGCCCAACATTACGCCCGTTTTGACACCTCGTCAGCTGTGTCCAACTTACCCACTCCACCCAGCTCCACTGCCTCCTCGGCCCCTAATTCATCAAAAGCAGTCCCCCCCCTCCTCCTCCTCCTCCTCCTCCCCCCCCTGCCCTTGTCATCAGTGAGCAGGACGTGCACAGACAGTTCTCCAGACTGAACCCGCGCAAGGCCCCCGGGCCGGACGGTGTGTCTCCCTCCACCCTGAGACACTGTGCGAAAGAGCTGGCTCCTGTCTTCACAGACATTTTTAACACCTCCCTTAAGCAATGTCACGTGCCGACCTGCCTCAAATCCTCCACCATCATCCCTGTCCCCAAGAAGCCACGGATTACTGGACTTAACGACTACAGACCTGTAGCGCTCACCTCTGTAGTCATGAAGTCCTTTGAGCGCCTGGTCCTGTCTCACCTCAAGTCCATCACCACTCCCCTCCTGGACCCGCTGCAGTTTGCCTACCGTGCTAACAGGTCTGTGGACGACGCAGTCAACCTGGCCCTCCACTCCATCCTGCAGCACCTGGACTCCGCGGGAACCTACGCCAGGATTCTGTTTGTGGACTTCAGCTCCGCATTCAACACCATCCGCCCCGATCTGCTCCAGAACAAGCTGTCCCTGCTCGATGTGCCTGACTCCCTCTGCAGGTGGATCACCGACTTCCTGACAGACCGGAGGCAGCATGTGCGGCTGGGGAAGTCTGTCTCGGACTCTGTTAGCATCAGCATTGGATCACCCCAGGGCTGTGTACTTTCCCCCCTACTCTTCTCCCTTTATACCAACTCCTGCACCTCCTCCCACCAGTCTGTTAAGCTGATTAAGTTTGCGGACGACACCACCCTCATCGGGCTCATCTCCAACGGCGACGAGTCCGTCTACAGCAGTGCTTCTCAATTATTTTTTGCAAAGCCCCCCCTAGGAAAGAGAAAATATTTCGCGCCCCCCCCAACTCGCCGCAGTGACTATAAATAAGATCATTATCTATAAAAATTGTATCCCTTTTAACATTAACAAAAGAAAAAAGCAATATAAATCAACTTTCAACAAATATTAACTTTATTTTGCCACACAGAAACCCTGTTATAGTCTAAAACAGAAAAAAAAAACTTAAAGTGCATCAAAGTGCCTGAAATAAAAAATATGTCAATCCTTATTTAAACTAGAAACATTTTTGACCAACTGAACCATTTGATGCTGAGAAAAATAATTCAATCAATAAATAATATTGTAACGTGCTGCTCGACATGGCAACGTCCCACCGGGAGATTCCAACTCACGCCTCCCGCTCCGGAGTCCCGCACTCTACCTGTGTCGCCAATAGGGTCAACCCACTTAGCAAGCCAAGTAGGGTGCTCATATTGAGTTCGCTACAATATTAAATGTAAATTGAGCTGGAACATTAACACAGGAGTACCAATATATTTAACATTTTAGTCTGAAGAAAAAGGTAGAAAACGGCAGTATCAACTCCTCTGCAATTGTGTGGGGTTTTTGCACTGCGCAATTTGGTGCGCCACTTTAAATGATGCTGAAAGTGCTCGCTGGTTTACTGATGTAGCGTTCACAAAGTGGGATGATTGTTGGCCGTACTCCGCACGTTTTTGCTGAAAGAAATCAAGCGGCTTATCAACGTGTTGAGGATGTAATGTCTGTAGGTGACGTCTTAATTTATTTGGCTTCATGCTGTCCGCTGCCAACACTTTCAGACACTGAACACACCGGTCTTTCCTCGTCTCTCACCGTAGTCCCAGTGAAGCCAAGCGCTAGATAAGCTTCGTCATATTTCCTCATCTTAGCTTTTGGGAGACTTTCATTTGTCTCGTTACCTCTGTCTCTCTCCGCCTTTCTTTTCGTTACTGTTAAATATTTCTCCATGGTGTCTCTCGAGGGGTTTGTTGACAGCAATTTAAAAAGTTTTAAACTCCCGCACAGACTTTGACAATGAGAGCGCCACTGCACCACCTGCTGCCGCCGTGGATGTGCAATTACACTTTACACGGCAAAAGCAAAGCCTGTTCCCGGGGGTCACACGCGCCCCCCCCCGGCATTGCATCGCGCCCCCCCGGGGGGGCGCGCCCCACTATTTGAGAAGGACTGGTCTACAGGAATGAGGTGGCCCAGCTGGTGTCCTGGTGCAGCCACAACAACCTGCAGCTGAACGCTCTGAAGACAGCGGAGATGATTGTGGACTTCAGGAAAGTCACAACCCCCCTGCCCCCCCTCACCATCACAGGCTCTCCCATCACCATTGCAGATTCCTTCCGCTTCTTGGGCACCACCATCACCCGGGACCTCAAATGGGAGCCAACCATCAGCTCCCTCATCAAAAAGGCCCAGCAGAGGATGTTCTTTCTGTGGCAGCTGAGGAAGCTCAAGCTACCCACCAAGATGTTAGTGCAGTTCTACACGGCCATCATCGAGTCCATCCTCACCTCCTCCATAACTGTGTGGTATGCAGGAGCCACTGCCAGGGACAGACTAAGGCTGCAGCGCGTCGTGCGCACTGCTGAGAAGGTGATCGGCTGCAAGCTCCCGTCTCTCCAGGACCTGTACATCTCCAGGACCCGGAGGCGTGCTGGCCGGATCATAGCCGATCCCTCACACCCTGGTCACGTACTGTTTGCCCCCCTCCCCTCAGGTAGAACTCTTCGGTCCATTCGGACTAAAACCTCCCGGCACATGAACAGCTTTTTCCCCTCTGCCATCAGACTGCTGAACATTAAGTGACTTATTGACTCTCGTGCACTATGTACAGCAGCTCAACCAGACTCATGACATTCATCACTGTTTTTCTGTTGCATTATCAACTGCACTGTGGTACCCCATATTATCTGCTACTTGCTAATTTATTTAAAACTGCCTTGACTAGTATTACTCATTATTATTATTATTATTATTATTATTATTACTTATTTTTCTACACTTATTGCACGTTTTTAGTCCTTTAGTTTTTTAGTTTATCTCTTTATCTCATCATGTTTTTAATGTTGCAGCATTGCACCGAGACAAATTCCTAGTTTGTGTACTACATGAACAATGGCAATAAATCTGATTCTGATTCTGATAACCCGTGCCCTGGTTACTTCGGCAAAGGACAACAGAATTTGTTTCAATTTATTGTTGGAAATAAAACTTCATGATGGTGGTGACACATTTTACTCAATGCAACTTTTGGCATATGTTGAGCTACTATAGAGGATCACACTTGCATGGCATAAATGCAGCCATTACTAAAGTTTTTTAAATAAATAAAAAGAGAAAATCTTCAAGCTTTGTTAAAACTACAGACCTTATTCCTTTATCTCTGAGACGATGAAATCCAGGAATTCTTAGCAGACACAAATATGCAGCTCTGACTGTTCAAACTTTACCAACACTCTCTTTCTTCATGTCTCTAGGCAAACATAAAAGAGACGGAGGTCACCATCCCTGCCAAGCTTCACAACTCTCTGATCGGCTCCAAAGGCTGCCTCGTGCGCTCCATCATGGAGGACTGCGGTGGCGTCCACATCCACTTCCCCTCAGAGGGCTCCGGCTCTGACAAAGTCACCATCAGAGGGCCGGCCGGTGAGGTGGAGAAGGCCAAGAAACAGCTGCTGCAGCTGGCTGAGGAGAAGGTGGGTGGAGGGAGCAAATAAGCGCGACTCGGAGGGGTGTGATTTAATTTAATACTTCTAATACATCCTGTTTCCGTCTTTTCTGCCTCTCCCAGCAAGTCAACAACTTCACAGTTGAGCTGCAGGCCAAACCAGAGTACCATAAATTCTTGATCGGGCGGGGCGGGGCCAATATTCGGCGTGTGCGGGACAGGACAGGGGCCCGCATCATCTTCCCATCACCAGAGGACACAGAGCAGGAGCTGATCACCATCGTAGGAAAGGAGGAGGCAGTTCGTCAGGCCCAGAAAGAGCTGGAAAGCCTGGTGAAAAATCTGGTAATTACACCCACACTGCAAACACTGCAATATGATTTACTGACAGCATTGTGGTTCACAGTTTTTCATTTTGCATCTTTTGAACATGCTTCTAAAATCTTAGGCCGGGCCTTGCAACCTCTAACATATAAAGAGCCATGTTGAGCAATTTTTGGCAAAAAAAAAATCTACATGTACCTACAATATATATTTGAACTTAAAATTGAGTAAAATTAAATGAGCTTAATTGGCAAGTTTTTACTTCTAGAATATGGAACTTTTCTCAAATAAATGTGCAGCATTTTTTTACTCTTAAATTTGTGACTTTTCTTGGACATTTGAGTCTTTTTCTCTCAAATTTTCAGCACAAATCTGCATTTTTCTTGTAAATTTGTCAAATTTTCTTCATTTCCAACTTTATTCTGTAAACTTGTGAATGTTTTAGTAGTTATTTTTTAGGTTTGTCTCAAATTGTATATTTACTAATAAAATCAAGAGGTGTTTGTGAAATGTACAGTTTATCTTCATGCAAATTTGAGGGTTTTTTCTTGTAAATTTGCAATTTTTTTTTTTTTATTTAAAATTTTTGTGTGTTGTTTTTCATTTCTTTGTCAATACCGCAAGGAGTTATCCTTTTCCATTGCATTTTTTATTAATTAAAGAAGAAGTTGTGTAGAAACTGAACTTGTCTCCCTGTTCAGGATGATGTGGTGGAGGACAGCATGGTTGTAGATGTTCGCCATCACCGCCACTTTGTGTGCCGGAGAGGCCAGGTGTTGCGGGAGCTGGCTGAAGAGTACGGTGGAGTGGCTGTGAGCTTCCCTCGGACAGGAACCAACAGCCAGCGGGTCACACTGAAAGGAGCAAAGGACTGCGTGGAGGCTGCAAAGAAACGTATCCAGGAGATCATCGAGGACCTGGTAGGAGAGCGGGTTGTTTTTGGAGGCAGTTATTGTGGAAGTGCTGTCAATAGTAGCTGCAAATTCTTATATTGTGCTGTCTTCAAGGACAAAAGAGAAAGCAAAAATAAAAAAAAAAATCCCCCTGCTTAGTCTTTGTGTTGTCTCCTCCTCCGAGCAGGAGTCCCAGGTGAGCATGGAGGTGGCGATCCCTCAGCGATACCACCGCGCCGTCATGGGGCCTAAAGGCTGCCGTATTCAGCACATCACCAGGGAGCACGAGGTGCAAATAAAGTTCCCTGAGAGAGACGACAGCGCTGCAGGTCAGAAGCAAAAACACCCACAAGCTGCACTTATAATGCTGCTGTGGTTGTTAGTGTGAGGTCAGTACACTGCGGGTTTTATAACTATGTAGCATTTCACAGTTAGTTGTTTCTAGTCACTCTGCAGGCCAAACAGTACAGTACAGATCCTGTCATCAGTATCAGATTTAATACTGGAGAGAAATGAGGCTTATTGATTGACTTTTACTGAATTTGTTAACCTGTGCTGAACCCACAGGTCAGGATGGCTTACTGCAGGAGAACGGTGAGGTCAGTCCAGAGGTGGAGTTCGTCCCTCGCAAGTGTGACATCATCACCATCTCTGGGCGGGCCGAGAAGTGTGAGCTGGCAAAAGCAGCCCTTCTGGTACGACCATTTCTGTTTGGTTCTCTTAAGTTGTTGGACACAGATTGTCCGCTTTGTTTGTAGCCCCACTCAGCTCTCACTATCCCCGCCTCATCATTCGGTTTTCAGGCTTTGGTTCCCATAACGGAGGACGTCGAAGTATCTTACGAGCTGCATCGCTACATCATTGGTCAGAAAGGCAGTGGAATCAGGAAGATGATGGAAGAGTATGAGGTTAGCCGATTCTCTGTAGTTGTCTGGGTCCATCTACTGGCCAGTCGGTGTTTCACACTGAGCTCAAAATGACATGAAGCAAAAGGATTTACGTGGCTGCTTTACTGTGGATGTTGGAAACGAATTTATCTAGTTTTTCTTGAGAGAATTGTTGTTTGCGGTTGTGCAGGTGAACATCTGGGTGCCGCAGCCTGAGAGGCAGATGGATGTGATCAAGGTGACGGGTCTGGCGGCCAACGTGGAGCGAGCCAAGCAGGGTCTGCTGGAGAGGGTTAAAGAACTGCAGGCTGAGCAGGAGGACAGGGTAGAGCAACACAAAGAAATGGCTGCAACATTCATTCATATACCTTAATACAAATCTCATACTTCCTTTGCTTTATTTACCCCATGTTCAAAGGTTAACCAGCCTTTATTTGAAGAAGACTTATTAGAGGCACGCCTTTTTTTCTGTCTTGTTTGATCACAAAATTTTATTCTACCATCTCTGTCCCATATAATCTATCATTAGTAGTTCAGAAGTTGATCTATTGAAATGTTTGTTTAATTTGTTTTTGCAAACAGCTGAGAGTTTGTAAATCTTACAGCAGAGGTTAAATAATTTGTGTGCAACTGTATATACAGTATGAGGGGTGTAACGGTATGCCTAAAGGTTTGGTTTTAAGGTCACGGGTTTGGTTCATTTTCAGTACAATAAGGAAACATAAGGCAAAACATAAAACTGCTCATCTTTTGTATAAGCAGGAACAGCTTTATTGGAAAAAAAATTGCCAGCAGTAAATTCTCCAATAAATAAAATATTCTCAAATAAACAAAAATAAAATAAATTCTCTTTTTAGGGAATGAACGATGCAGACAAGTGCAATGATAGAAGTTTGAACAGCCCATTATAGAAAGTTCTCATAGCTAAATAAAATAATGAACCATGAAACATGAGTTGGAAACTTGAACTTGACAGCTTAATCAAGTGTTTGTAGCAACACAAATAACGGACATTAAAGTTCCATCTTTTAACACAAAGACTAAAGAAATAAAACTCAAATATCAGCCCTGTATGCTGCAGCTGGGCTGGTGTAACTGCATGTTCAAAACAAACTGCAGTAATATTATCAGTAATATTCAACTCCATTAAAGGCACAAAGAAAATAACAAACTAGGCCATCCTGTTTGAAACTTTGCTGGGTCTAGAAGTTTAAATGTTTACTTAGGCTTCAGATGAAAATTAAAAGCACTTTCTCCAGTCCAAAATATCACTTTACAAATGCTTTAAGTTACAGTGCAGAAATGTGAGTCTTCACTACACAAACAGTGAAATATTTAAGCTGTTTTAATTTATTTGTGATGATTATGGTTAGCTTTTTTTAAAAATTACATTACAAATCATGGTATTCTAATTTCCTGAGATGCACTAATATTAAGAATGAGGGCTTATATTACTGCAGTAATAATAGAGAAGATGAAAAAGAGTAAGTTACTCATGTAACTCACTCATTTACTGCAGTTAACACGTTACCAGCAGAACTGAAACAGCTCAGCTGTTAGCAACCATCATCCAAGAGATTATTGTCCAACAGGTAATGTTAGCACATGTTGAATGAATGAATGAATTAAGTTTATTGTCAATACTACCATACGTGCAATACATACAGGAGAATTGAAATTTGACTTGGCATTTGGGCGCGCTCTATGTCAGAGCGCATCCAAGGCCGGGGCAGCCACTACAGGCGCCAGTCATAGTGGGGGTAAAGAAGGAAGGGGGGGGGGGGGGTAGGGGATGACACAGTAGGCAAGAGAAAAAAACATGTTTATCAGAATAGCGCTCAGTGAGCGGGATTATGATTGCAAGAAAAAAAACCCTCAATGCACATTTAGCAGACAACAATACACACGTTGACAAGAGCAATGAGAGAACAGTGTTTGTATATTTATCATATATGATCAGTGTGAGTGCAGTGTTGAATGTGGAAGGCTGGTGAACAGCAAAAATCCTCTCCTTAGCAACGTTAGATGTTATGTCTTAGTGTCTGAAGCTCAGATAACATGTCCTCAGTTAACAGTTAACTGAGGACATGTTATCTGACTGAACTGACTGA
This sequence comes from Pholidichthys leucotaenia, assembly GCA_020510985.1. NCBI lineage: Eukaryota > Metazoa > Chordata > Actinopteri > Cichliformes > Pholidichthyidae > Pholidichthys > Pholidichthys leucotaenia. The sequence continues at coordinate 169,278,753 of CM035836.1, forward strand.
ACAGTTCAGCCAGTTTTCTAAAGCTGAGACAGTTGCTCATTGAAAATAAGAAGTGCTAACTTTACTCACTAAAACTTGCTAACCTTACCGGTATTGTATTTAGAAGTCGCCCAACTTCAGTCGTTCATTATCGGGGTGGAGAGCCGCTGCCAGAGACGGAGGATGGAGTGAAGAAGGCGGCCTGATGTGACAGTTATACTTTCTGTTCGTCACTCAATATAGTTCGTGTCCGTACTTCAGTACGCCTCTGTACTGTACCGTGGGAGGCGTACGAAAAAATCTGACTACGAATACAAGTACTGTTAAAGCCCTCTAGTGTCAGAGTGTCTTTATGGTAATAATAATTATAAAAATTACACAATGCAGATCAGCCAATTACATATACTACTATATCATGACAAGTATTCAGATGACTTGTGAAGAAAAAAATGCTGGTGTAACACCCAGCATCTCCGTTTAAACTGCAGCAGTAAGAAGAGTTGATGGAGTTTGAAAGTAAAGAAAAACAAGTGTGACATTAAAGATTAAAGTAAAACCACACTGGTCTGTGTTATTAAACATTTGTAGCATAGTAGTGAAATGTTCTATTCTTTTACAGACAGAACAGTCCTAAATGATCAGCTCACACTGAATGTGATTCATGTCTGTGGCTCTGTTTCTTCTCAGGCTTTGCGCAGTTTCAAAGTGACCATGTCTGTAGATCCAAAATTTCATCCCAAGATCATTGGCCGTAAAGGAGCAGTCATTTCCCAGATCAGAAAGGACCACGACGTCAGCATCCAGTTCCCCGACAAAGGAGACGAGCAGCAGGTCTGTGCTTTGCTTAGTTATTTATTACAGGGAATGCCATATTTGTTTCTTGTTTGCATCATCTTCTGTAAAACTACTCAGGATCTGATCGTGATCTCGGGGTACGAGCGTAACGTGGAGGAGGCGCGTCAGTCCATTCAGCAGCTGGTCACTGAACTGCAGGAGATGGTGAGCCAAGATGTTCACCTGGACCCAAGGACCCACGCTCGCATCATCGGCGCCCGTGGCAAAGCCATCCGCAAGCTGATGGAGGAGTTCAAAGTCAGATATAGTTGATGGTTCCGTAGCTGAAGTTCTTCCATTTTAGACGTTGTGTTCTAATGTGTTTGGCTCTGTCTCAGGTGGATATTCGGTTCCCTCAGCCCGGCTCCGATGAGCCCGACAAAGTGACGGTGACGGGCCTTCCTGAGACTGTTGACAATGCCATTGATCACCTGCTCAACTTAGAGGAGGAATATGTGAGTTATTAGGCCGATGAAACCACTATTAGCAACAACTTATTGCATTAAAAATCTGTCCTATTCATCTACAGTTACCTAATTCTGGTATTTCACAGTATTTCAGCATTTCTGTAATGTTACCGTGTTTATTTTGTATCCATACTTTGCCATTATACGGTATTTTGGTGAACTGTGATTATACACCTATAGACTCAGTTAAAATGCAGAAAAAAAAGCAACTTCTGCAGAGGCAAAGACTGTTTCATTTTCCTTCTCACCACCCTTCACATCTCACAGATGCTCAGTGTGACGGAGACGGAGACTTTGGCAGCCTACATGAAGCCTCCATCCCGTTACGGAGGAGGAGTAGTAGGAGGGATGGACGACTGCAGCGGTGGACCAGCTAAGGGCTTTGTGGTGCGGGACGCCCCCTGGAACGCATCTGGGAACAAGGTGGGATGTGTGGCATTCATAATTTCATTCATGAAGGTCTGCTAATTTACTTTGGGCCCTCTTGGGATATGGCCAAAATTCCACATAGACTACATGGACAAAAGTGTTGGGCCACATACACATTACTCTTAGGACATCCCATTTTAAAGCTATAGGAATTTATTGACATGGACATGGTTATTTTGTGTGTGTCCGTTTCAGGCTCCTGACATGAGCAGCGCAGAGGATTTCCCCACCTTTGGGACCGGCGTGGCCCCGAAGCAAACGTCAGCCTGGGGTCCTAAGAAGTTCTGAACCTTCTCATCTGGAGGAAAAAACAAACACACACAGAAAAAAAACAACCTTCTGTAAAATAGATAATGAAAGACAAAACGAATCTCTAATCAAATTGCTGCTCGCCTTCTTCCTCCTCCTCTTCGTTAGTGACCTCCCCTTCATCTCCCTGTAAGCCTCTCCTGTCCTCCAGCAACCAGCCACAAAGAATTCTGGGAAAACATTCCCTCCTTTTATTCTCCTCATCGCTCTCTCTTAGTACCGCCTTCCTCAGACAGAGGGGGGGAAAAAAATGAACACCGAACGCTCTCTTAACGCGGTCTTGCTTTGCCTCTCAGTTGCACCACCCCTGCTGTGTCTCGCTGAAAACTTTTAATTCCCACCTTTTCGGACTGATGAACTCTCCTCAACATCACCTCCTTCAAGTACGTACGAAATCTTTAAAATGTCCCGAGAGGCATCTGACAGAGGAAGACGGTGGTCCAAGTGCAAACAGGAGAGGGGAGCCCTTTTTTTACAGTGCAGGAAGAGTTTGTAAACAGCATCTTTTTAGATTAATTTTACAACGACGTCTCATTTTTCCACTCACGGGTGATGTGGTGCAGCAGGTGAGGCGCTGAGCTGTCTCGAAATTCCTTTTTTATTTATTTATTTCCAAGCTGGGAGCAAAAAAACAGCTGCTGTAGTTTTTTAAAATGATAATTATAGTAATATTGATAATAATAATGAGTCAAAAGACATGGAAGTCCTGCACTGGATGTTTGTAGTGAAGGAAGTTTGTTTTGTTTTTTTTTGCCACAGCTGTTTATTTATTCAAAAAGGAGCCATTTTATTTGAAGACTACTGTGATTCTGCATTTTTTTATAAAAGCACTCGGTGTAGCTTGCAGCCTTCTGTCTGGGAGTGAGTGTCGTGCGTCCGGATTCGGGAACGTGTTTTAACAGTTGTTCCGTCTCAGTGTACAAAGAACTTTTCGCTATTTTTTTAAAACTGTGTGAGATTTCTTTTTTTTCCCGTTGTCGTCGTTGGTTTCTGGCATATTTGACAGACTGTGTGTGCGTGTGAGAGTGGAAGTCCAGATGTATATTTGAATGAAGCTGAACCAAACTTTTACATTGTCTCTTGTCTTTTTTCAAGTGAAAAAAAAAAAATATTGTAACCTAAATTTTTATAAAAATGTAGCACTCATGCAGGAAAAGGTTTGCAATTTAGTTGGGAGGAAAAAAAGAGCAAAAGTAGGAAAACGGCAAATTTACAAGAGGTCTGAAAAATAGCAAATTTAAGGGAAAGATTGTAGATTTTTGAGACATTTTGGGGAAATTCTACATTTATGAGGAGTGCAGGGTGGGGGAGGGGTCATTAATTTACTAAATGAGACTGGTGAAAAGTTGCAGATTTAAAGGAAAAAGTTGCAAGTGTCTGTGTTAAGTAATGGTGAGTTCGGTTTCTTGGAGTAACTCTGATTTTTGGCATGCCCACCAAAATCCTCTGGTCTGTGAAGTCAGGCTAGCCTTGGCAAGGCTGACCCGAAAGTGCATGGTGCATGGTTGCAGCCATCTTGAAGATGGCTGCACCCACCACAACAGTAGTGTGAAATGTGCTGTTTATTAGCGCTTGTATTATATGTCTCTGTACTCAGCCATATATACAGTACTGTCTAACATCTCTAAACATGGTGAATATGGTGTTTTTATACACAAATTACTGTGCTTTTAGTGGTCATTGGTAGAACTGGCTAACTTGGTAGAACAGACTAAATCCCCTCCCTCGTACCACGAAACAAAAGAAACAACTGAATAATTTGAAGTGCAGATTATAATTTAAAAGTTGGAGAGATAAAGTCATTTTTGCACTTTTTTTGTATTTTGGTTATTGGCTGAAAACACCGGTAAACTTTGTTTTCCAGGTTGTTCTAGAACACGAGAGACTTGGGCGTGATGCCGTCTCAGCTGCTGGTCTTCAACCTCAGGTGGAAAACCAAATGTCAGAAACTTCCTTTTACGGTAGAGTGTGAAAATACATGTCACGTTCCTTTGGCAGCTGACGTCACAGACGGTCAGAAACCAGGATGGATGCCCACATAAAAGCTGCTCTTGTGCTAGAGCCAATCTGATGAACGTATCCGCAAAAATGAGAAGGAAAAAATAAAGTGCCCGTGTATGCTTGTTTTTATGTACAAATACAAAAAAAGTCTTGACTGCTTTAGGTATTTTGAATTCTGACTTAAGAATGCTGAATGTGATCTTGGGCTGCAAAAGGCTCATCTGAGTTCAACAGCAAAAGAAATGGCTTACTGGCCTAGATACAGTGCTATTAAAAAGTATTTGCCCCCTTCCCGATTTCTTATATTTTTGCATATTTGTCACACTTAAATGTTTCAAATCAAACAAATTTTAATATTAGACGATAAATACAAAATGCACTTTTTTAAATGGTAATTTTGTTTATTAAGGGTCAAAAGTTATCCAAACCTACCTGGCCCCATGTGAAAAAGTAATTGCTCCCCCTTGTTACATCATAAATTAACTGATTAATCACATTTCTTGCGAAGCTGAGTTCAACTTCACTAGCCACACCCCGGCCTGATTACTGCCAGACCTGTTGAATCAAGAAATCACTTAATTAGAACCTGTGTGGTTTGTCAGGAAACGTAAAAAAAAAAATTAAAAAGCTGGTTGCAGGCTGCAGCAATACCTGATAATACCCGTTCAGCCTTTAGAGGCTGAGGGGTAAAACTGTGTTTTGTATTTACTTGGGTTCTTTGTCTAATATTAAAATTTGTTTGACCTGAAACAAGCGTGACAAATTAGAAATCAGGAAGGGAGCGAATACTTTTTCACAGCAATGCAAGTCTGCCCTGAAGAAATGAGACTGACTCCATCCTTCTGTGCATACTGTCAGTTTATTTTTTATAAATCAGGAAGATATGATTTGTTATGTAACAGCCTGTACAGTGCAACATACAGAAAAACAAAAATACAAATTAAAATGTACAAAGCAGCGCTGGGCCATCAATAACCCATAAATAATAACCTTTTCATTTGTGATTAAACGTTTGTTCTCTGTCAGAGCCCAAAGATTTCCCATCAGCACGATCACAGCTGCTCCTGAAGGTGCCTGAGCTGCTTTAATCAGAGTTTGATTTTGGCTCATTAAAAACTGTTGTGGAAAAATGACGAGGGTTTAGCACCCTGCAACAAACTGGCATCGGGACAGGAAAAAAAGTGATGGAAAACTGATGACACGCACCGTCAAAGTGGACGCTGTGCGTCACCTGTATAAACATTTGACACGCGTAAAGGGGCGTCTGTGGCAAGAACACCAGTCAACGACATTCACATGTAAACACCAGCTTAGGTACGGACTCCATCTCCTGCTGACCGTTCCCTGTGAGCGACTGTGGAGGATCGGGTAAACACTGTCAGACATGATGGGTGGATGGAGGGATGAGTGTGTAAACTATGACGTGGTGACGTGGAGCAGAATCGTAAATGTATTTCAGCATTTATCTGCCTCAGCGTTGCTTGGACTGGGCTGTTTGACGTGAAGCTACAATCAGCTTCAAACCCACCCAGCATGTTTCATCTCATCATTGGCTGAATCTGTCCAAAGAGAAAAGTGCAAAAATTGTTTCACAGCCTTTTTTTTTTTTTCTCCTTCTGCTAAGCTATTAATGAGCAAAGTGTTCAGCACATAACAGGTTAAGGTTTTTTTGTACTTTTAAAGATGAAACATGAGCTAATGTTACGTTTTTCTCCATTATTCACCGATAGGCCAGGGCTCAGCAGCCTGTGAAAGATTCATCAATGAAATGATTCTAGAAATATTTTAAGGTGAAAAGTGTTGCATTTAAAGGAAGGTAAAACAACCAATTCATAATTATAACCTGGCATCAAATCTTCCAACTCTAAGAGGTGACCCCCACCCCATCCCATTTTCTGTCAAATTTGTAATCTTTCCTTGTAAATTTCAGTTTTTTTCTTGTAAATATTTGACTTTTTTGGTAACCCAGAGACTGCCAGCCAGGCCTTCTCGTCCAACATCAGTGCCTGACCTCACAAACTTCTGGAAGAACAGTCAGAAATCCCCATAAACACGCTCCTAAACCTTGTGGAAAGCCACTCTTTGCAGCTATAACAGCTTCAACTCTTCAGTGAAGGCTTTCCACAAGGTTTAGGAGCGTGTTTATGGGAATTTTCTGACTGTTCTTCCACAAGTGCATCTGTGAGGTCAGGCACTGATGTTGGAGGCCAGGGCTCTGTGCAGGCCAGTCAAGTTCCTCCACACCAAATTCGCTCACCCATGTCTTTCGGGATCTTGCTTGGTACGTTGGTGCCCAGTCATTTGGAGGGGTGTCCCAATACTTCTGGTAATATAGTGTATGTAGCTCCAGAGCCACAAGTTGCAGACCCCTGTCATAGACTGTATATAAGAGATGAACCCAGCTGTGGTCCCGTAATGACGCCTCGAGCTGCGTACTTCTGCCACTCCTCCTTGTCATTTCAAGCTGGCCACACACTGGAAAATTTTCAAATCTTAATTTTTTTTAAATGTCGGAGAATGCAAATAAAAGGACAGTTTAAATTTCTGTCACTTTGATTTTACACAGTGATGCCAGTGATCAAACAAAGCCTGCCCTCACAATATAAATTAATATGAAGGATTATCAACATCAGCTGGCTATTATCCTGTTTTGCGGAGGAAAAACCAAAAAGAGAAAAAATATGGATGAAACTCTGACTGAAAAGGCGTATATGTGACTACATGAGATCTGACTGGTGACACTTCCGGCTCGCCTCGCTCTCACTGGCTGTGTGGTTACTCTGTCAGAGGTAGGAATCATTAAAAAATATGTATATATATTTATGTATATATCAAATATGCTTGATATTATCAGGGAGGGCCACACTTAACTAGGAGCAGTAACATAATCAGTGACAACACTTACTGGGGTTTTTTTGACAATCACCAGCAGTGAGCCTTGAATCAGGCCAAATCCAGTCAGTCACCCTGTGTGTGGTCAGCCGTAGGAGGGAGGGAAACTACGTACTCATAGCTGGTTGTGGCCAATCAGACATTTTAATGTCCTGACTAAAGCATCAATTCATAATTTAAAAAAAAAAAAATTAATGTGACGTAAGGGGCATCAATTTAACAACAGACCACCTGTTGGGTATTAGAATGCAGGTTTACGCCACTTCTACACGGCTTCACATGACAAACTATGGCCATCTTTTCTATACAGTCTGTATGCCAGTCCTCATGCCGCCTTAGTTCAGATACTTTCATTTTTAAAAAGTCAAATATTGATTTTACTGGGTTTCTGAGAGCTGTCTTCTGCAGAAAAAGTCGAGGAGTATCAGAGTGGCAAGTCCCACAGTTTGAAACTGTTGACTCAGTGATTTTACGTATCGTTCTACGTTTAAATCCTGTCATTTAACAGGAGGTTTTAAAGCGTCTTCATTCCATAAAAGGTGCTGGAGGACGTTTCATTCAATCCTGCAGGTTCTCTGCTAAATTTAGAGCTTAACTGGTTTCCACAAGTTAGAGGGGACAGAAAAATAAAACTCAATAAAGCCAGACAGCTAATATGGAGACAGCAACACACAGAGGTACATGTGTAAACAGATTTCTTTTTTCCCCCCTCCAGTTCTAAAATCCCTCTTCCCCCTGGTGTTCATTCTCAAATTCAAGTGTCTTTTTTTTTTTAATGCATTTTTTGTAAAAACAGTGCCACCCTTTTTTTTCTGTTTTGACCAATGTTCCAGTCTTTTTAGATGACGTCTGTTAACGTGCAGACAGGAGGGAAAAACAACTCCTCCCAAAAATCAAACACTGACTGGAGCACAGTGTTTTTAATAAAGTAAGTGTGCCCTCTCCCCCCCCCCAAAAAAAAACCCAGAAAAAAAAAGCTGTTCATGAAACTGTAAGAAAAATAAGTTAATGGTTAGAATAAGAGAGCGGGAAAAGACTTCAGCGGATGAACAAACGTACTGTGTCGATGAGAAGTCACTTTAAAAATCGCCCACAAGTGTCCAAAACATAAAGTGCAGGCAGTGTCTGTTGTTTGCCCGAGAGCACACAACAAAAACAAAAAAAAACAACAAAAAAAAAAAGATTCAGCAATCCACAACCGGAACAGCTGGATTCCAAAGGAGTCTCTTGCTCAAGGCAGGGTTGGATTTGGTTGTCAGTTTATCAAAACGGAGCGCCACGTGACCCCTCCCCCACTTCCACCCGGACGTCCCCTCGGCGGCTGCGTTCACTCGACCCGGATGAGCAGTCCGTAGAGGAGCGTGCCACCCTGTTCTTTAGTGATCCACTCAATCTCTGAGTTGCTGAAGCGAGGGTCCAGGGGCTCGCTGTGGCCCAGTGTCTGAGGTCCCACCTTGTAGGAGCCCGGACGCACGCACACCTGGAATCCCACCTGAGCGTGGTGACAGCGGTGAGAACGGGGGTCCCGAAATCTGCATGAGGAGGAGAAACCCCAGTTAAGACACCATTTTTTGATTATTTTTTTAAATGCACTGTTACTATTCAATGTGTTATTCCTCCAAATGTGGGTGCACGAATTGAGTTGCATCCCATTGCCAAGTGCTGCCATAGTTACAAACAGCAATGGCAATTTATGACAGATTCTATTTGTTTTTTAAAAAAGTTATGGTAAGCAAGTTATGTGTGTTTAATAAATTTACAGGCTTCACAGGTTTTACATTTTATGCACTGTGTTCTAATGCAAATATGATTTGGAGAAAATTGAGGTCGATACCGACCAACTGTTTTTGTCGTCCTCTAGTCCCCTTTTAATGCCAAGGATGGAAATAAATATGCTTTATTTAAAATGAGCTTAAATATGTAATTTGCAGCTGTAGTCTACAGTTGTTTTAGAACAAAAATCAATGCCATACACCAGATAAATATCAGCCACTGATATCGGTGACTCCTCTCATTTGCCATTATCAGTCAACAAGGTGAATATCTGTCAATACCAATTAATGTATCCCTATAATTAAGCTGTCAGCTTTTTCCCTAAAAAATTATCCAATAAAAAATACTTATTAGTGGACCACACATGATTGGTTATATCATAAAACTAAACTTTTAGCAATTTGTAATTAATATCCCTTTACATGCAACATAAATATTTTGTATTTTACAAATATTTTCTATTTAAGTGACATTTAAATATTACATATGTTAATATGACAACTGTTACAAGTTAACTAAATGGATATGAATATTATATAACATATTCTTCCAATGTACAATATAACAATCACTGGACGCATAATAAATATACATAATATTAGGGCTGGGCTATTAACCTTAATAAAACTGGACCTGCCGTTCGGGACGTAAAACCAACGTAATCTTGCTCATGTTTTTTGGACGGGGTCGTTTTTGTTTTTTTTTCTCCCCTCTCGCTGTTGTGTGCGTGTGTATGTGAGAGCTTTCACATCCTGCCCCTTTAAAACACGATTTCACACCCCAAAAGAAGCGCAGTCAGCACTGTTCAGAAGCAGGAGAACACAGCAGAAAAATTAAAACTCATATTGAAAAGAAATGCGGTGTCTGTCCGCATAGTATGTGAAGACTGACTCTTTATTTCATCTGAAGGTACCAAGACAAGAAAAAGCGAGAGGAAGTGCACTTATACTGACACGGAAATTCCCAGAAACTAAGTTGCTAACCACTATCTGCAGCACCTGTTGTACAGGTGGAATAGACGACAAAATGGACAAGTTGAAGTTGGATTTAAGAACCCAATCAGAGACTCGTAATCTCCATGTGGTAATAACATAATCATCGCTGTGAAAGGACTCACCCATTGCAGCTGACAAGCTAATTAGCTGCCAGCGCGAGCCATGTGACCCACTCAGCAGGTATGCATATAAACACTGACTTCTGCACAGCACAGTATTTAATTTGATTAAGTGTGCTGAATAATATCATGCTCCCTTACTACTGAAACACCACAGCAATGTATTCACTGATACCACACTCTTGTGTAATACTGATTAATTATGAGCCATGTTCGTGAACAATAAGTTCACTATAACAACTTGTCAGTGAACTTTTTTCCAAAGAGGAAAAAACAAAACTGACACAAAAGGTTCAGTGAACCATGATGCTAACTTAAGCTCTAATTTCCCAGCCCTACATAATACCCAAAAAGAACTAAAGAAATTCAGTTTGAGCACTAATAAGTGGTGCACAAAAATATTGATGTACATACTATCTATGATGACCAGCTGCTGTCATATAAATGCAGAACAACACAATCTGTGGTGACACACAGGGAAAAACCAGGCGGACTTACTGCACTTTGGGAGAAAATATCTCCAAGCCAGAATAGCGCATGGTGGGGGAGAGTCGCACCCTCGGGACCTCCTTGCCGGGGGCGCTATTCTCCTCTGGCTCGGTGTAGCCGTTGGGCCCCTCCACCTTCACCGGAGATACTGAGAAGATGGATGACATCCCTGCAGCAACAACAAGGAAGATTCACCAATTCAGCAGCTGTTTCTGAAATGATTGTGAGACAAGATCACAGGAGAGGGATCCGTGTGTGTGTGTGTGTGTGTGTGTTTTTAATCTACCAGGTAGCAACTGACTGTGGTCCAGTGTGCGTCGCAAGGCTCCTACACTGGTGCCGTGGTACGCTATGTGCCACTTCTTCATTGCATTGGAAACCTCACAGTGGGACTTGATCCTGCAATAATGGGACACAAACAATCAGAGAAACACACTAATATCCACTTTGCCTGCTTTAAATAACACATTGAGAAATACACAGATTTTAGATACAGTTCTGTGCAAAAGTCTTAGTCCACCGCCAGCTTTATTATTCTAGCAAAGTTTCAATTACTTTTTGTAAACATAATACTGTCAGTATTACAAAACTAATGAAGGAGTTGGCTGGCACTGACACTAGGCCTCTAAAATGTGCACCATTTATATCTGACTCCTCACTGCTGAACAATAACTGGCTGAGTTGTATTTTCACCTGAGGGCAAAGCGGCACCACCCAAAGGGCAGGGCGTAGTCCCGGGGCGGTTCTCCTCTCTTGTAATAGGCCTCGTCACCCCGAAGCTTGTGGCAGGACTCACAGTAGCACAGGTTGTACTTGGCATCTTCATTGAAGTAACCATCTTGATGAAACACAAGTTGCGTGTTTTTCTCTTAACCTGAGATCATGTTTGTATCTGTAAACTTGAGAGAGTGGATTGAAGTGTCAGAGATGAGGACCCACCTGGTAACGTGAGCAGGTCTTTAAAGCGGGAGCACAGTGCCTGGTATTCACACGTTTTGTTGGGGTTGACCTCTGGAGGGGGCGTCCAGCACACACTCTCTTTGATTCCTGAATGAAAAACCAAAAAAGGAATGCAGAAACTTTTCATTAATTTGGGGGGGGGGGGTGTCATCAAGACCGCATCATACTGTAGGTAAGCTTCTTACCGTCAACCATGTCTGCCTTCTCCATGTCGCCTTGGCAACGGGTCTCCCCACTTTCTCTGCCCACAGCTGGCACGTTGTTTGTCACTATAGTAACCTGCCAACACAACACAAAATTTATTCTTGTGTTTCAGCAGTGAAACGGCTCAGTTCTCTCAAATCTAAATAAGATGGAGACATGTAGAAGCATATTTTGGTTTAAAGCCCAGACTCCCTGAGATGCAGTAGACCCTGGACAAAGCTAGTAAACTCATGAGATGTGGGTAAAGCCAACGGCTGCTGAATCTGTATAGAAAGCCAAAAGGGTCAGAATTCACTTAGTTTCTAGCCTATTCAGGCATTACTGTCTGGGCTTCAATAAAACCTTGTTCCCGGCTGACATGTGATTCTGCTGTGTGGTTTTAAAACCAGCTGCTGTTCATGGTAAATTGACACATTTTAAGGTCATTATGAGCATTACAGTTTGAATTGTTTTGTAGATTGATGTTAATTCTCTAGGTATCAAGATGTCATTTAGAAGTCTGTAAATACTTTGATGCAGTGACAATGACAGACTGAAATGGCTGTTTCAACTTGAGAAGGACAACAAGCTGAACTGTTTTAGTATTATTTGTTCATTTTATGTTGCTACTGCCGTGTTTTTGACTTTATTGGTGTCTTGAAAGCTGATCTGGGTTGGATATATTAATAAAAAAAGTCATCCCACACTTACAATGGCGGTTAAGCCTTTGTTGCCATTTGCCTGTTTAGCTTTGAGCAAGATTACACAAGAACTACTTCTTTTGGCTGCTCCCTACTCTTTACAGATCACAATGTCATCTGCAAACATCATAGTCCAAGAAGAATCCCACCTGACCTCATGTGTCAGTCTGTTCATCGCCATGGCAAACAAGAACAGGCTCAGAGCCGATCCCTGATATAATTCCACCCTCACACTGAATCCATCTGTCATCTGTCCTACAGCACACCTCACCGCCATCTTGCTGTCCTCATACATGTCCTGCACCACCCTCACATACTTCTCTGCCACTCCTGACTTCCAGACTACAGTACCACACTTCCTCTCTTGGCACCCTATCATATGCTTTTTCAAGATCCACAAAGACAGTGCAACTCCTTCTGACCTTCTCTATGGGCAGCATGGTACTGTAGTGGTTAGCACTGTTACCTCACAGTAAGGTCATGGGTTCAAATCCAGCAGCCAGCAAGGCCTCTCTGTGTGGCGTTTACATGTTCTCCTCATGCTTGCGTGGGTTTTCCCCGGGGGCTCCGGTTTCCTCCCACATTCCCAAAACATGCAAGTTAGGTTAAATGGAGACTCTAAAGTGGCCCTAGGTGTGAATGTGTGTGTGAATGGTGAAGGGATTGGCACTGCACTGTGGCTGCCTCATCCAGGTGGATGCCCTTGAATTTCCCTCTAGTATTAATCATCATCATCATAGCAGTCTGCCATGGGCGACAATGACTGTTTCATTTACGTCTGATCAGATTCCTCCACGCAGCTCTGTCCTTAGCCTTCTGCTGCCAGGAACTCCTATCTATATCCAGTTTCTTCAAGTTTCTTTTAACAGTGTCTTTAAATCTGAGCCTTGGTCTACCCTGATTGCGTTTGCCCTCGCATAACTGTGAGTAGAGTAACTGCCGAGGGAGACACTGGTGATCCATCCTCTCAACATGTCCGAGCCATCTCGGGTTCATCTGTATTAGCATGTCCTCCATTGATGGTAGACCAGCTCGTTTCAACACTTCTATGTTGGTTATCTCGTCTTTCCATGAGATGTTCATTATGGCTCAAAGGTGTCTCATCATGTACGCATGGAGTTTCTTTACCTGACAGTCCAAGTTTCAGCACCGTACAATACAGTAGCCAGTACTGTGGCTCTGTACACTTTGCATTTCACACGGATAGACACATGTTGATTGTCCCACATTCGCTCCCTCAAGTTTCCAAACACAGCGCTTGCTCTTCCCATTCTGAAAGAGAGTTCATCCTCCAGCCTAGCATTCTCTGAAACAGTACTCCCTAGATACTTGAAAGTCTTAGACTTGACTAGTGGCTCTGTACCAATGCTGATCTCTTCTGGTAGTGATGTTGATAACTGGAACTTTGGTGGTTGATAAAGGCACTCTGTCTTCTTGATGTTGATTTTGAGACTGAATTGGCTAGCTGCTCTTGCAAATTTCTCCACTAAAGATTGCATATCTTCCGCACTGTGTGCAACTAGAGCACTGTCGTCGGCAAAGAGCATTTCTCTTACTACCTTTATCGATGTTTTACTCTTGGCTTTAAACTGTGCCACATTGAACAAGTCTGCTTCTTTCCTTGTTTGAATGTATACTCCTTCTGAAGTGTCTTTGAAGGCCACCTCAAGTATGGCTGTCAGATATAGCGAGAAGAGTGTAGGCGCCAGCACACACCCTTGTTTCACCCCGTTGCTTACTGAAAAGTCTTTAGACACTGAACCACTCATTGCCACGTTTGCTTGCATACCTGTATGGAGTGCCTCGATCAGGTTGACAAACTTCTCTGTACAGCCATATTTCTTGAGCACCTGCCAAAGTCCTTGTCGCGAAACAGTATCGAAGGCTTTATTGAAGTCTATGAAGACTACATAAAGCGGAATGTTCTGTTCGATACACTTTTCTTGAACCTGTTTCAAGCAGAAAATCAAGTCCATTTGTTTCTTCCACTTCTCAAAGCCACACTGGGTTTCCAGTAGTACATTCTGCGAGATGTGTTCATTGAGTCTGCTCAGTAGTACACGTGAGAGAATGTTACCAACAGCGGCTAGCAGTGATATACCTCAGTAATTTCCACAATCTTTCCTGCCACCTTTCTTAAACAAAGGCACAATACTTGCATCCTTCCAGTCTTGAGGTACTTTCTGGGCATCCCATATCTCTTGGATGAGCTTGTGCAGGCAGTTGGTCAGCTGAACACCACCTAATTTCCATATTCTGCTGGAATTCCATCCCTTCCTGGAGTTTTACCATCCTGTGTTGTCCTGATAGCTGCCATTAGTTCATCAAGATTTGGTGGTTCATCCAGACTTGATATAGCCGGTCGCCGCACTAGAGCTTCTTTAGCCTCTTCAGAGAGATCTCCAGGGTTGTTTAGTAGTTGGTCAAAGTGGTCTGCAAATCTGTCCAGGATCTTGTCTTTCTCCTGCAAAACCGTTTCATTATCCGTAGCCTTTAGTTAAATCAATCCTCTTGGTTTAGGGCCGTAGATTTCTCTCAAACCTGTGAAGAATGTTTTCATGTCCTTCATGTCTGCTGCAGTTTGAAGTTCCTCTGCTTTTTCATCCCACCAGTTGGACTTCATCTCTCTGGTGTACTTCTGTAGCTCACTCTGAGCCTTTGAGTATTTCTTCTTCTTCTTCGACCTTGTGTTAAACTGTAAGTTTTCCTGCCTAGCTGTATTCCTCGCTTCTAGTAGTTTCGTCAGATGTTCATCATGCTCATCAAACCAATCTTGATGTTTCCTCTCAGGGTGGCCTAATACATCACTCACAGTCTGATACACCATATCCTTCAGTGTTGACCATTTCTCTTCTATGTCATTCTCTGACTTGTTGCTGTCCCAGTCTTTCAAGTTTTCATCCATTTCCTGTGTAAGTTCTTTCTGCTTCTTTTGGCCTTTCAGTGCACTAGTGTTTAGCTTCCATGGTGACTTCGCACCCATCCTGCAGTGCTGTTTTGGTCTGCAAATCCTTAGTCTAGATCTCAGCATAACATGATCAGTACCACAGTCTGCACCTCTCATTGCTCTGGTGTCCAATACATCCCTTAGGTCTCTCTGCCTTACTATGATGTAGTCTAATAAGTGCCAGTGCTTGGATCTTGGGTGCATCCATGTCTTCTTGTGTGTCCTTGTGCTTAAATAGAGTGTTGGTTATCACAAGGTTGTACTCTGAACATAGTGCAAGTAGAAGTGCTCCATTAGCATTGCACTTGCCTACTCCATGACTGCCTAGCACTCCTTTCCATTTCTCAGTGTCCGAACCAACTCTGACATTAAAACCTCCGAGTATCAGCCTGTCATTAGTCAGTACACGCCTGATGGTCTCACGTAAATCACTGTAGAACTCTTCCTTCGACTCCTCTGTGTTGGTCATTGTTGGGGCATATACATTGATGAGTGTGGCATACATCTTCCACTGTAGTGGGAGTCTCATAGTCATTATCCTGTCGTTGATTGGCACCGGTTCCTCATCAAGCATTGCTGCCATCTACTTTCTAACTGCAAAGCCCACTCCTGCTTCTCTCCTTTCTTGAGTTGATTTCCCACTCCAAAAGAAGATGTACCCATGGTCTTCCAAGCTGTCATATCCAGGCAATCTTGTTTCACTAATTGCAGTTATGTCTACATTGTACCTGTTCATTTCCAGGGCCACAAGCGTGGTCTGTCTTTCTGGGCGCTGTGATGTTGTTCTGTCCAACAGAGTGCGTACATTCCATTCTGCTACACACAAGGCTGCCGTTTTCCTCTTCTTTTGTCTTCCTGCTCCTAGCTTACTTTTCGCTGCCTGTCGGAGTGTGAACAGATCTGGAGTGTGAACAGATCTGGTATTAATAAAGCATACAAAACAGGTATATTTCTCCATCAACACTCTTAAAGCAAACACTGCATCTGTAGTACTCTCTCGACATGAAACCGTACTGCTGCTCACTGATTGTGAATCCAAGTTAAGAAGACGGGTGACAAACTCTTTCCCATATCTTCCAAGTGTGGCTGATCAACTTTATGCTTTTGTAGTTACCACAGCTCTGAGTATCACCTTTGTTCTTGAAATCGATTCTTCTCCACTCCACTTGAAGATTACACAAAAAAAACACACAATTTCAATAAAGTTTAGCAGAAGGCTGGAACTCAGGTTCTTCTGTAACAGACCTGGGCATTGTATGGCCCCCGGGCCTCATACGGCCCTTTGGTTGACTCCAGCCGGCCCGCGTGAGGTTAATTGTAAATTTCAAAATAAACACATTTTCTAATTTTTACCTAATGCATGGACTAAAGCTGTGCTGCTTTTATTTTGAAGTTGTTTTTTTATTCACGTGCATAATGACGCAATGCGTAAATCAATACTGCGCATGATTGAATCTACCTTGTCACAAGCAGATGACTTTAGCCCTCAAAAATGCCCGTGCATGCTAAAAAAAGAAAGGTAGATGCCGAATGCAGAGTTTTCAACAAAACATGAACTGCTAAGTATTTATTTACTTGGCTATGGACAAGAGTTGTGATGTCCGTGACACAGCCCAGTTACTTGTATTTGTCCGTGGGATAACGGACTTCAAAATTACGGAGGAGCTGGCAGCAATGTGGTCAATGAAAGGGACGACGGCAGGGAGCGATCTGTTCACAGAGGTAAATGCATGCATGGACACGCTGGAGCTGAAATGGGACAGACTGGTAGGTGTCACAACAGATGGTTGTCCAAATCTGACGGGGAAAAATGTCGGACTTTTTAAACTTAACAGTGGGGTAAAAAAGTATTTAGTCAGCCACCAATTGTGCAAGTTCTCCCACTTAAAAGATGAGAGAGGTCTCCAATTTTCATCATAGGTATACTTCAACTATGAGAGACAAAATGAGAAAAAAAAAATCCAGAAAATCACATTGAAGGATTTTTAATGAATTAATTGGTAAATTCCTCGGTAAAATAAGTATTTGGTCAATAACAAAAGTTCATCTCAATACTGTGTTATATACCCTTTGTTGGCAATGACAGAGGTCAAACGTTTTCTGTAAGTTTTCACAAGGTTTTCACAGACTGTTGCTGGTATTTTGGCCCATTCCTCCATGCAGATCTCCTCTAGAGCAGTGATGTTTTGGGGCTGTCGCTGGGCAACACAGACTTTCAACTCCCTCCAAAGATTTTCTATGGGGTTGAGATCTGGAGACTGGCTAGGCCACTCCAGGACCTTGAAATGCTTCTTACGAAGCCACTCCTTCGTTGCCCGGGCGGTGTGTTTGGGATCATTGTCATGCTGAAAGACCCAGCCACGTTTCATCTTCAATGCCCTTGCTGGTGGAAGGAGGTTTTCACTCAAAATCTCACGATACATGGCCCCATTCATTCTTTCCTTTACACGGATCAGTTGTCCTGGTCCCTTTGCAGAAAAACAGCCCCAAAGTATGATGTTTCCACCCCCATGCTTCACAGTAGGTATGGTATTCTTTCTTCTCCAAACACGACAAGTTGAGTTTTTACCAAAAAGTTCTATTTTGGTTTCATCTGACATTCTCCCAATCCTCTTCTGGATCATCCAGATGCTCTCTAGCAAACTTCAGACGGGCCTGGACATGTACTGGCTTAAGCAGGGGGACACGTCTGGCACTGCAGGATTTGATCCCTGGTGGCGTAGTGTGTTTCTGATGTAGCCTTTGTTACTCTGGTCCCAGCTCTCTGCAGGTCATTCACTAGGTCCCCCCGTGTGGTTCTGGGATTTTTGCTCACCGTTCTCGTGATAATTTTGACCCCACAGGGTGAGATCTTGCATGGAGCCCCAGATCGAGGGAGATCATCAGTGGTCTTGTATGTCTTCCATTTTCTAATAATTGCTCCCACAGTTGATTTCTTCACACCAAGCTGCTTACCTATTGCAGATTCAGTCTTCCCAGCATGGTGCAGGCCTACAATTTTGTTTCTGGTGTCCTTTGACAGCTCTTTGGTCTTGGCCATAGTGGAGTTTGGAGTCTGACTGTTTGAGGTTGTGGACAGGTGTCTTTTATACTGATAACGAGTTCAAACAGGTGCCATTAATACAGGTAATGAGTGGAAGACAGAGGAGCCTCTTAAAGAAGAAGTTACAGGTCTGTGAGAGCCAGAAATCTTGCTTGTTTGTAGGTGTAGGTGACCAAATACTTATTTTACTGAGGAATTTACCAATTAATTCATTAAAAATCCTTCAATGTGATTTTCTGGATTTTTTTTTCCCTCATTTTGTCTCTCATAGTTGAGGTATACCTATGATGAAAATTGGAGACCTCTCTCATCTTTTAAGTGGGAGAACTTGCACAATTGGTGGCTGACTAAATACTTTTTTGCCCCACTGTATGCAAGATAAAGTGACTGAAATCGACGCAGATCAGAAATTGGTCTTTTTGCATTGTATTACATCAGCATGTGTTGTGCAAGTCAGTGCTAAAAATTAACCATGTTACTGATGTAACTAAAATAGTTAACCTCATCAGGGCACGAGCATTGAATCACAGACAGTTTGTTGCACTTTTGGAGGAGCATGAGCCTGAACATAGTGACATCGGCTACCACACAGCTGTCAGATGGCTCAGCCTGGGCAAAGAGCTAGAAAGAGTTTGGGACCTGAAAGCAAAGATTCGAGAGTTTTGTGAGAAGAAAGGGAAAGGCATCCCACAGCTCTCAGATGAGGACTGGATGGCAGATTTTGCATTTGCTGTTGATGTGACTGCACTGATGAATGAACTGAACACCAAACTGCAAGGCAAGGGCCTTTTTGTTTATGAAATGCACAGCCTGGTGAAGGCTTTCATGAAAAAGTTGCCGTTTTTTCAAGCCAACTGAGAGCAACACTCTCACTCACATGCAAACCCTGAAAGAAGTCACACCATCAGCTGATCACCTCCGCAGATACTCATCCATGTTAGTAGCACTGCATGGTGAGTTTTCAAGGCGATTTGAAGATCTCAGAACAATAGAGGATGAAATGCAAATGATTTCCTCTCCCTTTACCTGCAGTGTGGATAATGCACCCAGTGATGTTCAGCTGGAACTAATTGACCTGCAGTCTGATGCAATACTGACAGAGCACTTTAAGTCAGGATCACTGCTAGATTTTTTCTCTTCTCTCAAGGAAGAGAACTTTCCAAACATGAGGAGACATGCTCAGAAGATGGTGGTTCTCATTGGCTCTACCTATAAATGTGAACAAACATTCTCAGTGATGAAGTTTACCAAATCCAGGTATAGATCCTCTCTCACTGATGATCATCTGTCAGCTGTGCTTCGCATCTCCACCTCAGACATTCAACCTGACTTTGATGCACTTGTTAAAGCCCCACAGAGACTAGAGTTCTCTCACTGAACAAGAAAAAAGAACTGAAGAACACCAAGTGAGGTGGTTAGACTACAAATGTAGGCATGTAAATGCACCAACTAGCAGTGAACTGGGACACTTTCTTTGGAGGCCTTTTTCTCAAAATCACAGTTCAGTGACAATCATTACTATAATATGATGTATCTTGCTTAACATTTGGAGTACAAAGACAACATTGTGATGTCTTTAGAAAGCTAAGAAACTCTTTCCAACAGTATATGAAACTCAAAATGTGTTTTGGGGTGAATGCGACTGAAAATGATCACTAATATAATGAGTCACAATGGTAAAAATGTTCACATTTTGTTTACCATTGTTTTGTGAAAATTGATTGAATAAATGACATTTTTTGTAAGGCAACTCCACTTTTTCATTGCTTAATCATAACATATACTCTTACCAGCTTGTAAAAACAATGCTTTGTGCTGCTTTTTATAAAGAAATACAATTAATATTATGCAGAATTGAGTTCAGCCTTTTGGTCCGGCCCTCCACAATATTTTCTGTTTCTCATGTGGCCCCATGGAAAAAATAATTGCCCACCCCTATTTGATTTTGGAGCAGATCCTAACCACGGGGCTTATCCAGGAATTTTTTTCACTTATTTAATACTGCCTTTTTTTACTTTACATTTTCATAAATTTGTCAGATAATTATGCAAGAATGTTGCTGAAAAATATTTCAGAAGTATATGCAAGGTGGGTCTGTATGAGTGTGTAGAATATGCTGGGGATCCAGACATTGTGGAAGGGTTGAAAACTGATTAGATCACTTTCAGTGTTGACGGTGACATGAGCACTTCCTAGTTTACAACATGAATTATTCTAAAAATTTGCATCAAGATTTGCAGTTCTTGTTTATATTTAACACCAGATGCTGCACCAACCAGGTGGAACAGTGACCCTTTTGGCTTTCCATATTTTTAAAGGCATTATTAACATCGTCTATCTGATTCTGAGGCAGTTAAAGAGAAGTGGAACTAATTTCCACTTGAGTGTTTTTAACCTAATACTAGAATAAGGTTTGAATAATTTAAACCCATTTTTCCAAGTCACAATTTTTCTTAAACTGTCAGAATTTTTGCTCTCTGGTGCTGTACAAGTGTAAAAACAAACACTGAAAGCATTTTTTCCAGAAAAATCATAATTTTCTGCAGACCTGTTCACACTGGCCGTAGAGGTCTATGAAGGGGTAACAGGGAGCAGGAATGTCCTGCGCCGCCACACCCTGGTCCATGCCATTAACGTAGAGGTGGAGACAACTGTTGGCATCCACCAGCAGACCCAACACCGTTCCCTCCGGACAAGTATCTAAGTTAGGACCATAGTTCTCACAGATCTGATGGACGGACAATAAAACAGAGTAAGAGGAGTGTCGGACATGATCGATTGGCTAATGAGGCTCATGTCAGTGAGAACATGCCATTTGCCATACAAGACAAAAATCAATACCTTCCAACATGATGGATATCTGTGTGTTTGAGTGTATACCTTTAGGGAATTGTGGAAGACGGAGTCTCGCTGTAAGAGCCAGGCGGAGCGTTTCAGACAGCATGCCGTGGATGGGAAGTTTAGCCGGTCGGGGGAGTGGCCAATCACCCCTAACGACAGTGACGATGTCCATGATGGGTTTAGACGGTCGATCTGAAACTGGGGGGCCAATACAAGACTCCTGACAAACTGGTACGGTACTGTGACGGTCACATGGTATGTTTTAGTTGTATTTTCTTGTCAAGGATTATTACGTCTGTCAAACTAATTTACTAAAATTAAGGTAATAAACATGAGAAACATGCATCATGTGACCCAAAGCACAGATTTGAAACAGTGACGTTACCTGGAACAGCTGCTGACGAGCCAGCGGATGGGCAGTGACCAGGAGGCCCTGGTTGTAGCTCGACACTCTAGCTGCTGTCAGGTTCTGGTTGGACAGCTGGATGTTTTTACCATGGTTTTCCATGAACGCCATGACCATGGGCACCAGTGTGCACGGTTCACTCTCAACCTGGAGGACATGAGGCGGTTTAGAGTAATTTTTCAGAATTAAAATAATTTGACTAATCAAATTCTGTCTACAGTAGTTTTGATTCTTGAAGCGAATGCCAGCCACTTGCAGATGTCTGGCTGACATGTGTTGCTCATACCTCTCTGACTGGTGAACTGTCTTCTTCTCCCTCGCTGCAGCTGTCTGATGAGAGCGACGGCGCCTTGACACTTTCCATGTCCTCCATCAGTGTGGAGCTGACGATGGACACTGCCGTTATCCTCCCATACAGGTCCAGAACCGCGTAAACATTCTGCAAAGAGACAGAAGGTGCTGACTGGCTTTGTGGAGCTACACAATTCATTTTATTGTTCAACTATATGAGAGTAATGTACCTTGGCTATCGCCGTAGCAGCAGCTCCCATGTCTTCACCATCAATGAAGATGTGCATGGTGTCATCGTTGCACCTTTTCACACCTACACGGTTCCCAACCTAAAAACACGGCCAGGGTGAAAATGTTCTGTTTCTAGAGCTTTGAACATTGTTTATGAAGTAGCACAAGTTGTAAAAGAACAACACTGAGAATTATTTAATAGAGCGGCTGTAAAAAAAAAAACAACGTAGCAATCTGACAGTTGGATTTGATTTATTCCTAAAGGCAGACCATTGTGCAGGCCTAAAGGTATGCATATTCCACAATAACAAAGAAATTTGTTCCTTCTCCCAGAGCTGCAAGAAAAAAATAACATCATTCTTTTCTTGCAGCCCTCATTTGGAAGTTCTTGCATCTGATTCTTGACACATCATCTGGGCAGAACTTTTTTCTTGTGTGGTGTACAACAACTATTGTGTGATTGGCCAGAAGTTTGAATTTCCCAGGAATTCTCCACTCTAGTTTCTTGTGAAGTATGAAATGTCCTGGCCAGAACTATCTTTGTTCTTGTTCTTGCCACCTCAAGAAAAACAAATTTCTCTGTTCTTGTAAAGTATGTACAGGCCTTAACAAACGTGACAGCCTGGATGCAGACACACCTGAAAATCACTGTGTGCAAGTTTGATGATGGCCTAGGAGAAATAACTTTTTTTCATGAAATCATAAATTCCAAAATCTCCTAACCTCAACCTGGATGCAGACCTAAATGACAATCATTGTGAGTGAGTTTGGTGAGCATCGAAGCAAATGCCTAAGAGCGATTCCCATGAAATATGGATGGACAGACGGACAGACAGACGCATGCCACGTCATTGCATTAGCTTCTTTCGGCTTCACTGGAATGAGCTAAAAATGAATGGTACCCATTCATTCGTAACCATTTTTCTCTTTATTTCAAGAACTTCTTGCACATGTTTAATTAAGAAAGTAACCATATAAAATATTAATGTATGAAATACAGAACACTTTTCAAAAACAAAGGATTACAGGCCCAGCATAAAATATTCCCTGCCATAAAAGTGTATATATTGTAATTTATAATTTATTCAACAGTTAGTTCCCAATGAGCAACTTCTGTGAGTTACTATATTCCCTAAAAACTACAATCAGACAATTCACAGAACACATGAATTGTCTGAGTGCAGATTATTAGAACACCACTTCAGTGGTGTTCTAATAATCTTTAAATTATAGTAACTCTTGGTGGCTTCTTATACATATGAGGATTGCAGTGTGTCATGTGCCTCAATTTCCACAGTGAAGCGTTGTTAGAAAAGAGGTAGGCTTCCTAATCTGGAATAAGGCCCGTTAGCTGCATTAGCTCACTTTTAAAATTAATAACCCCAAAGTTTAGATTAAATCCTGAAAGTGTACTATTTCTTATGAAACCTCATATCATAATGCTTGCTGCTGACTCCTTACTTCATCTATACTGTAGATGGCAACAGGAATGTGGTCAAGAGAATGCAAACCAAGGTGGAGATTCCCATCAGGTGCTAGCGAACAATTAACTCACTTTTATTAGACGAGACGGCATCCATCCCACTTTGGATGGTGCGTCTCTTTTATTGAACAATCTGGCATCATTTTTATCCAAATTTCCAAAACACTGACAACTCAGAGTTGGGACCAGGAAGCAGAGTCGCAGTCTTACACGCCTCTCTGCAGCAACTCTTCATCCGCCACCCCTCAACTTAGCCCCTGTCTTCCCCATCAGAGAATCATTGTCTGCTCCCTCCAAAGTAAATAAAAATATAATGTATAAACATCCCAAAGTGATTAAACAAAAAGTTGGTAAAACTCAAATTAAACATGAAGCCTCTAAATTTAATGACTTAGCCTCTCTTCCTCCTCATAATTTAAAAATTAAATGTGGTTTGTTAAATATTAGGTCTCTAACTCCCAAGTCTCTGCTAGTCCATGATCTGTTAATTGATCATCAGATTGATTTAATATCCCTTACAGAGACTTGGTTAGGGCAAGAGGATTATGTTGGTTTAAATGAATCAACTCCCTCTGGTTATTTAAACTGTCAAAATCCCAGAAGTTCTGGTCGTGGAGGAGGAGTAGCAACAATTACCATTCCAAATTACTAGTTAACGTAAAGCAAAAACACGTTATAATTCCTTTGAGGCCTCAGTATTAGGCATTTTAGCAATTTTAGGTTAAACCCAATTTTATTTGCCATAATTTATCGTCCTCCCTCAGCCTACTCAGAGTTTTTATCCGAATCTCCCAAATTCTTAGCTGATTTAGTGCTGAAATCAGATAGAATAATTATAGTAGGGGACTTTAATATACATGTAAATGTACATAGTGATTGCCTTAATATGGCATTTAATTCAATGTTAAGACTCAAAGTAGGAAATTCTACCCATTATCTCCACCACACGTTGGAGCTTGTTCTGACATATGGCATAGAAATAGAAAATCTGGTAGTGTCTCCTCATAACCCTGTACTGTCAGACCATTGTCTGTTAACATCTGATTTTACTATTTATGACTATTTGGCTCCTAAGGAAAATATTACTACAGTAGATGCCTCTCAGATGATGATGTTACAAAATTTATGCAGGTTGTTTCCTCTATAGTATAGAGGAAACAACCTGCATAAATTACCATGTGTCAACACAACAGAAATTAGCTATAGAGAAGCTTGCTCCTTCTGTAATTGATAGCATGGTAGATAGTGTTATTGCTTCTCTGCATCAGACTCTAGACTTGGTGGCCCCTTTAAAAAAGAAAAAGTCTAATCAGATTTTTAACTCCTTGGTTCAACACAGAAACTTGTAGCTTAAAACAAAAGACTTGTCAATTAGAAAGAAAATGGCGCTCCACTAATTTAGATGAAATCTATTTAGCTTGGAGAAATCAGTGGCGGAGTGGTTAGCACTGCGGCAGCACAGCAACTCACCCTTGGCCGGGGGATCCTGGGTTCGATCCCAGCCCCCGACCAACAGTGATCTGTGTGGAGTTTGTATGTTCTCCCCGTGTCTGCGTGGGTTTACTCCAGGATTTCTCCGGTTTCCTCCCACATGCCCAAAACATGCAAGTTAGGTTAATTGGCATCAAACTGGGAATTCTAAATTGTCCTTAGGTATGACTGTGAGAGTGAATGGTTGTTTGTCTCTCTGTGTTGGCCCTGCGATGGACTGGCGATCTGTCCAGGATGTACCCTGCCTCTCGCCCAAAGACGCTGGGATAGGCTCCAGCCCCCCCGCGACCCAAAAAGGATTAAGCGGAAGAAGATGGATGGATGGATGGATCTTTTAATTTATAAAAAAATCTCTTAGAAAAGCTAGAACAAATTATTATTCCGCATTAATAGAAGAGAACAAGAATAATCCCAGGTTTCTTTTCAGCACTGTAGCCAGGCTGACAAAGAGTCAGGACTCTGTCAATCCTAGCATTCCCTTAGAGCTTACTAGTCAGGACTTTATGAACTTTTTCAATAATAAAATTTTATCTATCAGAAATAAAATCAGTCAGATTCTTCCCACCGTTAACTTAAATACAGTAACTACTACAACTCCTTCATCTGATATCTGTTTGGATGAGTTTACTCCAATTGACCTTTTTAGAGTTAGATAAAATAATTTCCTCATCCAAGCCTTCAACTTGTCGTTTAGATCCTATTCCTACCAGGTTATTTAAAGAAGTCTTCCCATTTATTGGTAGCTTTATTCTTCAAATAATCAATTCTTCATTAACTTTAGGCCATGTACCGCAGGCTTTTAAAATGGCTGTAATCAAACCCTTACTCAAAAGGCCAACGCTGGATCCAGGAGTTTTGGCTAACTATAGACCAATCTCTAATCTCCCTTTCATTTCAAAAATCTTAGAAAAAGTTGTTGCTTCGCAATTATTTGACCACTTGCAGGGAAATGGTTTATTTGAAGAGTTTCAATCTGGGTTTAGAATCCATCATAGTACTGAAACAGCCTTAGTGAAGGTCACTAATGGCCTCCTTATTGCATCTGATAATGGACTTGTTTCTGTACCTGTCCTTTTAGACCTTAGTGCAGCTTTTGATACTATCGATCATAATATTCTACTTGCTAGATTAGAACACTATGTTGGACTTAATGGAACTTCGTTGCAGTGCTTTAGATCTTATTTATCTGATAGGTTCCAGGTTGTTCATGTCAATAATGAGTTTTCTTCCAACTCAAAGCTCAGTCATGGAGTTCCACAGGGATCTGTGCTAGGCCCTACTCTTTTTAGTTTATAGATGCTTCCGTTAGGCAACATTATTCGAAAGCACTATATACATTTTCATTGTTATGCAGATGACACACAATTATACATGTCAATGAAGCCTGATGATAGTAATCAATTAGCCAAGTTAGAACCCTGTCTTAAGGAAATTAGAGGTTGGATGACTTGTAATTTCCTGCTGTTAAATTCAGATAAGACTGAAGTAATTCTAGTTGGTCCAAAAAACCTTAGAAATACCTTTCCAAATCAAACTCTTAGTTTGGATGCGGTTACTCTTTCTCTGAATAGTTCTGTGAGGAACCTTAGAGTTATTTTTGATCAAGATCTGTTTTTCAATTCACATATTAAACTTGTTTCTAAGACTGCCTTCTATCATTTGTGTAATATTGCCAAGATTAGGAGCATCTTGTCTCAGAGTGATGCTGAGAAACTGATTGACGCTTTGTTAGCTCTAGATTAGATTATTGTAACTCTTTATTATCAGGTTGTCCTAGAACATCTTTAAAAAGTCTTCAGTTGATCCAAAATGCTGCAGCAAGAGTTGTAACAGGTACTAGAAAGAGAGAGTATATCTCTCCGGTTCTGGCCTCCCCTCATTGGCTTCCCATAGAGTTTAGAATTAAGTTTAAAACCCTTCTTCTCACTTACAAAGCTCTACACAATCAGGCCCCTTTTTATTTAAAAGATCTAATACTACCCTATTATCCTAACAGAGCACTACGCTCCCAAAATAAGATAAGATAAGCCTTTATTAGTCCCACAACGGGGAAATTCCAGGATTGCAACAGCACAGGGATAGCAACACTCAGAGCAACAATCAGAAGGCAAGAAAAAAAAAAAAAAAAAACAAGCAAGCAAGAGCAGCTAATATACATATGTACATATTACTATAAAATATATATATATATACACACACACAGACACACAGTGCAGAGCATTGTAGCTGGATGGAATAAATATATGAATATGTAAACACACAGTACGGAGCAATGGAGCTAGATGGAATAATATGTAGATATATAAACACACAGTGCGGAGCATTGTAGCTAGATGGAATAAATATATAGATATATAAATATAAACACACCCAGTGCGGAGCATTGTAGCTAGATGGAATAAATATGTAAATATATAAACACACACAGTGCAGAGCATTGTTGCTAGATGGGATGAAACAGCACAACCGTCTACTTAGTTATCCTACATGGTATGATTATGTGCCCATACATATTCTCACTCTCCATAGCGACCGGTATTTTCCCAGTTGTATGCCGGAGGGGACCACTGTGTAAGTCTATTGCATCTTTGCATTCAAAAAACTATTAGTTTGTTATGTCTTTTTGCTATCTCTGCGAGCAGCTCTGCTTAGGTTGTACAGTCTGACAGCCGTTGGTAGGAAAAATGCAGGATTACTTGTAATACCTAGAATTTCCAGAAGTACAACGGGAGGCAGAGCCTTCAGTTATCAAGCTCCTCTCCTGTGGAACCAGCTGCCAATCTGGGTTCCGGAGTCAGACTCAATCTCTGTTTTTAAGAATAGGGTTAAAACCTTCTTTTTGATATAGACTACAATTAGGGAGGGATTTTTTTCCAGTTCCGGTTCCGCCGGACCGGTGGCGCCACACGAGTAGGCTGCCCGTTGCAACAGCCTTTTTTTTTTTTATCTTCCTTCTTCTTTCTACATCTTTCACTCTGTATATATATCACGGACGCACGGATCGCCCCGGGGGTCTCCCGGGTCGGCGGACGGAGCCACGGTTTGCAGCGGGAGACACTACAGCGGGGAGGAGCTAGTGCTAGCTAGCACTTGGCCGCCGCCCGGTGCTAATGGGAAACTCGACATACCGGGAGCTGTAGCGAAAACGACGCGGGTGCCGGGCTGGAGTTTAGGCAGCGTGCAAGAAATATAAGACAGAATAATAAAGAGCGATGGCAAGAACCAAGCAGACCGCCCGTAAAATCTACTGGAGGAAGAAGCCCCCCAGGAGACAGCTAGCCACCAGGGCTGCTCGGAGAGGCGCTCCGGCCACCGGCAGAGTGAAGAGGCCTCGCCGTCACAGGCCCGTGGCTCTGAGAGAGATCCGTCGCTGCCAGAAATCCACGGAGCTGCTCATCCGTAAGCTGCCCGTCCAGCGCCTGGTGAGGGAGATCGCTCAGGACTTCAAGACCGTCCTGTGTTTCCTGAGCTTCGCCGTCATGGCTCTGCAGGAGACCAGCGAGGCCCACCTGGTGGTCTCTTCTTCGCTAAGGGGGTCACCATCATGCCCAAAGACTTCCAGCTGGCCCGCCGCATCCGCGGAGAGAGAGCTTAGACTTTCTGCTGCACATTCACCAACCAACCATAATGCTCTGCACTGTGTGTCTATATATATACATTTATAGTAATATGGACATATGTTTACTAGATGTTGTTTTTTCTTGCCTTCTGATTGTTGCTCTGAGTGTTGCTATCCCTGTGCTGTTGCAATCCTGGAATTTCCCCATTGTGGGACTAATAAAGGCTTATCTTATCTTATCTTATCATGTGTCTCTGAACCCTCTCTTAGTTATGCTGCTAATAGGTTTAGACAGCCAGGGGACCTCCAATAATGCACTGGGCTTCACTCCTTTCTTCACTCTCAATGAAATAGTTTTGCTGGTCATTAACATCGGTTTGTTCTCTCCCAGAGATTGAGTCCCCATTGTGCTGTTTGCTCTCTACATGTCTGTTCTTTTCATCTTCTCTATCCCCTCACCCCCCAGTCAGTTGCAGCAGATGACTGCCCCTCCCTGAGCCTGGTTCTGCTGGAGGTTTCTTCCTGTTAAAAGGGAGTTTTTCCTCTTCACCATCGCCAAGCGCTTGCTCACAGAGGATCGCCAGATTGCTGGGGTCTCTCTGCAATTGTGGGGGTTTCCCCTACAGTTCAAAGTGCTATAAGATGACTGTTGTGAAATGGTGCTATATAAATAAAGTTGAATTGAATTGGTTACCCCAAAATTTAGATCATAACCACAGCATACAGTTTCTACTAAAACCTCACATCATAATGTATGTTTCTGACTTTCTACTTCAGCCAACGATGTTTGTAAGAAGACACCGAAGACAATGTAAACAAAAGTGGAGATATCCCTTGGGCACTAGGTAACTAGCAGACTAAACAGACTGGAGCAATGGACTCTGGAAAAGTATGTATGTGAATGCTGACTGGTGGACAAAAGCAATTTTCACTGAACAAATGTATAAAAGGACAATAAAGCTATTATAGTCTATATTATGCTCATTGCTTTTGTTGGCTCGCAACATCCAAGACTAGCAGCTGAACTACTGGATTTTAACAGTGATACTAGCTGTGGTTGAACAATATACAAGTTAAATACACACACACACAAACATCTGTTGTCTCTTATTACAGTCAACTTATAAATTGTGTTTGCGAACCGTAACATTGCTTAAGTTTAAACTTTAGCAGACTAGCGATTCACTTTCACTTGCCATGCTAGTATTCATGTCAGTCAGTAATCTGATCTGTGTAGTTGGCGCATGCACCAAAAATCAATACATGGTTGCAAACAGTCATCCGTTAACAATGTGTTTCACAGCCCCTCAAAATAAACACTAAAAGATCAGTATTAAATGACAGACATTTTTTTTATTTAATCACTAATACATGTATAATATCAGATAGCCCTAGGAGGAGCAGCAGTTTTGGTGAATTCATGACAGTGCCCAGTTCTGACCTTTGACCTTGAACACATCCTGAAATGAAGCACAGCCCGATTTCATTCTCATCTGGCCTAAAACAGACCATCAGTGATGGAGTAGCTCATTCTAGTTTAAGAGATGTGACATTCTGGATATAGATTTAACCGAGGATCACTGTGTGTGAGTTTGGTGAGCATCCGGGCATTTGCCAAAGAGGAATAGGGATTTTTGCTAATCGTTGATGGACGACCAGAAGGATGACATGGCATTAGTTCATTTCACCTTTGCTAAAAATTTTAAAAGTATATGCATAAAAATCATGGCTATAAGATATTTAAACTACATTTTTAATATTAGAAAATATAAAAAATGATCTTGTAATTATGTTTAGATTCTGGCCAGAAGTAATCTAAATTTAAATCCTCATGACCCTAAATATTCAGGATTTTTATCACATACGCTGCTGTTAGCTCCTGCGGGTTTTTTCACTTTAGAGGTCAATTTTAAACAAGTGTATCTCTTGGCTGAAAATGCGAGGAATCCTGCCAAGGCTCCCTATGCTATTCCTTATTTGCATAGCAATTAAAAAATGCAGACATTTTGAGAAATACTTTAGTAATTAAAGCATGTCAAGTTTCATGTCAAAGCAGACTCATAAAAGATAACACGCCATTTTTTCCACTGAGCTTCTCTGCAGAGTCTGAAAATATTTAAATCAGGGCTCTGAAGCAGTGAGAGAAAATCCGTCAGTGATTCAGGCGGCTCACAGGAGCTTTAATTTGACCTTCAGCTAAATCCAACTGTACAGATGAGGGAGTGCAGCGTTACCGTCAGCCGGTCCAGTGAACAGCAGTAGTTCTGGCGCTGCAGCACACCGTTGCGACGGACCTCTGAGCCGCAGAGAAGCCAGGTGACCTTGGTGCGGAGCTGGGGGAGGGAGGGGGAGAGGCCTGACAGTGGGCAGGACGGCAGCTCTGGAGGTGCCAGCGTGGTCAGACCGATGTGCAGTGAACCGCACCACCGCTCATCCACTTCATCAATCCTCACCTACACTCAGACAAGAGGGGGAAGGCATCAGAAAATATCGACTGTACTGAACACTTTTTATTCCAATACTATGAGCATGCATTTATTGTTGTATTGCATTATTTTTAGACATAATTCAGTGGTTAATTGTTTGTGCCTTTCTTTCCTCACCTCAAACAGCTCATCGGCTTTCAGTTCCTTGATGCTGAAAACAATGCCGTGAGAGTAACCGCCGACTCTGATGGCCTGGCAGCCCTCACCGAGGAGCACCACATTTTTACCATGTTTACTGTGGAGCCGATGGGCAACACCCGCTACTGTACACAAAATGAATTAAAAAAAAAAAAAAAAACATTGTTCACTGTTACTTGTTAGTTTACTGTTATTCTTAGACAGATAAATTCAAGCATGTCAAGATTGCTACAAGCAGAAGTACAAATAAAAAAATAGAGGTTGCTGATCTATGGTGTAAAAAAAATAATAGTTTCTAACAAAGAAAGAGCCATTTTGAGCAATTTAAGGCCAAAACAAGCTGGATGGTACAGCAAAATATATTTGAGCCTTAAAATAAAGATAAAACAGACAAATGTTACAGGTTTGTCAATAGCAGTGAAAATAAAGTTATTAATTTCTAAAATATGAAACTTATCGCAATTTTCAAATAATCCTGTAAATTTGCAAGATTTTTTCCTCTCCAATTTGCTTTTTTCAATAAATTTGCCCCATCTTTCTCCTAAAAGTTTAACCTTTTTCCTTGTAAATTTGTTACTTTTCTCATAATACTGCAACTTTTTTTATTTATTTCAGGAAAATGTATGATTCTTTTCTCTTCAGTCTGCCGTTTTTCTCATAAATATGTTTTTATTCTTGTGAATTTGTTTGGATTCTGTTAAATTTGTGGTCTTCTCTTGAATTTGCAGCTTTTTGCTTACAAATTTGTTGTATCAATTTGCAAAATAGTTTTTCCAGGTAAATTTTTTGTCTTCTCTGCTGTTAGATCTTCTTCCATAAAATTATAACTTTTTTCTTACAAATTTGTCATTTTTGTGAAATCAGTGGATTAACTTTGAAACCAACATGTGGTCCTGGAGCCATGGGTTGCAGACCCCTTTTCAGTCCTTCTAAGATCTACCTTCCTGCTCCTAACATACTAGGAAGAGAGAAGAAGAGGAAAACAGCAGCCTTGTGCGTAGCAGAATGGAATGTACGCACTCTGATGGACAGAACAACATCACAGTGCCCAGAACGACGGACCGCGCTTGTGGCCTTGGAAATGAACAGGTACAATGTTGACATAGCTGCACTTAGTGAATCAAGATTGCCTGGATATGACAGTTTGGAAGACCATGGGTACATCTTCTTTTGGAGTGGGAAATCAGCTCAAGAAAGGAGAGAAGCAGGAGTGGGCTTTGCAGTTAGAAAGGAGATAGCAGCAATGCTTGATGAGGAACTGGTGCCAATCAATGACAGGATAATGACTATGAGACTCCCACTACAGCGGAAGATGTATGCCACACTCAACAGCGTGTATGCCCCAACAATGACCAACACAGAGGAGGCGAAGGAAGAGTTCTACAGTGATTTACGTGAGACTATCAGGCGTGTACCGACTGATGACAGGCTGATACTCGTTGGAGATTTTAATGCTAGAGTTGGTTCGGACACTGAGAAATGGAAAGGAGTGCTAGGCAGTCATGGAGTAGGCAAGTGCAATGCTAATGGAGAACTTCTACTTGCACTATGTTCAGAGTACAACCTTGTGATAACCAACACCCTATTTAAGCACAAGGACATACAAGAAGACATGGATGTGCCCAAGATCCAAGCACTGGCACTTGTTGGACTACATTAGGGGTGCCCACACTTTTTTGGCCTGTGAGCTACTTTTAAAATGACCAGGTCAAAATGATCTACCTACATTTAAAAAATGCCAAATATGGCAATATATGTTGGCATACAATGTACGCCGTGCATTATATAACTGTGTGAACCCTTATGGCACAATACAATTCAATACATTTACGATCATTACCTTACTGTGATGACTTGCACTGGATGGAGTCAGCCAGAGTTGCATAGACCGGACAATAGCTGCTGGTAGCTAGTCTCAAGCAGGCTTCCAAATGATCATCAGTCATGGTGGAACAGTATTTGGACTCAGTAATCTTCATGTGGGAAAAGGCTAATTCGCACAAATAAGAACAGCCAAATAATGCAGTCAAGGAGGTAGTATATTTCCTCATGTTTGGATATTTTTCCTCTGTGAGAATTTCAGTTCCTTCACCTTTCTTTTTCTCAGCTCACTTTTTGGAGGGAAGTTAGTGTTGTACCTTTTATGAACGGTTCGAAAGTGCCTCTCCACATTTCCCTTCTTTGGAAACGCAACGATAGATTGACAGATCAGACAAATACACTTTGAAAATGACATGGCGAAAAAAAAAATCTTCCTCCCACTCCGCATGGAAGTGGTAAGTTTTTGTCTTCTTACTGGGTTCAGCTCTCCCACTCATTTTTAATATCCCTTCTGTAGCTGATAGAAACTGGAAGCGCTAACATGGTCACAGCTTGCTGGAGTTTAGCAGTAGCTAGCTAGCGTGTTTGACTGCGCATGCAGGGTGACCTATGACACATAGAGGACAGGACCTCTCCTGATTGGCTGCCCTGTACATCAATCAAATGGTAAATGCCAATAAGAGGACACATGGGAGGATAGGCGATAGAATTAAAATTAAAAAAAAAAAAAATTTAAATGTCTTTGCGAGCTACCAGTCGATCGCGTTCGACATATTGAGCACCCCTGGACTACATCACAGTAAGGCAGAGAGACATAAGGGATGTACTGGACACCAGAGCAATGAGAGGTACGGACTGTGGTACTGATCATGTTATGCTGAGATCTAGACTAAGGATTTGCAAACGAAAACAGCACTGCAGGACGGGTGCAAAGCCACCTCGGAAGCTAAACACTAGTGCACTGAAAGGCCAAAAGAAGCAGGAAGAACTTGCACAGGAAATGGATGAAAACTTGAAAGACTGGAACAGCAACAACTCTGAGAATGACAGAAGAGAAATGGGCAACACTGAAGGATACGGTGTATCAGACTGCGAGTGATGTTTTAGGCCACCCTGAGAGGAAACATCAAGATTGGTTTGATAAGCATGATGAACATCTGAAGAAACCACTAGAAGCAAGGAATACAGGCAGGAAAATCTACAGTGTAACACAAGGTCAAAGAAGAAGAAATACTCAAAGGC
The DNA here is from genome assembly GCA_020510985.1 of Pholidichthys leucotaenia. Lineage (NCBI taxonomy): Eukaryota > Metazoa > Chordata > Actinopteri > Cichliformes > Pholidichthyidae > Pholidichthys > Pholidichthys leucotaenia. Next base: position 169,312,863 of record CM035836.1, read on the forward strand.
TCAGTGTGAACTACAGAAGTACACCAGAGAGATGAAGTCCAACTGGTGGAATAAAAAAGCAGAGGAACTTCAAGCTGCAGCAGACATGAAGGACATGAAAACATTCTTCACAGGTTTAAGAGAAATCTATGGCCCTAAACCAAGAGGATTGATTTAACTAAAGGTTACGGATAATGAAACGGTTTTGCAGGAGAAAGACATGATCCTGAACAGATTTGCAGACCACTTTGACCAACTACTACACAACCCTGGAGACCTCACTGAAGAGACTAAACAAACTCTAGTGCAGCGACCAGCTGTATCAAGTCTGGATGAACCACCAAATCTTGATGAACTAATGGCAGCTATCAGGACAACACAGGATGGTAAAGCTCCAGGAAGGGATGGAATTCCAGCAGAAGTGTGGAAATTAGGTGGTGTTCAGCTGACCAACTGCCTGCACAAGCTCATCTAAGAGATATGGGATGCCCACAAAGTACCTCAGAACTGGAAGGATGCAAGTATTGTGCCTTTGTTCAAGAAAGGTGACAGGAAAGATTGTGGAAATTACTGAGGTATATCACTGCTAGCCACTGTTGGTAAGATTCTCTCACATGTACTACTGAACAGACTCAATGAAAATCTCGCAGAATGTACTACCGGAAACCCAGTGCAGCTTTAGAAGTGGAAGTAGTGCAATGGACGTGATTTTCTGCTTGAAACAGGTTCAAGAAAAGTGTATCGAACAGAACATGTCGCTTTATGTAGTCTTCAGTGACTTCAGTAAAGCCTCTGATACTGTATCGCGATAAGGACTCTGACAGGTCCTCAAGAAATATGGCTGTACAGAGAAGTTTGTCAACCTGATCGAGGCACTCCATACAGGTATGCAAACAAATGTGGCAATGAGTGGTTCAGTGTCTAAAGACTTTTCAGTGAGCAACGGGGTGAAACAAGGGTGTGTGCTGGCACCTACACTCTTCTCGCTATATCTGGCAGCCATGCTTGAGGTGGCCTTCAAAGACACTTCAGAAGGAGTATACATTCAAACAAGGAAAGAAGCAGACTTGTTCAATGTGGCACAGTTTAAAGCCAAGAGTAAGACATCGATAAAGGTAGTAAAAGAAATGTTCTTTGTCGATGACAGTGCTCTAGTTGCTCACAGTGCAGAAGATATGCAATCTTTAATGGAGAAATTTGCAAGAGCAGCTAGGCAATTCAGCCTCCAAATCAAAATCAAGGAGACAGAGTGCCTTTATCAACCACCAAAGTTCCAATTATCAACGTCACTACCAGAAGAGATCAGCATTGGTACAGAGCCACTAGTCAAGTCTAAGACTTTCAAGTATCTTGGGAGTACAGTTTCAGAGAATGCTAGGCTGGAGGATGAACTATCTCTCAGAATGGGAAGAGCGAGTGCTGTGTTTGGAAACTTGAGCGAGTGACTGTGGAACAATCAACATGTCTATCCGTGTGAAATGCAAAGTGTACAAAGTGACAGCACTCGCTACTCTATTGTACGGTGCTGAAACTTGGACTGTCTACAGGGCGCAGGTAAAGAAACTTCATGCGTACATGATGAGACACCTTCGAGCCATAATGAATATCTCATGGAAAGACAAGATAACCAACATAGAAGTGCTGAAATGAGCTGGTTGACCATCAATGGAGGACATGCTAATACAGATGAACCTGAGGTGGCTCGGACATATTGAGAGGATGGATCACCAGCGACTCCCTCGGCAGTTACTCTACTCTCAGTTATGCGAGGGCAGACACAATCTGGGTAGACCAAGGCTCAGATTTAAAGACACAGTAAAAAGAAACCTGAAGAAGTTGGATATAGACAGGAGTTCCTAGCAGCGGAAGGTGAAGGACAGAGCTGCGCAGAGGAATTTGATCAGACCTACATGAAACAGTCATTGTCACCTCCGACAGACTGCTATGATGATGAAGATCTACCTGGTGAGTGGATGGGAAAACTCTTCTCGGTGACATTGCTGGTACAGAGGCTGTTGTCCATCGGACCCGAGGAGCTGGTGATGGACACCTGAACACACTGGCCATACAGATCGATGACGGCGTACACCTCTGAAACACACGGATGCAAAATCAAATTCATCCTACTCTCTATTTACAGTTTGGGACAGCAATCGAGTTCTCTGACTGCCGTTGATGTTTCTGTACCTGATGGGAGACCTGAGCAGGCGACGCCTTGGTCTACGCCATTAATGTAGTAGTGGAGGTCGCCGCTCGCTGTGCGCATCATGCCAATCCGGGAGCCCGTAGTCAGCGAGTCCAGATCGCAGCCGTAGTTGTTGCGCATCGTATTGCCGTCCTGCATGATGGCTGTTCCACTTAAAGATGAAGAGAAAAAAAATGGGTTTTAAACATTTTTGAATCAACTTTATAATAATGTTTTTTTTTAATTAATCTTATCACAAAAACATGGTTTTAGATTTTGAAGTCTACAAGTATACAAAGGAAAAGAGATTGTCTAAGATGATCCGAACTCAACAACATAACCTCTAGATCAGGGGTCACAAAACACTGAAAGAGAAATACATTTTCTCCTAAATTCTCTACTGTTTCTTGCACGTTTCAAATTTGTGACTTTTTTTTCTTGCTATTTAATACTTTTTTCATATAAACTAGTCATTTTTAATAGCTAGTACATTTTCCTCAAAATGTTGGAATTTTTTCCCTGTAAATTTTCAACTTTTCTCCTTGTAAATCTGCAATTTCTCTCAAGTAAATTTCCAACTTTGTCTTCTATATTTGTGAGCATTTTTCTTTATTTTACTCTTAAAGCGAGGTAGTCAGATACCCAAAAGCCGATGGTGTATAGAACACGTATATTAGGATTTGTATGTGAAATTTCGGCATTGAAACTGCTCCCGTTTAGCTGTAATTAATATTCAAAAATGATATTTTCGGGACGAAAGAATTCAAGCGTCCCGGCATTTGTTTACTTCTCGGGGCTGCCGCCGGAGAGCGTGCCGTGTGCAAAATGCTAATTCTGTGACTATTCGAGCGCGCCGCACTTCAGTGACTGGATGGTTTGGGTGAGTCAGCTAGAAAAAGACGGAAAGTAGAGCAGGATAATCTTCGAAACAAAAGTCGTGTAGCATTAAAAAGTGAGAAGGATCGCTGGGAAGCTTTCAAGAACAGGCATCAGTTGAAGGATGATGAAGAAGTCGCCAAAATTCTCTTGGATACGTAAGTAAACGTATCGGATTTGTGCAGCGTGTTTTCATAGATATTCTGCAAAGCCATACAGTGTAACTTCGAATGTTGTGAAATAACATCGTAGTCTAGTTTGTGATATGCATCTCATTCGATCGTGTTGTTAACATAGCACACTTTTTGTGGAAATGTTACTATTATTAGTTGTGAAATGTGTTATAAAACAATTAGACGACGATACTATGGCTCTTCCTGCTGTTCCCGTTCCACTGGGTTTTTTTGTTGGGGGAATAGGCCAGAAATAGGCCACAGGGGTTATACGATGTTTATCCAGTTTATCCGGCACTGATCACCCGGATGTAAAATACGGGATCCCTACGGCCCATCGGCGCATGAAGTATCCTGGCCAATATGGCGATGTAAACAGCCACGGACCAAAAAACGTACATTTGCTCATGGAACAGGTCATTCACACTCACAGACAATCGCGCTATGTGTCTATAATGACTATAGATAGGATTTTCTTTCCATGCACGCAAAAAAATTTTTTTTTCCGGGATCCGACTACCTCGCTTTAAAACCACATGAAGCATTGAATATGGGGTCCAGAGCAGCAGATTGCTGACTTCTGATTTAGATTTACATTTCAACAGCGTAAACAAAAAAATACTGCAACAATGCTACCTTAACATCCATGTGTCGTAGTCAATGTCAGTCATAGTGTTGGGAAACTCTAGCTCCTCTGGCCTGATGGCTGTCACTCCTTAACGCACAAAAAGAAAAGAGGTGGTGACAAAAGCACAACATAAGCGTATCTATATACAAATTACAATGCTGCTGTAGAGATAAATGCAAGATCACATTCTCAGACATGTAGACAAACAGTTTATTAGCTCATTCTGGGGAAGCTGAAAGGAGCTAATGCTATGACAAGGCATCCATTGTCCATCCGTCTGTCCGTCCACATTTCACAGGAATTGCTACTCTTCCTAGGCATTTGCCCCGATGCTCACCAAACTCACTCACAATAATCCTCAGGTGGGCTTGCTTCCAAGTTGTGCTCAAGGTCAAGGTCAAAGGTCAGGAGATCTAGGCACTTATGTAATTTCAGAAAAATCGCTCCTCCTCCTAGGCAATTCCCTCAGTTTCACCAAACTCACTCACAATGATCTTCTAGTAGGCCTGCATCCAAGTTGTAGTCAAAGCCAAAGGTCAGGAGATCTGGGCATTTATGATTTCATGAACAACAATACTTCTCATCCAATGACTTTGACTTCAAGAACATCCTAGATGGGTCTGCATCTAGGTTGTACTTGGGTCAGGAGATCTGATCTGAGCAATGGTCAGGAGAGCTGAACACTCTTGGGGTGATTTTGTCAGGCCGGATATGACCAACTCCACCATTGACGGTCTGGTTTAAATATATAAAAGGGTGAAAACACAAGAAGTGCACAGATATCTCACCTGCTTCTATTGAACCTGACCAGCGGTCCACCATCTTCTGTATAACTATTTCAAAGAGTTCTCCATCTCGAAGGCACCTAAAACAGAGTAAGATTGAGAGGGTTTTTAAAAAAACAAACAAAAAAAAAACAATTTAGCACTTTACTTTCTTTTAAATTCACTGACAGCAATAATTAACTATAATGGAGCATCTTCGTTGCCAGTTTATCTGCCTGTAAACATCATGTCTAACAAAGAAATACTTGACTGTGCTGTATGGCTCTACAGATGTTCAAAAATGCTTCCAAACACTGATGAAATACTTCCTACTTGGCCATACTGCTGAAGTGGATGAGATAAATTGGGTAAAAACTGCACTTCCCTTAGCAGACAGGGCAGATTTTGAGAAAATGTGACAGCTTGAGACATTTTTTGTTAAAAGTTGGTAACATGGTGTTTTAACACAGTTTGAGTATCCTGAACATGAATATGATGGTTACCATCCTCAGTTTTGGGATTTAAGCACTGAAAATGCAAATTTAGACTCCTAAAATGTCTTAATTTTTGTCTTGAAGTAGCTTAAATTCCATCCATCCATCCATCCATCGTCTACCGCTTTTCCGGAGGTCCGGGTCGCGGAGGCAGCAGTTCAAGCAGAGAAGCCCAGACTTCCCTCTCCCCAGCCACCTGCTCCAGCTCTTCAGAGGGGATACCAAGGCGTTCCCAGACTAGCTGGGAGACATAGTCTCTCCACCGAGTCCTGGGTCTGCCCCGGGGTCTCCTCCCAGTCAGTCAGACATTAAAAGACATTAAGAGACATTAAACCCCCCGTGCTCCCGCCGGAGGAGGGAGGAGAGTTGGGTACCCGGAGGCACGCGGCGCGACGGCCGGGGCGAGGCCGCGCGCGGCGCTTAGGTCGGAGTTCCGCGGCGGCGGGCGCGCCGGACCGCCGGCCCCCAGCCGGCTCCACGACGGGCACCCGTCAGCCCCCGGGAGGGACCGCCGAGACGGAGCCGGCTCGGAGGGGGGCCGGCGGCGGCCGGGGCGCCGCGCCGGCCGGCCCTCCTCCTTCCCTCCCGGCGGAGGGACTGGGACGGAGGGCCGGGCAGAGCCTCGGGACGCTCCCCCCGCCTCCCCCACGCGGGGGAGGGGAGAGAAAGCGGCCCTCGGCGGGCAGTCCCCCTCATGGATCGTCACCTTATCGTGGTGGGGGGGTTTGCGTGCCCCAGTGATCCCAGGAGCTATGTTGTCCGGGGCAATTTGCCTCTGATAGGGTCTCCCAAGACAAACTGGTCCTGGGTGAAGGGCCAGACGAAGAACGATCCAACAGACTCTCATGATAAATTGTATATCAAGGATTCAGTGTACCCCGCCCGGTATGGGGTTACCGGGGCCCCACCCTGGAGCCAGGCCTGGGGGAGGGGCTCGAAGGCTAGCGTCTGGTGGCCGGGTTTCCACCCATGGGACCCGGCCGGGCTCAGCCCGAAGGAGTTACATGGGTCCGCCCTCCAGTAGGTTCACCACCTGCAGGAGGGATCATGGAAGTCCGGTGCTATGTGGATTAGGTGGCAGTCAAAGGCGGAGACCTTGGCGGACTGATCCCAAGCTTAAATTCCAAATAAAGGAAATTATTAATTTTCTGTGATGCATTAAATACCACTTTTTATACTACCCACTGGTTTTAGAACAAAACTGGAGTGAATAAAAAAATGTAAAGACCTCTTGGGTGTACTTTTACAGTGACACTCCACCAAAAATCGAGGTTTTTTTGTTTTGTTTTTTTTTGTCTGTAACATGTTTTTTATGACTTACAAGACATATCAAGAGTGAACTCACTCAAATGTCTCATATTGGTATTTCTGCTTTAAGGTTTCACTTAAGCCCCGCCCCCTGCAAAAAGGCTAGTAGAGAGCCTCATGCCCCCGCTACTTCCGCACATTGGTACCTTAAATCGCAAAAAATCTCCATTGAATTGAATGGCAAGGGTGAAATTATCTTTTGATCCTGATTGAATTTTGAGTTACACATGTGATGTAACTATGCATGGCAGCTGGCACGTGGGTAGTGTTGAGCCAATCAGGACTCTCTGGCCTAACTGAAGTTATCTAACAGGCTAGTTAGCATTCTTTAACAAACTGCTTTGAAAACTTGACCTAAATTAAGATGGGTTTCACCACTACACTGCTTTTAAGAACCGATGCAGTTTCAGTCATTATCCTGGACCCCTGTCCACACAACTGGGTATGTCCTTCAACTAGTAGGTCTTTTTATGCCTCAGTGAGATGGAGGCATACAGTAATCGGTTAGTGCGTCTGTTTGTGGCTGTGTGTATCTGTCGTCTGTCCGCCTCTCTGTTTCAGCTCACCCGGTCAAAATTAAATGGAACTAAAGGCTTGTATCATTGAATCACCACATTTTCTCGACTTTTAATTTGCCAGAATTTCAAAATAACACTTCGTTTTTGAAATAAACACAAATTTAACTCACCATTTCTGTCAATGCCGCAGTGAAAAAAGGTATTGTAATAACTGTCCCGGGCCAGTAGAGGTTGGAGTGCCACTTTTTTTACAGCCACCCATGCTACCATGCCACAGGCACCGAGGCACAGCACCTTGGTGCTTTCATTATCACAGGATTTATTCTGATAATGTAGTGCTAGCTACTATTAACTTTGTGGAATGTGGGTGGGCCTAGTAATCACCGATTCTGGCATTTGAGGGAGGGGGTAAAGTGAAAAAGATTTTTACATGAAACTGTCAGACAATAAAAGCGTTTATTTGTAGAAAAAAAGGGGCATAAGATAACATTTCAGACTATGTAGATTTGTTATTATAGGGGATTTATATCCACTGGAGTGCATCTTTAAGCATCAGTCACAACAATTGGTATGTTATGGCCAACACTATTATTTTTTAATTTCCGATTCACATCCAAATCAAACTGTGAATGACTAAGAAAACAAATACCCTATAAACTTTTTTGTTTAAATAACTGCATGATAAAGTGGGAATATATTTTCATCAGATATACAAGATTACATCCCATACAGTTTCAGGACTCCGATGATCATGTCTTTATTAATTTATGTTTCAATCTCATTTGCTCAGTTGTCACTAAACTTTAAAATGTCTGGTGTGTTAAATGATCACTTAAGAATTTTACACTTTCAGACATATTATTTCAGCTATACTTTTGTGCAATTAGCCTGAATGCAAATGGTGGTTCCAGAACAGTTTTTGATGAGGATCTGTTAAGCTACTTCAGAACTGTGAATTGAATATATATATATATTTTTTTTTTTGAGTGATAGCAATGTGGATTATATGGCATACAGTATATATGCCTATAAGCCAAAATATAAAACCACCTACATTTTTTTAGGAAATGGCCCTATAGTATGTATTTGAATGGCCTACAGGTCATCCTTCTTGAACTTTTGCTTTGAACATGTAGGTCTTGATTCCTGCCTGACAACGCCTCTACAGCCTTTCTAGCTGAGGGACAAAAACATATTTGACTGGTTTATGATTTCATAAGATATAAGTAAATCCTTCATCATTTTACTTCTCATTCCCCAAAATTCTTCTTAATATATTTGGTGTTTTTTGGACATTTGTAGATTCAGTTTCTATGACTTTGAACCACTGGTGGCTGGTTAACAGAAGGTGCTGCTAGGAGCTATCCCCATCTAAACAACAGCAAAAAAATCCTTAAATATTAAAAAAGATTATGAAAAAAATAGTGGTGGGCATAATCAGGATTAATCATGACTAATCACGATTAATCATAATATTTGTATATACAGTATATATATTAGTAGTATGACAAATCAGTACAGTGACACCAAATTCCTTGTGCCAAACATTCTTTTCTATATCAGACAATTAAAATGGTCTAATATCATCTGAATATGATGCTATGTGTGCTTTAATGTGCATATAAATTCTTGTTTTAACATATGTGGACTGCTTTTATTTATTTACACTTGAGATTGTATAATTTGGGGAAAACAGTCTAAGTTGTTCATAAACTACTGCAAAAACTATGAAAATTTAAAGTAAGTATAAACAACATAGGGGCAGCACGGTGGCGGAGTGGTTAGCACTGTGGCAGCACAGCAACTCACTCTTGGCTGGGGGATCCTGGGTTTGATCCCAGCCCCCCACCAACAGTGATCTGTGTGGAGTTTGCATGTTCTCCCCGTGTCTGCGTGGGTTTACTCCAAGATTTCTCTGGTTTCCTCCCACATGCCAAAAAACATGCATGTTAGGTTAATTGGCATCAAAACTGGGGATTCTAAATTGTCCTTAGGTATGAGTGTGAGAGTGAATGGTTGTCTGTCTCTCTGTGTTGGCCCTGCGATGGACTGGCGATCTGTCCGGGGTGAGCCCTGCCTCTCGCCCAAAGATGCTGGGATAGGCTCCAGCCCCCCCGCGACCCGAAAAGAATTAAGCGGAAGAAGATGAATGAATGAATGAACAAACAACATACGCTACACCATTTTTCATTGAGAACAACTAGTTCATGCAACTGTTAGTATGATAATATCTGCATGTCATTCATGAATTGCCCATTTTAGCATCATATATGGGTAACCATTTCAAAGTTAATTTTCAGGACTTATATCTTAAAATTGTGATTGGTAACCCCCAAATTCAGGATCAGCACACCCAAGTTGTGTTAAAACACCTTGTTCCCAACTTAACACAAAATGCTTCTACCTTCTTTAAAATGGCCCCTTTCTGACTTTCCGTCCTGTCTATAGATAGTGAATAAAGTATCCATCAATATCTACCATACTGTACATGGCAAAACTACTATGGAAAGCCCAATTTATGCCTCTGCTTCACGGAAACACTGTGGCCAAATTCTGTTAGCAGCAATTTTTACTTGTGCACTGGTTTGAATGTGCTGTTATTGTTGCCAAAATGGATTTCTGCTGAGGTGTAGAGTGATTTGTATTTTGTATTTACACACGTGGACAAAATTGTTGGTACCCCTCTGTTAATGAAAGAAAAGCCCTCAATGGTCACAGAAATAACTTGAATCTGACAAAAGTGGTAATAAATAAAAATTCTATGAAAATTAACCAATGAAAATCAGACAATGCTTTTGAATTGTGGCTCAACAGAATTACTTTAAAAAACAAACACATGAAACAGGCCTGGACAAAAATGATGGTACCCCTAGAAAAGATTGAAAATAATGTGACCATAGGGACATGTTCAACCAAGATGTGTCCTCTAATTAACATCACAGGTGTCTACAAACTTGTAATCAGTCAGTCGGCCTATTTAAAGGGTGACAAGTAGTCACTGTGCTGTTTGGTGACATGGTGTTTACCACACTAAACATGGACCAGAGGAAGCAAAGGAGAGAGTTGTCTCAGGAGATTAGAAAGAAAATTATAGACAAGCATGTTAAATGTAAAGGCTATAAGACCATCTCCAAGCAGCTTGATGTTCCTGTGACTACAGTTGCACATATTATTCAGAAATTTAAGATCCACGGTACTGTAGCCAACCTCCCTGGACGTGGCCGCAGGAGGAATCTTGATGAAAAATGGAAGAGACGGATAATACAAATGGTAACAAAAGAGCCCAGGACAACCTCTAAACACATTCAAGGTGAACTCCAAGGTCAAGGTACATCAGTGTCAGATCGCACCATCCGTCGTTTGAGCCAAAGTGGACTTCATGGGAGACAACCAAGGAGGACACCACTGTTGAAAACAAATCATAAAAAAGCCAGACTGGAATTTGCCAAACTGCATGTTGACAAGCCACAAAGCTTCTGGGAGAATGTCCTATGGACAGACGAGACAAAACTGCAACTTTTTGGCAAGGAACATCAGCTCTATGTTCACAGACGCAAAAATGAAGCATACCAAGAAAAGAACACTGTCCCTACTGTCAAACATGGAGGAGGTTCTGTTATGTTCTGGGGCTGCTTTGCTGCATCTGGCACAGGGTGTCTTGAATCTGTGCAGGGTACAATGAAATCTAAAGACTATCAAGGTATTCTACAGAGAAATGTGCTGCCCAGTGTCAGACAGCTTGGTCTCAGTTGCAGGTCATGGGTCTTGCAACAGGATAATGACCCAAAACACACAGCTAAAAAAACACCCAAGAATGGCTAAGAGTGAAACATTGGACTATTCTAAAGTGGCCTTCTATGAGCCCTGATCTAAACCCTATTGAACATCTATGGAAGGAGCTGAAACATGCCGTCTGGAGAAGGCACCCTTCAAACCTGAGACAACTGGAGCAGTTTGCTCATAGGGAGTGGGCCAAAATACCTGCTGAGAGGTGCAGAAGTCTCATTGACAGTTACAGAACTCGTTTAATTGCAGTGATTGCCTCAAATGGTTGTGCAACAAAATATTAAGTTAAGGGTACCATCATTTTTGTCCAGGCCTGTTTCATGAGTTTGTTTTTTAAAATAATTCTGTTGAACCACAATTCAAAAGCATTGTCTGATTTTTGTTGGTTAATTTCCATAGACTTTTTATTTATTACCACTTTTGTCAGATTCAAGTTATTTCTGTGACCATTGTGGGTTTTTCTTTCATTAACAGAGGGGTACCAACAATTTTGTCCACGTGTGTATATTTATTAAATAACAACAGACAACAGCTGATTGTGATGAAGTTGGGGCTAATAAATGTTTTAAAAAACTTCATACAATTGTTGCAACAGAGAAAAAAACGTTAGAGAAAACGGTACATCCAACCACCGTCATTTCACAACCTATGTAATCAAATTTAACTCATCCAAGGTATTGATGAGTTAAAGCTTCTGTATTAATTTAAAGTCAGTCTGATCAGAAATGTAGAAGCTAGAGTGGCAACAATAGAAAATGTCAAATGAACGGAGGTGGGACGGATGAGTCAAAAACATTGTACCCTCTGCAACTTCGCTGCATGGGGTATAACAATTACTAACTTTCTCTAACATGTTATTTTGTAAAGTCTTTAGGAGTGATATTTATTCTTGATGGTCTTTTTAAGGAGCTATTTATAGTTTTCATTTAATTCCAACTATTACCAGGTAATTCCAACCAGGTGGCAGCATTGTGCCAGAAGGGTCAGGGCAGATCGCTCTAAATGCTGCTGAGGCCTGCAGGACAAATTGTTATATTACAGAATGTCCAGACTGGCCCCAACTGTGAAGTCACTACAGATCTCTGTAATGTAGTACCCTGGCACCTTTATACAGCATCATAACTGTTTATCGAATCCCTCTAATTGTAATTATGGGCAATCTATGAATACTTTAAAAAAGAACAAAAAATTATAGGTGGCTCCTTTAACAATATGAGTTGGATTTTTGTCATATAACAGTATCACATGTTCTAAACAAATTTTCCTCCCGGACTATAAAGCCTCGTCTTATCTGAGAAGCATCTTCAGCATCTCGTTTCACCTGTTGGAAATAACAATAGCATCGTTGAACTCGCTGCGGCAGTTCTGACGCAGGGCGGTGCGCCCCCCATTGGTGATGACGGCATTGGTGCCGTGCAGCTGGTGGAAGCGCAGGTCACTAGTGGTGGTGACCCCCCCAACAGAGCAGGGGCTCCCAGGGGACATGGCGATGGGGCCATCTGAGCTGTCTTCCGGAAGAGGGGGGAGGTCCACTGAGGAAAGGGAAAGCACAAGAGGTATTCATGGTGCTCACATTTTCTACAGACACACCCCAGATAGATGAGCATCATAAATCCCTCCCTCACCCATGTCATCCATGATGGTGGCCTGAGCAGCCTGCCCATACAGGTCAACCACAGCATAGACACTGGGGGGGACATTCCAGGCTGCTGGGCCCTGAGCCACGCCGTTCACAAAGAAGTGGAGGCTACCATCTTCTTTACGCACAACACCTACTGTGTCACCCGCCTTCAGAAGGAACAAAGAGAGGCCTAGTGTGTAAAGGGCACTACAGCAGAAAAAGATGACAAAAGACAAGGATTAAGAGACATTTACTTTGAGTCGGTCCAGGTTGTGTCCATATTCATCCAATATTGTTGTTCCATTGTGCATCACGCCATTTCCCGTCATCATCCATGTCCCTGGAAAACACAATCCTGTTTAAATCAGGCATCCCAGTTTCAAAAACTATACAACAACAAAGTTTTTTTATGGCTTTGTACCTGAGCGCAGGTTTGTCATGGTAGAGGGCAGCTCCAGGTAGGCGGGGTTGTGCGTTGTGACACCAATTTCAATGGATCCCGCCCACTTGTCTACCATCTTGTCGATACGGACCTGAAACACTTCATTGGAGCGCAGCGGGCGGCTACTCAAGACCACGCCATGGTTGAAGTCATCAGTCGCACTGTAAGACCATCGTAAGTGTTTACTTAAATACAGCATGAGGTGTGAACTTGAAAATAAGGAATGAATCAAAACCACATCAGACTAACAGGGAGGTGTTTTCTTTATACTGGAGATACCTTAAAGCAAATTTTAAACAATATCTGGATAGAAAAACAGGATGTACTTCTTACAATTATAATAAAAAGCCAGCATTAAACACGTCTAGAATGACAATGTCTGTCAAACTTTTATGAGAAAATATCACATCAAGAAAAACTCGGAGAAGGAAGGTGGACTCACTGTGGCCGCAGCGCCGTCCTGCCATCACTGATGATGGCAGCCTTCTGACCACAGTTGGGGTGAAAGAGCAGACGGTCGGGCCCCTCCGTGTCTGGAGTGAGGGAGAGAGTCGGCCGGGGTCGACCCACATCTGGAGACAAAGCCCTCATGATGGCGTTGTTGCGTCTGAGTCGGTCGCTGTGATTGTGGTTGTGCACTATGGTGACTTTGACAGCCATGCCATAAAGGTCGACCACCCCGTAAACCACGCCGGGAGTCTGGGCTGCAGCAACACCTGAAAAATGCACATGAGGTTAAGGTGCCTTCAGAAAAAACACAAAAGCATAAATTTTTGTGTGTGGTGTGATTCCATTTTATCTCAACGTAAACATGCAAATAGATGTAAATTTGTGTCCCAGCAAGTTGTAGAGGGGCGGGGTTGCCTTTATAACTTCTGCAGCTGCTTTCTACCTACTGTGGAAATCCCAATAATGCTGTCATGTTTAGGTTTACTATAGAGGTGGGTTCAAAAGATCGATTCAACAATCTGGATTGATCCACGTTTGACTGAGCCAATATCAATCCACAAAATCTGCAGATCGATCTTTCAATATAATGCTTTTACGTCTGTCAACGTCTGCTGAGTCTGATTGGGTCGAAACTGGATCAGTGAGCCAGGAACAGCAGCGATGAACCAGAAACACCCAGAGTGTTAATGCAGCTAACAAGCTAACGGAGATGCTTGTTCTTCTTCTGTGGTGTTAAAACGGTTCTCATCTGGCAAGAGTTCCCTGCAGCGCATGTGCATGTCTTTACTTCCATGTTTACATGAGCAGAGTTGTTGACATGCGTGTCTCTTAATTTATCAACAAAAGTCACTGTAAAGACCGTCCTTGACAGTTTCCGAATATTTTTCATAAAGCGGAGATAAACGGTTTTGTACTACGTGCAGCACTGTGTTGAAACATAAAGTTTACGATTGATAAACACTGAAAACAGAAAGCACACAGAGACTGGCTGAAACTTGTGAACAGAGACTTGGAGCTGCTGAGACTTTAAGTAAAATATCATTTGTTTGTTTTAACATTTGTGTCGTAAATTAATAATTCATCCAGCATGATGGTGGTTTCTTTTACAAACTACTGATACAGAGTTAACTGTTGGTTAAGCGCTGTGAATAAATGCAGAATAAAGGTATATTTTATGAGATTATGGACTTCTAGAACTTAAGTGAGAGATTTGAAGATATTAATAAAAATCACAATAAAATGAAAATGGCAGACTATATAAAGGCTGCAGTACAACAAGCAATTTTTACTCAACACATCTAAACTGAAGTGAACAAATCTTCCCAAGAAATGAATTGAAACCCTCTTCAATAATTGAAAGTTAATTTGTAGTTAAAAATGTAAACAACAAAAAATTGAAGAAACTAAATTATTAAACCCTATTGTGGTTTGGGGATCTAAAAATGACTAATTTTACTTTGAAATCTATTCTCCTTTTCATATCCCCTTAAGATCTGTGCAGACTGGGTTTCCACTCCAAGATCCATCCTGCACTGAGACGTTCTGAAGGAAAGAGGTTGTCAGTGGAGGAGCCGTCCCTGCTTCGTTGTGGATTTCAGCACAGAAGAAGACCTCATATTTTTCAGAGGTCTTAGTTTACAAATTCAAGAAGGTGCTTCCATAATTTGCTCCATACTCTAACATGCATTCAATGCAATTTAGTTGTTGTAATGGCCAATTCTTTTATCTTTTTTTAGGTTCTCAGCAAGAATACAATGTTGATCATTTCTTGACAATTTTCCTGAGTATTTAATTCTAAATAAATCACTGTTTAACAGGAAATTTTTGCCAATCCTGTGCTTTTCTTGTGGTGTTACATAGAATAGCATCACTGTAAACTATGGAAAAAGCAGCTACGTACTTTAAAATCTGTACTTCCTCACACAACTTTCAGTGCAAAAAACCCCTCTAAAAATGTTGCAACTTTTATCACAACTTTTTGGAAAAACTCCCACAAATTCAGGCTTTTGGGCCACAACAATCACAAAAACAGCCGATGAAATCCTGGAGGGACTGAGATACAGTGAGATTATGTCTACATGCTTCATGCATTGAATTTGTTCACTTACTCTGGGTTGTTAACTTGACACTACACACCATTTGCACTAAAGAAAGCACTTGTGAGCACTTTGTGAAATCATAAGTTAAATAATAAAAAGTGTATTATTGTAACTGATTTAGGGTCAGTTCTTTATGTGCTAACTTTTGTATCAACAAAGGTTAAAGTATTCCTGGTACAATTTGCAGCATTAGGACTAAGAATTTTTTTACAGAACCTCAAGAATCAGAATCGAATTGATTCTGAAAATTAGTAATGATTCCCAGCCCTAGTGAAACGGAGTGTGATTATCGTGGAATATGGTAACTCTTGGAATCCCTACTGTCCAATCAAATTGCTTGGTCAGCACTAACTGTTGTGTGTGTGTGTGTGTGTGTGTGTGCGCGCGCGCGTGCATGCGTGCGTGTGTGTGGTTTTTTTTGTTTGTTTTTTTTTCCTAAAGAGGCTGAATAATTGGAGGTTAGGGCTGCTGAAGATGCTGTTAGCCTGCCATTGACAACAGGTTGAAAGAAGATGTGTAGCTTTCCTATCTATGACTGTATTAGCAGCATATTATTGGGACTACTAGAATTGCTGAGGCTGCTTTTAATACAAAGTCACTACTTCTGAGTGGGCTTACTGTGATACTGCAGAACAGAGGACACATTTTTACTGAGTTGTAAAACAACACATGGAATGATTTTTGGCCTTTAAAATTACATACTGTATCATAGAAGATGTCAAAACTTAACTATTAATTAATCAAAAAGGAATGACCGTGACGGATGAACAAACTGAATAATAAGGAATTATGGGACTATACTAGTGCATCAAAAATGTAGAATATCACAATTCAGCCATTTAATTCAAAAAGCCAAGTCATAATCAAATTTAAAAAAAAAAAAAAAAAGATGCACTAGTTCACTTTGTTGAACCTAATAATTTTTAAAAAATTCGCAATCTTCTAATTTGTTTATAGAAGCATTAGCTTGCTAGTGTTTTGTTATGTTAATCCTTTTTGTGTGCATTCACAAAGATGCTGTGACTCACCTTGATCGATGCCATTGATGTAGAAATGAAGAGCTCCACTGGCTTTACGCATCAATCCTATGTGATCCCCCTCCTATAAGAAGCCAACAGAGAAAACAGGTTTACAAAAAAAAATGCAAAACAAGATAAAATGGGGTACCAAAGCACAACAACAATACAGTTCCTTATAAGAGTCAGAGAGAGCATTTTCACAAACCTGAAGTTCATCTAGGCTGAATTCACAGTATTCCCTGCGGGTTCCTTTGCCATTGGTTAATATCCCACAGCCACTCATCATGATTGTACCTTATGAAGACAAAGAAAACAAGAAAAATCAGGTTAATTTACAATCAGAGTTTCCCATTTTGCTCCACACAGATCCACTGTGTGTCCGTGTGTGCATTACCTGAGCGCAGATTGGTCATAGTTGCCGGATAGTCCAAGTTGTTGGGATTGTGTGTCGTCACGCCAATCTCGATTGAACCCGACCACTTGTCCACCAACTTATCAATACGGATCTGAAGACACGGATGAAACAGAAACAGAAGTTACATTTCTGTAAAACATGGATGCTGATGGGGTCCACTGAAGGGGGAACAAGACAGTACAGAATATCCAGACATCCGCTGTTGGTCCTTCTCAAATATTCAAAGTCCCAACACTGTTATTTGGGGCAACTCTGAAAAAAGTACCCAGCAATGACTTTTTTATGGTGAATGACAACATTCTACCCAACTGTAGCAGCCTGAAAACTTTTATTTCTAGATAAACCAAAGCACATCTAACATGTAAAAGGTTTAGTCGAGAGACATTCTGCACTTACATTTACAAACATTAAAGTTATCTCATACAGCAAACTCTCCAGCATTGAGTGACTGAACAGACCTCAAACATCTCATTGTGTCGGAGCGGCCGATTGGTCATCACCACGCCATTATTGAACTCATCTAGTGGTCTCCTCCGCTCCGCCGTTTTGTTGTTGTTGCTCAGTTTGATCAGCGTGCCGCACTTCTCGTGAAACAGCAGGGCGTCATTGGTGGTCATAGCGCCCATCAAAGCTCCTGGCCCCACCCCTCCATTACCAGCAGGGTTGTGGTTACTACTTCCACCATCTCCACCACCTCCTCCTCCTGCTGTCCCTGTTCCACCATCACTGTTCATTCCACTTCCACCGCTGCTGCTTCCTCTGTCATTTCTAGACGTGGAGTTAGATCCTGTGTTGCCTCCTCCTCCCCCATCACTGCTGCCTCCTCCTCCTGCTGCTCCACCTCCACCACCACCATCCCCTCCACCCTCATCCTCAGAGCGATAAAAGGACACTATCGCGTTGTTGAACACATCAAAGAGCTGGTGCTCTGTTAAAACTGAAGAAAGACAAGAGGAGAACTGTTGGAAATATTCACCATGCTAAAAAATCTCAATAGATGTGTCCGAGGTTTTTCCTACCAGTGTCGGTATCCAGGTTGTTGGGGAACTTGTCTGGCCTGCTGTGACTACAGCTGAGCTCAGGCACTGGGACACAGAAGGAATAAAAACGATTCAACATGTAACATGGGACACAAAAACAATCACACGCACAAAAGAAGAATCTCTACCTTCATCTCCATTCATCATTCCATTCATTGCTTCCACATTCATCAGTGCTGCAATCCCCGCGTCTTCCCGACCCCCGCACACTAACACCTCCTCCTCTTCCTCATCTTCCTCCTCCTCATCCCGCTCCACTGTCTCCCTCTCTGTGGAGGGCGGTGGTGGCTCACAGCTCACCACAGTCACTTGAGTGCACTTGCCGTACAGATCCACAACTGCCCAGAGTTTGGGTGGTAATCCACTGGCGGCCGCGCCGCAGTCCTGACCGTTAACCCAGAGGTGGAGCTCCCCGCGGGAGCTGCGCTGGATGCCCACGCGGTCGCCCTCCACGAGCTGATCCAGGTCGCGGCCGTACTCCTCCAGAACGGAGCAACCGTCCCGCAGCACCGAGCAGCCCGACACAATCCAGGAGCCGCCTTTAAGGCCTGTGGCGCTGCTGGGGAAGTCCAATGCAGCAGGGTCCAGAGCCGTCACGCCGATTTCAATGGAACCACTCCACGAGTTCACCTGAGGTGACAAAGAAGTAATCAGGGCTTCACATTACCTTTTGTTAACTCATCAGCCACTCTGGCTAGAAGTGTTCCAGAGTTACAAACCACTAAGCTTTTTCATGAGCCATATCTTTATAGTCGGGAAGTTGCATTTTGTTTCATTGATGATTAGTGATACTGATCCAGAGGCTCACTAAAAAACAAAAATAATTCAGTTTACGGGGAAAAAGGTCTGATTTACAAGATACAAATTTTAGAGAAAACCCTTATAAATGTATGTGGAAAAAAAGTACATTTACAAGAAAATAAATACAAATTGCTGTAAAAAGTTTAAAATTTGTGAGAAAAAAGTTGCAAATTTACAAGAAAACATTTTGAAATTCATGATATATTATTTAAAGACACAATATAGTTTATGGCTTTTGGCTTGATTCTTCTGGCCAATAAGTTACTCAAGACAGGTAAAGGTTGCAGACCTCTGTGCAACTGCCTTGTCAGTCTATCAAACTGCCCAAGTGGATAGTAACAGTGAATAAGCTACATGATACCACCAGATTTCACTGTAATATGGCTGGTGGGCCAGAACTAATGTCAAAACCTGGAAATAATAATCAACATGGTGAAACATTTTCTATGTTAAAACCCTATAGAGAGCTGGAAGCTTTGCTCAACTCTGTAAATGTATTTTTTTATTTTAAATAAGCTCCAGCAGATGCAAATTATGTCCAGAAGGAGAAAAATAGTAACAGTTGGCAGCTGTTAGTTTCATCATAAATAAAAAAGACTCAGCTGTGATGTGGGAGCTGCTGTTTAAAAAGTGCTGTACTAAAAACTGCAAGTAGATGTCGATGGAAAACAAAGCATGTCTGGTTGCATGATCCGTCTTTGTTATTTTTAGTCACTCTGTCAGTGAAGAAAACAGCCCAGAGAGCACTCGTTTGAAGTCCTTACAGTGGGAACACGGTAAAATATAAAAAGTTGTAGATCGCGACAGCAACTCAAAGATGTGACAGTGACATAAAGCAAACATATCCAACAGTCAAGAGAGGGTCATGGAGGGGAAAAAAACAGGCACACAAATCAACTGTATTTGCACCCTAAAAAAAAATTAACTGGCCCTCCAAACATTATTCCAACACCAGCATCTGATTTCCAAAATGAGATGATGCTCATACCCCCAGCTCTATATCTAGATAAAGTTGGAGGTAAGACAAATGATGCTCACAGTAAGATCCTCTGGGTTTATGCAGCAAATCTCACCTGACCATAATTGTCTTTATAGAACAAGAGCACTCTGAAGTGAGTGCAATATCCCTCATCGCTGTTTTCTTTGAAGATCCCAATATGGCAATGAAGGAGAGTGGTTTCCAACTTTTCCATACAGTTATTGGGGCAGAACCAAATAATGATAAGCCTATCATCCATGAATATATACAGCAGGGAAAATAAGTATTGAACACATCAACATTTTCTCAAACATATTTCTGATGGAGCCATTGACCTGAGATTTTCACCAGATATCAGTAACAACCCAAGCAATCCATATATACAAAGAAATCAAGGCAACTGTGTTCACAAAACATTATATTTAATAAAGTGGAATGGCACAAGAAATATGTATTGAACACATGAAGAAAAAGAGGTGCAAAAAGGCATAGAAAGCCAAGAAACCAGTTGAAATCCATCAGAATTTAGAAAGCTATCCCATCCCCCATCAGTGCAAATTAATTTCAGCTGGTTAAGTCCTGACTGATAGCCTTTAAAAAGGTCTGTGAATATCAGCTTGTCACACCACAAAGAACTCATGATGGGTAGAAGTAAAGAGCTCTCTCTAGCCCTTCGCAAGCTTATTGTTGCAAAACATAATGATGGCATTAGTTACAGGTGCATTTCTAAATTGCTGAATGTTCCAGTGAGCACTGTTGGAGCCATCATTCGGAAGTGGAAAGAACATCATTTTACCATAAACCAACCACAACCAGGAGTTCTTTTCAAGATTTCTGACAAAGGAGTTAAAACAATTATCAGAAGAGTTATCCAAGAGCCAAAAACCACTCACGGAGAACTCCAGAAAGACCTGGAGTTAGCAGGTACTGCGGTTTTAAAGAAAACAGTAAATAATGCACGCAACCGACATGTCCTCTATGCCCGCTCACCTTGCAAGACTCCATTGCTGAAGAAAAAGCATGTTGAAGCTCGTTTAAAGTTTGCTGCACAACAATTGGGCAAGCCAGTAAAATAGTGGGAGAATATGGTCTGGTCAGATGAGACCAAAATTGAACTTTTTGGATGCCACAACACACAGCATGTTTGGAAGAGAAATGGCACTGCACATCCCATTATGGTGTGGGGGTGTTTTTCAGCACATGGTACAGGCAGACTTCATATAGTTGAAGAAAAGATGAATGAACAAATGTAGAGAAACATCCTTGATAAGAACCTGTTGCCACCTGCCAAGATGCTGAAGATGAAACGAAGATAGACATTTCAGCAAGACAATGATCCAAAATACACAGCCAAGGAAACTCTCAGCTGGCTCCAGAGAAGGAAAACAAAGCTGCTAGAAGCTAGCAGTCAGTCACCTGACCTGAATCCAATTGAAAATCTATGGAACGAACTGAAGATCAGAGTTCATAGAAGACACCCACGGAACCTTTAAGATTTGAAGACAGTTTGTGTGGAAGAATGGGCTAAAATCACTCATGAACAATGCCTGCATCTAGTTTATCCATACAGGAGGCAGCTGGAAGCAGTTATTACCAATAAAGGCTTTTCTACTAAATATTAAATGAATTTCACCAAGCATGTTCAATACTTATTCCCTTTGTCATTCCACTTTATTAAATATAACTAGTTTTGTGAACATAGTTGCCTTGATTTCTTTGTATGTATGGATTACTTGGGTTGCTACTGATATCTGGTGAAAATCTCAGGTCAATGGCTCTATCAGAAAAATGTTTACATGTTCAATACTTGTTTTTCCCGCTGTATTAGTCCTTCGGCCAAAGGCCAAATTTTGGATCATCGGTACCAACCAAGGTGCCTGGGTTTAATAAAGTTTTTTTTAGAAAGTTAAGATTTCTCAGGGTCTCCAAGTCAGTTGATAGCAACAAAAATTTGGTAGCTCTTCATATATATTGATAAGATATGAGAGTGGCTCGTTCTAAGCAAATAAGATGTTTTTGTGGAAGAAATATTTATTTTATCTTCCAGTCCTTTTACAAATACATTAAAATTCTGCAAATAGATAAACTTTCTTTTTTTAAACTGATTTACAATGTCATTTAACTAAATTTGCGAATACTGCGGACTTCTCACACAACACAACACATTGCCATCTACAGAAGTTCTCTGATGACTCTGCGATCGTTGGTCTCATCTCCAGCGGAGATGAAGCTGAGTACAGAGGGCTTATCCAGGACTTTGTGGACTGGTGCCATCGGAACTGCCTCCAGATCAACGCGAGGAAAACTAAGGAGCTGGTGGTGGACTGCCGCAGGCATGGGCAGCCCCTCACAGCACCAGTAAATATACAGGGAACAGACATCGAGATGGTGACATCCTACAAGTACCTGGGTATTCATCTGAACAATAAACTAGACTGGTCACACAATACTGACGCACTCTACAAGAAGGGACAGCGCAGGCTGTTCCTGCTGAGGAGACTCAGGTCTTTTGGTGTACAAGGGGCGCTGCTGAAGTCATTCTATGACACGGTGGTGGCATCAGCCATCACTTTTGGAGTGGTCTGCTGGGGCAGTGGCATCACTGCAGCCGATAGGAAGAGACTGAACAAACTGATTAAGAAAGCTAGCTCTGTCCTGGGGCAACGCCTTGATCCGATGGAGGAGATAGGAGAGAGAAGGACGGTGGCTAAACTGTCATCTCTGCTGGAGTCCGAGTTCCACCCTATGCAGGACATACTGGATGCACTGAGGAGCTCATTTAGCAGCAGACTACATCATCCCAGGTGCACAACCGAGAGGTTTCGTAGGTCCTTCCTACCAACGGCTGTCAGACTGTACAACCTAAGCAGGGCTGCTCGCAGAGATAGCAAAAGGACGTAACAAACTAATAGTTTTTTTTTTTGAATGCAAAAGATGCAATAGACTTACACAATGGTCCTCTCCGGCATACAACTAGGAACATACCGGTCGCTATGGAGGGTGAGAATATGTATGGGCACATAATCATACCATGTAGGATAACTAAATAGACGGTTATGCTGTTTCATCCCACCTAGCAACAATGCTCTGCACTGTGTGTGTTTATATATTTACATATTTATTCCATCTAGCTACAATGCTCTGCACTGGGTGTGTTTATATTTATATATCTATATATTTATTCCATCTAGCTACAATGCTCAGCACTGGGTGTGTTTATATTTATATATCTATATATTTATTCCATCTAGCTACATTGCTCCGCACTGTGTGTGTTTATATACTTGCATATTTATTCCACCTAGCTGCAATGCTCCGTACTGTGGGTGTTTATATATTTACATATTTATTCCATCTAGCTACAATGCTCTGCACTGTGTGTTCATATATTCATATATTTAGTCCATCCAGCTACAATGCTCTGCACTGTGTGTCTGTGTGTGTGTGTGTGTATATATATATTTTATAGTAATATGTACATATGTATATTAGCTGCTCTTGCTTGCTTGTGTTTTGTTTTTGTTTTTTTTTGTTTTTTTTTTTTCTTGCCTTCTGATTGTTGCTCTGAGTGTTGCTATCCCTGTGCTGTTGCAATCCTGGAATTTCCCCATTGTGGGACTAATAAAGGCTTATCTTATCTTATCTTATCTTACATAGTATAATTAATGCTAGTTGCACTTTTGCTCTGTGATAGCAGTTATTTCAGTTTCTTCTACACTGGGACAGTAGTGGCTCAGGTGATAGAGCGGGTCGTCCAATAACCGGAAGGTTGGCAGTTTGAATCCTTCCCCCCCCGCCAAGACCCTGGAGAGGCTGCTCCTTCCCCATGTCCACTCCCTGGTGAGACCAGCGATGGACCCACTTCAGTTTGCCTACCAGCATGACATCGGGGTGGAGGATGCAGAGAGTACACATTACACCCATTTTAAAATCTCTGCATTGACTTCCTGTCTGCTTTGGAATTGATTTTAAGGTCCTTTTACTAGTTCATAAATGGTCTTGCTCCTGCCTATTTATCAGAATTGCTTTTATTCTATGAACCCTCCAGGGCCCTTAGGTCCGCAGGAAGTGGCCTTTTAATCATCCCTAAAGTTAAGACCAAAACCCACGGTGAGGCATCTTTTAGTTATTACGGCCCACGTCTGTGGAACGCCCTTCCTGGGGACCGAAGGGCAGCGGAGAGTGTTGATATTTTTAAACGAAGACTGAAGACACACCTTTTTAACCAGGCTTTTAGTTGAATTTTAATTATTTTATCTATTCTATTGTATTATAGATCTTAGCCTATGTTATCATTGCATTTTAGTGTCCTATCATCATATATTTTACTTTATTTTTATTTTCCTTTAAATCCCATACTCTGGCTCTGGTGTTCCCTCACTGCAAATTTAAGATTCATGATAGCATTTTTCTCACATCCTGTTTTATCCCGTTTTATCCACGTCCTGCTTTATTCTGTACTTTGCTTTTAATGTGACAATTTTAAATTACTTTTGCACATCCAGAAATGTGAGTGGATGTCTGTGTAGGTGTGTGTGGATGGCGATGTGGCCTGGGTGGGGCTGGGGGATATGTCCTTCTTTGTTTTTTTTTTTTAATATGTAAAGCACTTTGTGCAACATTGCTGTTGGTTTGAAAAGTGCTATACAGTGGGGTAAAAGAGTATTTAGTCAGCCACCAATTGTGCAAGTTCTCCCACTTAAAAGATGAGAGAGGTCTCCAATTTTCATCATAGGTATACCTCAACTATGAGAGACAAAATGAGAAAAAAAAAATCCAGAAAATCACATTGAAGGATTTTTAATGAATTAATTGGTAAATTCCTTGGTAAAATAAGTATTTGGTCACCTACAAACAAGCAAGATTTCTGGCTCTCACAGACCTGTAACTTCTTCTTTAAGAGGCCCCTCTGTCCTCCACTTGTTACCTGTATTAATGGCACCTGTTTGAACTCGTTATCAGTATAAAAGACACCTGTCCACAATCTCAAACAGTCAGACTCCAAACTCCATTATGGCCAAGACAAAAGAGCTCTCAAAGGACACCAGAAACAAAATTGTAGACCTGCACCAGGCTGGGAAGACTGAATCTGCAATAGGTAAGCAGCTTGGCGTGAAGAAATCAACTGTGGGAGCAATTATTAGAAAATGGAAGACATACAAGACCACTGATAATCTCCCTTGATCTGGGGCTCCACGCAAGATCTCACCCCGTGGGGTCAAAATGATCACGAGAACGGTGAGCAAAAATCCCAGAACCACACGGGGGGACCTAGTGAATGACCTGCAGAGAGCTGGGACCAAAGTATCAAAGGCTACCATCAGTAAAACACTACGCCGCCAGGGACTCAAATCCTGCAGTGCCAGACGTGTCCCCCTGCTTAAGCCAGTACATGTCCAGGCCCGTCTGAAGTTTGCTAGAGAGCATTTGGATGATCCAGAAGAGGATTGGGAGAATGTCATATGGTCAGATGAAACCAAAATAGAACTTTTTGGTAAAAACTCAACTTGTCGTGTTTGGAGGAGAAAGAATGCTGAGTTTCATCCAAAGAACACCATACCTACTGTGAAGCATGGGGGTGGAAACATCATGCTTTGGGGCTGTTTTTCTGCAAAGGGACCAGGATGACTGATCCGTGTAAAGGAAAGAATGAATGGGGCCATGTATCGTGAGATTTTGAGTGAAAACCTCCTTCCATCAGCAAGGGCACTGAAGATGAAACGTGGCTGGGTCTTTCAGCATGACAATGATCCCAAACACACCGCCCGGGCAACAAAGGAGTAGCTTTGTAAGAAGCATTTCAAGGTCCTGGAGTGGCCTAGCCAGTCTCCAGATCTCAACCCCATAGAAAATCTTTGGAGGGAGTTGAAAGTCTGTGTTGCCAAGCGACAGCCCCAAAACATCACTGCTCTAGAGGAGATCTGCATGGAGGAATGGGCCAAAATACCAGCAACAGTGTGTGAAAACCTTGTGAAGACTTACAGAAAACGTTTGACCTCTGTCATTGCCAACAAAGGGTATATAACAAAGTACTGAGATGAACTTTTGTTACTGACCCAATACTTATGTTCCACCATAATTTGCAAATAAATTCTTTAAAAATCAGGCAATGTGATTTTCTGGATTTTTTTTTCTCATTTTGTCTCTCCTAGTTGAGGTATACCTATGATGAAAATTGGAGACCTCTCTCATCTTTTACGTGGGAGAACTTGCACAATTGGTGGCTGACTAAATACTTTTTTGCCCCACTGTATGAATAAAGTTTGATTGATTGATTGATCTTCCTCCCACATCATGCTCTGAGAAGCCTGGGAGCACTGTGAGGATCATGTTCTTCAGTTTCTCTAGTGCTTTCAACACCATTCGACCAGTGCTCCTGAGGGACAAACTGCTGTGTGTAGGAGTGGACCAACTCCTGTCATCATGGATCCTGGACTACCTCACAGACCGCCCACAGTTTTTGAGGACCCAGGACTGTGTGTGTCTGACACCATCATCTGCAGAATGGGGGACCCCCAGAGAACAGTTTTGGCTCCCTTCTTGTTCACCCTCCACACTGCTGACTTTTCATAGAACACACCACACTGCCATCTGCAGAAGTTCTCTGATGACTCTGCATTAGTTAGCCTCATGTCTGATGGGGATGACTCAGAGTACAGAGGACTGATCCAAGACTTCGTGGACTGGTGTCTGCGGACCTGCCTCCAGATCAATGCAGGAAAGACCAATGAACTGGTGGTGGGCTGCCACAGTCCACACCAGTCCCCCCCCCGCCCCCACAACACCAATAAACATCCAGGGAACTGACATTGAGATGGCGACATCTTAAAAGTACCTGGGTGTCCACCTGAACAATAAACTGGACTGGCCACACAACACTAACGCTCTCTACAAGAAGGGGCAGAGCAGGCTGTTACTCCTGAGGAGACTCAGGTGTTTTGGAGTGCAGGGGCCATTCCTGAAGACCTTCTATGACTCTGTGGTGGCATCAGCCATCACGTATGGAGTGGTCTGCTGGGGCAGCGGCTAAGGGTGTGCCATAGTGTATCGTTCACGATAATACCAGTATAAATTTTGATACCGGTGTAAAAATGTATATTGCAATATTCTGGGTCCGTTACGTTGCTGGCGGAAGTTACGTGTTATCATAGAAATGGCAAAACAAACATGGCACGGGAAGTGGTGCTCCCTGCTTCGTGTCTAGTTGTGAGGAAGTAATTTCGTTTTAAGGCTGTTTCAGATTGCTGCCATCTTTAAAAAAAAAACAAAACAGTACAGCGATGTCGATAATCTGCCCACTTTTTTCCACACGTCAACAACACCACTTCAGGGCAAAGTTTTACTTTGCCCTGAAGTGGTGTTGTTGACGTCTGAAGTGTCCAGAGGTTCATTTTCACTCTGTTGTGGCTCCTTCAGCGTGATTTGTTGTAGCAGTGTCAATAAAAGCATTCCTACTTGGCTTGCCAAGTGGGTCAACCCTCTTGGCAACACAGGTAGAGTGCCGGACTCTGAAGCCAGAGGTCGTGAGTTCGAATCCCCCGGTTGGATGTTGCCAGTTGGGGCTTGGTAATTGCCCATCCACTCGGTTACATATTCAACCACCCAAAAGGGGAAAAAAAAATCTCTTAAACTGGATTCATGCTGCACCTCCACTGTCCACATACGTGCAACCGGAAACCTCGTGTGATGAAATTTACGTCATTGTCTCCAGTCCGCTAGTGTCCGCAGTGCTCAACTACGGCCAATCACGTGCTGCCCAAATTTTGTGACTGCGCCGCCTGCCCACGACCTGAACGCGTTGACAGCACATGTGCAAGACTGAATGTCCCATTCATGAGGTGGCGATATTGACACAGTTTACAAAGACAAAGAAGACAACGAGGAACATGAATCCTTTTGCAGCGGCAGCAGCTTGAGTGAAGAAGAGCGCCGGAAAACGGTAATTCCTCCTTTTCCTTGAAATGAAACTATTGTTGTTGCTACAAAAAAAATATGCGTCGCTTGTGTGTTTATAGCCAGTGAACAAACTGGTGTGTTAGTGCATTTTCGCTACCCATAGGGCTGGGGAAAAACTACAAATAACAGTTGAGCGCATGCGTCAACCGCTTGGCCTGGTAGATTAAAAAAGTGAGCATGTACAACACTGCGTGCGCGATGGGCTCATCTAAAGTGCACGCGGTCCATAGCGGATCAGAGGGGAAATGCAGCATGAAAAAGGCTTTAATAGTCCCAGGAGTTGTATGTGCAATGGAAACTTCTAACGCCGGTAAACTGAGAGGGAGAGAGCGGACCAATGCAGCGCTCATTTACCTGCAGAAGTGTCTAGTTTGGGGGAAATGGCAAGCAGATATGCCAGCATATATTCAATATGATAAAAATTATGAAATAACAATGGTTTTAAATAACCCCACTCCCTCCCCATTTCATTTAGACCTTCTTCCTGGCCTGGTGAAATAACATACCAGACTAAATTAATTTAATATGTTAAAAGGACCAAAACCACCTCATGCCCCAGAGCACAGAAATGAGATAAAGACAAAAATAATGTGGTGAATCAGTATTTGTGGTTATATTATACTGCTGTAGCTGCTTATAATTTAGGGTTTACATTTTTAAATGTAATAAATGGAATTCATTACATGAGGACGGAGCTGAGGAAGATCAAGGCGAGGAAGGCGTCGGGACCGGACGGCATCAGCGCAAAGCTCCTCAAGTCCTGTGCAGACCAGCTGTGTGGGATTGTGACGTATATCTTCAACATGAGCCTGAAACTGGGGAGGGTACCACAGCTGTGGAAAACATCTTGTGTGGTACCTGTACCAAAAACTTCCCACCCCAAAGACCTGAACAGCTTCAGACCGGTGGCCTTGACGTCCCACTTGATGAAGACCCTGGAGAGACTGCTCCTTGCTCATCTCCGCCCCCTGGTGGAACCAGCGATGGATCCACTCCAGTTCGCCTACCAGCATGGCATTGGGGTGGAGGATGCGGTGATCTTCCTCCTTCACCGTTCTCTGTCCCACCTGGAGAAGCCCGGGAATATGGTGAGGATCATGTTCTTTGACTTCTCCAGTGCTTTCAACACCATCCAACCGATGATCCTGAAGGACAAGCTGCTGCGCGCAGGGGTGGACCAGCACCTGTCATCATGGATCCTGGACTACCTCACGAACCGGCCTCAGTTTGTGAGAACCCGGGACTGTGTTTCCGACACGATCATCAGTAGCACGGGGGCCCCCCAGGGAACGGTGCTGGCTCCCTTCTTGTTCACTCTTTATACTGCGGACTTCTCACACAACACAACACATTGCCATCTACAGAAGTTCTCTGATGACTCTGCGATCGTTGGTCTCATCTCCAGCGGAGATGAAGCTGAGTACAGAGGGCTTATCCAGGACTTTGTGGACTGGTGCCATCGGAACTGCCTCCAGATCAACGCGAGGAAAACTAAGGAGCTGGTGGTGGACTGCCGCAGGCATGGGCAGCCCCTCACAGCACCAGTAAATATACAGGGAACAGACATCGAGATGGTGACATCCTACAAGTACCTGGGTATTCATCTGAACAATAAACTAGACTGGTCACACAATACTGACGCACTCTACAAGAAGGGACAGCGCAGGCTGTTCCTGCTGAGGAGACTCAGGTCTTTTGGTGTACAAGGGGCGCTGCTGAAGTCATTCTATGACACGGTGGTGGCATCAGCCATCACTTTTGGAGTGGTCTGCTGGGGCAGTGGCATTACTGCAGCCGATAGGAAGAGACTGAACAAACTGATTAAGAAAGCTAGCTCTGTCCTGGGGCAGCGCCTTGACCCAGTGGAGGAGATAGGAGAGAGAAGGACGGTGGCTAAACTGTCATCTCTGCTGGAGTCCGAGTTCCACCCTATGCAGGACATACTGGATGCACTGAGGAGCTCATTTAGCAGCAGACTACATCATCCCAGGTGCACAACCGAGAGGTTTCGTAGGTCCTTCCTACCAACGGCTGTCAGACTGTACAACCTAAGCAGGGCTGCTCGCAGAGATAGCAAAAAGACGTAACAAACTAATAGTTTTTTTTTTTTTTTTTTTTTTTTTTGAATGCAAAAGATGCAATAGACTTACACAATGGTCCTCTCCGGCATACAACTAGGAACATACCGGTCGCTATGGAGGGTGAGAATATGTATGGGCACATAATCATACCATGTAGGATAACTAAATAGACGGTTATGCTGTTTCATCCCACCTAGCAACAATGCTCTGCACTGTGTGTGTTTATACTGTATATTTACATATTTATTCCATCTAGCTACAATGCTCTGCACTGGGTGTGTTTATATTTATATATCTATATATTTATTCCATCTAGCTACAATGCTCCGCACTGTGTTTTTATATATCTACATATTATTCCATCTAGCTACATTGCTCCGCACTGTGTGTGTTTATATACTTGCATATTTATTCCACCTAGCTGCAATGCTCCATACTGTGGGTGTTTATATATTTACATATTTATTCCATCTAGCTACAATGCTCTGCACTGTGTGTTCATATATTCATATATTTATTCCATCCAGCTACAATGCTCTGCACTGTGTGTCTGTGTGTGTGTGTGTGTATATATATATATTTTATAGTAATATGTACATATGTATATTAGCTGCTCTTGCTTGCTTGTTTTTTTCTTGCCTTCTGATTGTTGCTCTGAGTGTTGCTATCCCTGTGCTGTTGCAATCCTGGAATTTCCCCGTTGTGGGACTAATAAAGGCTTATCTTATCTTATCTTATTCCATATCTGGAATTTCCTCATTGTGGGACTAATAAAGGTTCATCTTATCTTACCTTAAATAGGTTGCATTAACCATAGCTAAATTGCTACATTCATAAGGCAATGTTTTCTGGACTATTCAGATGTTTTAAAAAAAATCTGCATAATTTTTAAAACTACAGGCTATGTAGTCTGCAGCACCAACTTCACTCTCATCTGCTTGTTACCATTCTTGATTAAATTTCTTTTCTTTTCTCATGTTTTTTAAACATCTTTTCATAAAGGTACACATTTCTTTAATATAAATTTTGAACTTTGTTGGTGACAAATTTGTGACCTTTTTCCTGCACAACTGTAACTTTTTACCCAAAGCTTCTAACCTTGTTTACTTACTCTGAAAGGGTGAAGAAATCAGAAGCAGCACCAGATTTAAATTAAGATTAGTCAATCAGTTGTTTTAATAATCAAAAGATCAGTTGAATCAAAATCTTCCTCCCAGCTGAAGGTTATAATTACATTTATAATAACTAGTTTGATATCTGTTATTTTAAAATGTTAACCTACTAAAACTGTGGTGGTTTCTGGTTTCCAACTACAGGGTGGCCTAGGATGAAGTCAAATTCCCAGCCTGGTGTGTGTGTGTGTGTGTGTGTTTCCTTTTTTTTCCTCTGTATACGTTATGAAAAAAAACAGAAAAAAATGTGCACTAAAGACAGACAGGAAAAAGTGAACGGAACGATTGATTTTTCCCTTTACACTTGCCTATGGAAAAAAATGGATCTAGTACCTGAAACACACAAAAGAAAATTGTAAATCTTATTTTATATATGTCTGCTTGTTTGTGATTTTCTTTTTTGTTTTCTTTTTTTTTTGGTTTTGTTGTTTTTAATGAAAGCGCTTTGAGTGGTCTTTGTGACTAGAAAAGCGCTATATAAGTGCAGGTTAGTTAGTAGTTAGTTAGTTTTATGTGAAAAATGAAAATGCTAAATAAAAATCAAAAAAAAAAATGCTATGGACTCCAACACTAAATCCACAATTAAAATGTGAATGTGGATGGAATTAAAAAAAAATATTTAGTGTATAATCAAGTAAATAAAATGATGGGTGATTATACATAAAAAAAAAAAAAATTCCCAGCCTGAATTTGTGTCCCAGTTCACCCCTCAGTGCACTTAAGATGTGGTGGTTTATATTATTTTCTGGTAATATTTGATATAGAATAAAAAGTTTGAAAGTCATTTTAAACTGCTCTTTTTAACCGGAGAAATTAGTTTTTGTTTTGTTTTTACTGAATATGTTGAACATAATTAATGCTAGCCTGTGAAACTGTCCTTTATAAATTTAAAAGAAAAAACTGTTCCATGATATCGTCAAAAATATCGTTAGCATGAAAATTCACAGAAATATTGTGATATCGTTTTTAGGCCATATTGACCACCCCTAGCAGTGGCATTATGGCAGCTGACAGGAAGAGACTGAACAGGTTGATCAAAGAAGCCAGCTCTGTTCTGGGGCACTGTCTCGACCCAGTGGAGGAGATAGGAGAGAGGAAGATGTTGCCTAAACTGTCATCTCTGCTGAAATCCAAGTCCCACCCCATGCGAGACACGCTGAATGCACTGAGGAGCTCATTTAGTGGCAGACTGCGGCATCCTAAGTGCTTGAGGGAGAGGTTCCACAGGTCCTTCCTACCTGCTGCTGTTAGACTTTATAATCTGCGCTGCTCGTAAAGACTCCACCTAACACAACTACTTTGCACAGTAGGGATCGTTCCCTTCCAGTACAGTACTAATACAATTACAATTATTATTGAAAGTGGCAATGATACTGTTCATTCAACTTTGAAAGACATTATCTAGATTTATATTTATATATTGGATCGTCACCTTATCGTGGTGGGGGGGTTTGCGTGCCCCAGTGATCCCAGGAGCTATGTTGTCCGGGGGCAATTTGCCTCTGATAGGGTCTCCCAAGACAAACTGGTCCTGGGTGAAGGGCCAGACTAAGAACGATCCAACAGACTCTCATGATAAATTGTATATCAAGGATTCAGTGTACCCCGCCCGGTATGGGGTTACCGGGGCCCCACCCTGGAGCCAGGCCTGGGGGAGGGGCTCGAAGGCTAGCATCTGGTGGCCGGGTTTCCACCCATGGGACCCGGCCGGGCTCAGCCCGAAGGAGTTACATGGGTCCGCCCTCCAG
This sequence comes from Pholidichthys leucotaenia, assembly GCA_020510985.1. NCBI lineage: Eukaryota > Metazoa > Chordata > Actinopteri > Cichliformes > Pholidichthyidae > Pholidichthys > Pholidichthys leucotaenia. The sequence continues at coordinate 169,345,397 of CM035836.1, forward strand.
TGGGCTCACCACCTGCAGGAGGGATCATGGGGGTCCAGTGCTATGTGGATTAGGTGGCGGTCAAAGGCGGAGACCTTGGCGGACTGATCCCAAGCTTTCTAAACTGGCTTTTGGTACATGGAATGTCACCTCTCTGGTGGGGAAGGAGCCTGAGCTGGTGTGCAAGGTTGAGCGATACCGGCTAGATATAGTCGGCCTCACCTCAACACACAGCTCTGGTTCCGGAACCAGTCTCCTGGAGAGGGGCTGGAGCTTGGCCTTTTCTGGAGTTGCCCCGGGCAAGAGGCGACGAGCAGGGGTGGGTATTCTTATATCGCCCCACCTTGCTGCCTCTATATTGGAGTTTTCCCCGGTGGACGAAAGGGTTGCTTCCCTGCGCCTTCGGGTTGGGAAACGGGTCCTGACCATCATTTGTGCCTATGCACCAAATGATGTTTCAGAGTACCCACCCTTTTTGGAGTCTGTGACTGGGGTGCTGGAGGGTACTCCTCCTGGAGACTCCATTGTCCTACTGGGGGACTTCAATGCGCACGTGGGCAACGACAGTGAAACCTGGAGGGGGGTGATTGGGAGGAACGGCCTGCCCGATCTGAACCCGAGTGGTGTTCAGTTATTGGACTTCTGTGCTAACCACAGTCTGTCCATAACGAACACCATGTTCAAGCATAAGGGTGTCCATATGTGCACCTGGCACCAGGACACCCTAGGTCGCAGGTCGATGATCGATTTTGTTATCGTATCATCAGACCTGCGACCGTATGTCTTGGACACCCGAGTAAAGAGAGGTGCAGAGCTGTCAACTGATCACCACCTGGTGGTGAGTTGGATCCGATGTCAGGGGAGGAAGCCATTCAGACCTGGTGGACCCAAACGTATAGTGAGGGTGTGCTGGGAGCGTCTGGCTGAGGCCCCTGTCCGGGAGGTCTTCAACTCCCACCTCCGGAAGAACTTCAACCACATTCCGAGGGAGTCTGGAGACATGGAGTCTGAATGGGCCATGTTCTCCACCTCTGTTGTTGAAACGGCGGCCCAGAGCTGCGGCCGCAAGGTGGTCGGTGCATCTCGTGGTGGCAACCCCCGAACCAAGTGGTGGACACCAGTGGTGAGGGGGGCCATTAAGCTGAAGAAGGAGTCCTATCAAGCTTGGTTGGCTTGTGGGACTCCCGAAGCAGCTGAGGTGTACTGGCAGGCCAAGCGGAGTGCAGCTCGGGTGGTTGCTGAAGCAAAAACGCGGGTATGGGAGGAGTTCGGTGAGGCCATGGAACAAGACTTTCGGTCGGCTTCAAAGAGATTCTGGCAAACTGTTCGGCGGCTCAGGAGGGGAAAGCAGCTCCCCGTCCACACTGTGTATGGTGCAGATGGGACACTGTTGACTTCAACTGGGGATATCGTCGGGCGGTGGAAGGAATACTTCGAGGATCTCCTCAATCCCACTGATACGCCTTCCACAGAGGAAGCAGGGTTTGGGGACGAGGGGGATGACTCGCCTATTACAGGGGCTGAGGTCGCCAAGGTGGTTAAAAATCTCCTTGGTGGCCGGGCCCCGGGGGTGGACGAGATTCGCCCTGAGTACCTCAAGGCCCTGGATGTTGTTGGGTTGTCATGGTTGACACGCCTCTGCAACATTGCGTGGAGGTCGGGGGCAGTGCCTTTGGCATGGCAAACCGGGGTGGTGGTTCCTCTCTTCAAAAAAGGGGACCGGAGGGTGTGCTCCAACTTTAGAGGGATCACACTCCTCAGCCTCCCTGGGAAGGTCTATGCCAAGGTACTGGAGAGGAGAGTCCGGCCATTGGTCGAACCTCGGATTCAGGAGGAGCAATGTGGTTTTCGTCCTGGCCGTGGCACATCGGACCAGCTCTTTACCCTCTCGAGAATTCTTGAGGGTTCGTGGGAGTTTGCCCAACCACTTTACATGTGTTTTGTGGACTTGGAGAAGGCATTTGACCGCGTCCCTCGTGGATTTTTGTGGGGGGTGCTTCGGGAGTATGGGGCATCGGGCTTGTTGTTACGAGCTATTCGGTCTCTGTACGACCGTTGTGAGAGTTTGGTTTGTATTGCCAACACTCGGTCGGAGTCATTCCCATTGAGAGTTGGACTCCGCCAGGGCTGCCCTTTGTCACCGATCCTGTTCATAATTTTTATGGCCAGGATTTCTAGGCACAGCCAGGGAATGGAGGGTGTCATGCTTGGTGACCACAGGATCTCATCTCTGTTGTTTGCAGATGATGTTGTCCTGTTGGCTTCATCCAGCAATGACCTACAGCTCTTGCTGGGGCGGTTTGCCGCTGAGTGTGAAGCGGCTGGGATGAGAATCAGCACCTCCAAGTCCGAGTCCATGGTCCTCAGCCGGAAAAAGGTGGATTGTCCTCTCCGGGTTGGGGACAGGCTCCTGCCCCAAGTGGAGGAGTTTAAGTATCTTGGGGTCTTGTTCACGAGTGAGGGGAAAATGGAGCGAGAGATCGACAGACTGATTGGAGCAGCATCTGCAGTGATGCGGACGTTGTACCGGTCTGTTGTGGTGAAGAGGGAGCTTAGTTCTAAGGCAACGCTGTCGATTTACCAGTCAATCTACGTTCCTACTCTCACCTATGGTCACGAGCTTTGGGTAATGACCGAAAGAACGAGATCGCGGATACAAGCGGCTGAAATGAGCTTTCTCCGTAGGATTGCTGGACTCACCCTCAGAGATAGGGTGAGGAGCTCAGTCATCCGGGAGAGGCTCAGAGAAGAACCGCTGCTCCTCCACATTGAAAGGCGTCAGTTGAGGTGGTATGGGCATCTGATTAGGATGCCTCCTGGACGCCTCCCACTTGAGGTGTTTCAGGTACGTCCCACTGGGAGGAGACCCCGGAGCAGACCCAGGACTCGGTGGAGAGACTATGTCTCCCAGCTGGTCTGGGAACGCCTTGGTATCCCCTCTGAAGAGCTGGAGCAGGTGGCTGGGGAGAGGGAGGTCTGGGCTTCTCTGCTTGAACTGCTGCCTCCGCGATCCGGACCTCCGGAAAAGCGGTAGAAGATGGATGGATGGATGGATATTGCAGGGTAATTTAACTTAACTGTAATGCTGTAGATGCCATTTAACTGCTATGGTCTTGCACTGTGTATATTGTTTTTATCCTCTTATTTATTATCTTATTTGTTATTGCTCTAAGTGCTGCTGTCTCTTTGCTGCTGCAACACTGTAATTTTCCCGTTGTAGAGCTAATAAAGGTTTATCTTATCTTACATTAAATCGTCTTTGGGTGTCACAAAAAGATGTCAGCTTCACTGACGTGAAGCTAGTCATACAATGGTAAAATGGACAATGGTAAACAAGAGTAAAACAAGTGGGGCAGTAGTGGCCTAATGATTAGGGATGTGGACTGTCGACTAGATGGTGACCGGATCAGAGCTGGGCAGGACAGATAGCATAGCAGTGTTTGCCCCACCCTTCTTAACACCACCGTAGTGCCCTTGAGCAAGGTCCCCAACCCCAACTGCTCTAGTGGAGCTGCTCAGTGGCCAGTGCACAGGTCAGACTGTGTTTGTACCAGGCAGCTTCAAGGTGTGAATGAGTAACTATGCAAGTGTTAACAGGGCATCCTTGAAAAAGAGAGGTTGCCTCCTATAAATAAAATGTTAAATAAAGATAAAGACTTTCATAATATACACAGACAAATAACTTGTTAACAACTAAGAAGCATAGCCTCACATGAAACCTAAACATCCAATGGATGGTAAGTTCATGCACAGTACATATTATTTAGTCATGTTTGCCTTGCTTTTCCACACATGTTCATACTTTATTTATGTATCTAGCACCACTATTGACTTCTATAGAAGCAAATACAAATATGAACCAAAATTACTTTGTTGACACCACTTGTATAAATCTATAATACAATAAAATTAATAAGCTACTCAATTTTATTTGCTATCACTCATTTTCATACTACTTAGGTCACTAGCTTTCCAATGACACCAAACAAACCCGGGCACCTTTTTGGTACCGATATAGTGTTTGGCTCATGGACTATATATAACAAAAAGAGCTGCATACAACCCACAGTTTTAGGTCAGAATCCGAAGGTGAACCTGTGTAGCAGGTGAAGGTGAACCTGTAAAGTTAATATACATGATCAAGATATCAGTTCAGTTACAGAATTCAAATACCTTGGCATTGTACTAGATCCTCAACTCAAATTTAATCTTCACATAAAGAAGATTTCTAAAACAGTAAAAAAAAAAAAAATTGAATTGCTTTTAATTAATTAGACATTACATACCACACCAAGCAGCCATACTGTATATGCATTCTATGGCTTTTTTGCATATATCATACTGTCTGACAGTTTGGGCTCAAGCAGCTCCTTCTACAATAAAACATAGGTTCATTATATAATCAAACTCTAAAAATTCTGGATAAAAAGCCCATTAGGTGGCATCATTGTTATATTCTAAAAAAATATAACCTACTGAGTTTTGAGAGTTTCATTGGCCTCTGTTTTCTGAAATTAATTTTCAAATGTTTCCATAAATCAGCGCCAGAGCCACTTGTTGGATTCATCCAAAGACAGGACAGCAGCAGAGCCACCAGGAGTTCTGTTAACAATAACTGTAAAATATCCCACCGCAGAACCACATTTGGACAAACAGCTTTCTCTATAAAGGGCAGTCATATCTGGAACACAATGCCAAATGAAATCAAAATAATAACGGATTTTAAAACACTTACTACAAAGGTTAAAAACTGGCTGAAAAGTAAACAAGAATGTACCCATGTATGAAATGATTGTCTGCAGGGTGTGAGTGAAGAAGGGAAGGCAAATGTGTAACAGCCATTTTACTGTAACAGGCAAATGTGAATCAGGTTTTTATATTGTGTATTTATAATTTTGTTTGCATTGATGTATGTGGATATTGTTTATACTGTTTTCATTTTGTTTTTTTCTTCATCTTTTTCTCTTTTTATGTTTCTTTTCTCTAAAGCCCATCCAGGGACAAGAGCTGCAAACTAACTTAATGCTATACACTCTCTGTGCAACACATCAGATTTTCTTTTTTGTCTATGTTTATTGCACTGTCCCTGACAAATAAACAAATAAATAAAATAAATAAATAAGCAAGTTTGGTGGCCCTAGCTTTACTCCTTCTATAGTAATATGACATAGGGAACGCTAACCTTGACCTTAAACCTTTTAACCCCAACCCGTAGTCACAGCTCAGGGTCACAGTGTGAACCTGTGTACCAAGTTTGGTAACAGTCACCGTGGCTTTACTTCTATAGCAATAATGCGAATGGAATGTTTATGTTGCCCTTTGACGTTTTAACCCCAAACCCATAGGAAAGTCAGGGTGTAAACCATCCAAGATTTGTCTTAAACACAGTTATTGTGTTTACGAAATTTAGTAAAACCTGACCTCTGACCTTGATTTCAAGGTTTTGTAATTATGACAATAATCATCCGATCAGAGCCAAATTGCAATATGCACATCATCAGGATACATCAAAACCCTGGCACCAAGTTTCAAAACAATCAGAACAAAACTGTAGGAGAAGATGATTTTAAAAAAGTGGAACAGACGGACGGATGGACGGCCTCATAATGTCCCTTTGGTCTTTGACCAGCGAGGGATAAAAACTTCTTCAACTTGCCCTTGAATGACATTTGATTCATATCACCTGACAAGCAGTCAGATCCATTTCATCCCAGTAACATAAAACTCCCCATAAGCAGAAATAATGTGAATCTTTATTGATCTCCTGAGTGTTATTTTTTTAGGCTCCACAGTGAGGATGAGGGTCTGCAGTGACTGCAGCTGATGGAGAGTTAGAGTCTTGATTAGAGACAGCAGCGTGCAGCAGATGCTCTCTGACACAAGGCCACAGACCAAAATCATCAGACTGAGGGGTGATCACCTGGTTCGCTGCTCTCCACCTGCTGCTCAAGAAGAGACGCATCTAATGAAGGAGTACAGGCCTGCTTTCCTTTCCTGAAATTTTGAGATCCAATATTCTGTCTGTTTGGGGGGGAATCCCTGGGGACAGAAGAGTATACACTCTGAATATTGTCACTTGAATGGAAATGATAATCAGGAAGACAGCTGACGGAAGACAGAAGCGTTGTCCATCATTTTTACTTACTCAAATCACATCTGACTGAGATTATGCAGGATTTCCAGTTTTACTTTTTTCTGCCTATTGGACTTATTTTTCCAGCAATCGTCTGTAAAATAAAGTAGTGTGATTTGCAGTTTGTTTGTATATTTTGAAATAATATAAGGAGCCAAAAATGGACAAAAGCTGACCCCAAAAATACACGAGAGAGACTGAAAGACAAGAAGAGTCATGTCACGTGGAGCACAGACAGACTCGCTTTTTTTTTTCCACACTAAATCTGGCAACACTTTTGGTGACTCTGTAAATGGGATCTGTTGGGCCTCGTTCACGCAATTCCAGTTTCACCAAAAACAGGAAAATAAAATCTGCGTTCACACAGCACCAACAAAGAAAATAAAAAAAATCCTCCACCACACAGAATGGCAAAAAGCTGAAGAATCCGCTGTAGTGTGCATTTCCAGGCTGGCAGGTGGTGGTGTGTTTTCCTGTTACAGCAATTGAGAGTCAAGCCCCCTCTACTTCCGCACATGGGACCTTAAACTGGAAAAAAATCTCCATTGAAATGAATGGCTAGAGCAAAATTATCTTGATCCCGATCAAATTTTGCCACAAGTTACACGTATGAAGTTTGTGAGTTTAAAAGATAATTTTCCATTTTTGAGGGAAAAAATGAATTTATTCCATTTTGGAATAAGGCTGTAACATAAAATGTAGGAAAAGTGAAGCGCTGTGAATACTTTCCGGATGCACTGTAAAATTAACGGGCTACTTACATTTTATTTAGAGCCCAAAAATCCAGGTGGGGAGCCACTACATCACACTTCCTTGTTGTCATCACGTGATCGCGATCAGTTCATCTCGGTCACTCTCAGGTCTTTCTCGAGATCTCACGTTATTTTGTATAATTCTCGCATGATCTTGTATTTCAAACTCTGTTCTCATCCATGCCGCTGCAAAACACAAACAGATTTGGTAGGGATGAATGCAAGGGTCCATCCGCACTGCAACTGCAACGTACTGCATCTGGAGTCAGTGTAAATCTTGGGTAAGTCTTGCTCACATTGCTGCACTCCACAAACACAGGAATAAAATTTCTAGATCAATTATTTAGAAGTGGGGCCTTTTGCAGTTTCAAAATCTGCTAAAATTTTAAGACTCTTGATGTGCGCCAAGCCTTAGTTAGAAGGAATAAGCTGAAGCCCTAAGATTCATGCTTCACCTTTAACCACCCTCAATTTCCCCTTTCTTCTCTGGCATGTCGTAGGAATTAAGTAACCTTGACTGTATCCTTGAAGATCTTCCAGCTACGAAGATGCTTCTCTGCAGCTCACTTCTGTGCCAATGGGAAACAAACACACTTACAACAAGATCAATATTATTGTTACAAACAATTTGCCTCCACTTCTTCCTAAGCCCTGTGGCAGGTGCTATGTAAGGCAGTGTGCTATGAGCCTACGACTGCTCAGGTATCTGGGTTAACAGATTTAGCCGTAGCTCGGCCTGACCCAGTCTTTGTGTGGAGGAGACAGACATCTCCTTGCCTCACTCACACGATTATGTAACAGCAGTCTGTGGGCGTCCGCCTCTTAGTCTGCTCCAACAACCAACGGCAGACTAAAGGATACAACCAGGGCTAAATGTGAGCACCCGCCTGCCACCCAAAACCCTTGTAGAAACTGGCAATGGCCTGGATCTTGATCATTATTCCTAGCCATTTTGGCATGTAGGATACGCTCTTATGCAATCGTTGCAAAAACACATTTCATAATAAACCTAATCTAGGGGTCAGCCTTTAAATCTTTGGATGTTTTTCACTAAGATCAAATCAATGACAAACATTAGAAAAAACATCTGAACAAATCTTGTAGCTACTAAATTAATCAGCAAATGCTGAGTTTTTCTTAAATTCTGAAAAAATGTTTGTTTTGGACATATGGGGTTTGTGCCCGACAGAGGCAATATAGAGCATTGCTACAGATGCTGTGAAGTCTTTTTAAAATTGAAGGCCTGAATGCTCAAAAATAACACACTAGCCATTTGTAGTTTTCAAATAATTTCAAAAACAATTTCAAATAGCAGATTAGGGGGGAGGATGTGGAGCTAGTTGAGGACTACAAATACCTGGGTGTAATGATCAGCACCGGACTGGACTGGAAATCCAACACCGATGCTGCGTACAAGAAGGGGATGAGCAGACTCGTGCACAACAGGATGTTGGAGCTTTTCTACCAGGCCGTTGTCGCCAGCGCCATCTTCTTTGCTGCTGTCTGTTGGGGTAGCAGTATCAGAGCCAGCGACACCGACAGACTTGACAAGATTATCAAGAAGGCTGGCTCTGTGACTGGTCTCAGGCCAGATACCTTTGAGACTGTGGTGGAGAGGAGCACACTAAACAAACTGCGATCCATCATGGGCAATCCTGATCACCCCCTCCACCACACACTGGACAGACAGCGGAGCACTTTCTCCAGCAGACTGCTACAGCTTTGCAGCCAAATTGTTAGGTACAGGAAATCTTTCCTGCCACATGCCATTTCACTGTACAATAACTCACTCTGATGTTGAATTCTGGTCATAACTATGCTGCCATACTGCACCTTGCAGTCTAATTGGTACCTCACATTTCACCCTGCACCTGATAGTCCTGCATTGTACAGCGGGTATGATTCATGTAACTATACAGGTTATCACCTATTCATCTATGGTGTATATAAGTTATTTAGGCAGGTTTTTTTCTTTCCATGAGTAAACCTTTTGTCTGTTATGCTGTGTGTTTCTATCATTTTGGTCGTCTACTGTCATGTTGCTGTTACAATGTAATTTCCCAGTTTGGGATCTATAAAGCACATCTATCTATCTGTCTATCTAAATAATTCACCAGGTGTCAGCACTGCACCAAAAGGGCCTGGGCAGATCACTCTATAAGACTGGCTTTATGTATTGGGAGTCTATGATGCACCCATGCATGCATTGGACAAGGCTGCTTCATTTGCATCTGCTGTTGGACCAACCATTTGACACATGCACATAACCATCATCTGCAGTTTTACCCCAGCCCGAGAGGTAGCTCAAATGCACTGATGGGCCAGCTTGTTCACCGGCTATACAAATGAAAAGAAAAAAAAGAGCCACATGTATTTTAGCAACGACAATGGCGACTTTACACAGGCGAGAAAAGGAACTCCTGTGTTTATGACTTTTACCGCTAATCGTCTTTTGTTCTGTCTTTAGTCTTGTCACTTTTTTTCTTCTTCTTCCCTTTCATCTTTGTATGCTGTGCCAGTGACGCCACCCTTTGAGCAACAGGTTGGAACATATACAGGCAAAACAGTAAACAACACAGTTTTAAGAAAATTTTGGATGCATCCACACAACCACAGAGGGACCCTGCGGAGTCTAGTGGACTGTAGAGGTTGACAAAATTTACATCACACAGGCCTCACACTCGAGCAGACACGCAAATCATAAAGCCAGCTTGAAGACTTAGTTATAGTTGCCACACTGGCTGTTTTTCCACATGTTGTTAAATGGCCCACCCAGCTGCACTGTGTGGCCAGGTTACAAAAATAAAGAAGTGCACTACCAGCCAAACCAATGACAAAGTGCGTCGCACACCATTGGATGCGAAGTCACTTTTGCCCACACAAAAGATGGCAGCGTCACCAAACTGATTTGAACACAAAGACTCAAACAAAACCAAGAGAAAGAACACAAAGGTGTTCATTTCAGTGTTGCTTTGATGGATGAATAGTTAAAAGGTGAAATATATTAGATTTCTACATGAGAACACAAGTACCACTTGCATACAAGGTCACATGCAGTTGTTCACAGAGGGCGCCACGCAAACCCTTTGGAAACTGGAAGATGACAAAATTTATGTCACACAGGTCTTGGACATGCTACTATAAATCCAGCTTAAACACTGCCGAGGCCTGTGACACTAACAATTCACCCTCCAGGTGAAACAGCAGTATTACAACAAATCCTTATCAGCCCTAACCGCATTGTCTATATACATGATGGTCGTGCATGTTGATTGGTTATGTACACGACATGGCTTGTGCATGTTGATTGGTTAGGATTAGAGTTGGGTGTTGTGCCTATTACAAATAATGTACACAACGAGAAAAAGATCTGTTGTTCACATACAGTGCAATATACACAATGTTGTGTACAAAAGATCTTTATATACATGATGTCGTGTATATAGCCCTTTCTAGCCGTAACAGTAATTTCAGTACAGCGCTCTGTAATACAGTACATTGGCATCTTTGGCATAACATCATAACTGCAGTTTATAAAACACTAACTACAATTTTAAGTCATTTTTCAATATTTAAAAGAGAAAAAAAACCCAGTTGTTTCAGACAAAAGGTTGTTCTTGTAATGGGATGTATGATAGAACCCACACTGGCTGAACACTAAATCTGGCTAACTGGGACCAGAGAGAAAAACAATAGTTTCAATGTGAAAGTGATCATGCTCTGGTCATTACTCCTAGAAAGAAACAATGCTGCATATTTTCTTCAGGTGACAAAAGACGAGTCCAATTTTGCTCCATTTCATTCAGTCTGGGTTGGCTGACCTTTAACAGTCAGCTCTTACAGACAAATGTGACAGGATTTTGACAAAGTGGAAAGGTGTTAGGCATTTTAAAACTTAGTTTCCAACTAGCTTAAATTTACTTCTAATTTAGAAGCTGATATTATAACCAAAAATACAGGTACAATAAAATGTTAGATTTTAAAGATATTATTGCCCATACAACTCAAACTCAAAGACAATCAGCACTTTAATATTGAGATGCAGTATGTTTAAAGGGAGTTCTGTGCTGTAAAAGTGAACAAAAGTCAGGGCCCTGATAATATATGTGGGCGCTTGGTAAAGTCCTGTGCACATGAACTGAGTCCTGTATTTCACTACATTTTTAATAAGTCCTTACAGACACATGTGCCTAAGATCTGGAAAGATGCTGTGGTTGTCCCTGTTCCAAAATCCAGCTGTCCTCAAACGGTAAATGATTTTAGACCAGTTGCTTTGACTTCAATTTTAATGAAAATTTTTGAAAAACTGGTCAGATTTGAGGTCCTAAAGCAGACTGAACATGCATTGGATCCTTTGCAGTTTGCCTATAGGCCTCACAGAGGAGTGGAGGATGCCACTGTCACTCTGTTTAACATGCTTTTTGAACATCTGGATTTTAATGGGACACACGCCAGGCTTTTATTTGTGGACTTTTCTTCCGCCTTTAATACAATCCAACCTCATATTTTAGTTGAAACGCTCCTGCAACAATTTGATTTGAGTAATAATCTGGTGAGTTGGATTCTGGATTTTTTAACCAACAGGACACAGAGAGTAAGGGTCAATGGTACACTTTGTCTGACCAAAAGTGTTCTTCTACTGGCTCTCCGCAGGGGGGGGTGTTGTCACCACTACTCTTCATCCTGTACACAAACATGTGTCGGAGCAGACGTGACAACAGACACATTATAAAGTATGCTGATGATTCAGTTGTTGTCAGTCTCCTCCAGGATGGTGAGAGTGGCCACGGCCCAGTAGTTGATGATTTTGTTCACTGGTGTGAGGATTCCTACCTGCAGCTGAATACGACAAAAACTAAAGACATGATTATTGACTTTAGGAGGAAAACTCCCAGGCACAAAGTCACTGTACTAAAAGGCCAGACCACTGAATGTGTATAATCCTACAAATATCTTGGGACGATTACTGATAGTAATTTAAACTTTGAAGAGAACTGTGAAAGGGTGTGCAAAAAGGGTCAGCAACATTTGCATTGTTTAAGGAAACTTGCGTGCTTCCAAACTGACCGAACCAAAATGACAATGTTTTATCGGGCTTTTATTGAATCTGTTTTATCCTTTTCTTTAGTGTCATGGTTTGGTCAGATAAAACTGAAACAGAGGAAATCCTTGGATTAGGTAGTTAGATGGTCCAGTCGTTTGCTTGGTGAGTCACAGCTGAGCCTGACATCCCTGTACACCAGACAGGTACAGAGGATTGCTACCTCCATTTTAAATGATGACTCCCACCCTTTGTACTGCCACTTTCAGCTTCTTCCCTCCAGACGGAGGTTTGCTGTCCCAAAAAGTAAAACCCAGCGCTACAAAAACAGCTTTGTTCCTGCTGCTGTTAAAGAGTTGAACAAGATGTAACAATATATTGCACATAATTTAGTTACCTATTTATTAATTTTATTTTATATTTACTTATTTTTGTAGGTTTTTTTATTTGGGTTCTAAACCTTTTATTGGGTTTTAGACTTTTGAGTTTTTAACCTCTTTGACTAGTCTTTAACTTTTTAATATGACCCTTCTCTCTTATCTCCTTGTTTTTTTTCTCTTACCTCTTTGTCCTATGTCCTGATTGGTGGAGCCTTGAGTACTTTTACCATGCTTATAGTCAGCTTCATGTGTGCCTGTGTTTGTGTTCATGTTAAATGTAATTGTGGTTTGTAAATATGGATGTCACCAGACTGCAAAACAAATCTACCTACGGGTACAAATAAAGTAACCTGAACCTGAACCTTAGCGTCGCTGTCCATGAGGCAAACTTGATTCCGCATCAGAGTAAAGCACAAGCTTATTTAAGTACTTTAAACAAGGAAAAAAGCAGAATAGGTATGTAAGCAGTGGAGGCATTTATTGTGGTTTTAACCTGCTGGTAACGGGAACAATAATGACTCGCTTAGCAAACAGATGTGGTTCGGCTTCATATGCAGGCCAATTGAGGGAAAGGCACGGGTGACTGAATTGCTGAGGGTTTACTTCACCAACCACTACAATATTAGCTAATTTATGTTCATTATTATGTACCTGGCGGGCGGCGGGGTGGCGGAGTGGTTAGCACTGCGGCAGCACAGCAACTCACCCTTGGCCGGGGGATCGTGGGTTTGATCCCAGCCCCCGACCAACAGTGATCTGTGTGGAGTTTGCATGTTCTCCCTGTGTCTGCGTGGGTTTACTCCAGGATTTCTCCGGTTTCCTCCCACATGCCCAAAACATGCAAGTTAGGTTAATTGGCATCAAACTGGGGATTCTAAATTGTCCTTAGGTATGAGTGTGAGAGTGAATGGTTGTCTGTCTCTCTAAGTGTTGACCCTGCAATGGACTGGCGATCTGTCCAGGGTGTACCCTGCCTCTCGCCCAAAGATGCTGGGATAGGCTCCAGCCCCTCCGCGACCCGAAAAGGATTAAGCAGAAGAAGATGAATGAATATTATGTACCTGGCAAGTTAAAATTACCTTAATTCACGAAGTCAGTGACTTAAATCCATCAACATCCTCCAGCCTTCAGACAAACTAAACCTGCCAACATTTGGATTTCAAAATAAGGGAGGTTTTCCTGTTGTCTGGATGGTGAGGAGAGTTCTAAAAAAACTGTAAAAATATAGAAATACAGTCATGTGAAAAAATTAGGACACCCCAATAAATATTAAGTTCTTTACTAATAAATGTTCACAGATCAATGTCTAACCTAGTTTTTGTTTTTATTTGCATTTTTTTAACATTTATTTTAGCCATTTTAAGTAGGAATAAATGTGGAGGTGTCCTAAAAAAGATGGGGGGTATCCTTATTTATTCCTTACTATTTGTTTAGAATTACATTTTACAGAAAATTTGAAAAAAGTCTTTAATTCATTTTTAATTGTTTAGTTGTATTACATGAATCTCCCAGTATTTTTAACATTGATATTAAATATCCATATGTCCAAATATGTTAAAAAAAAAAACCACACAGGCTTACAGCCGTGGACAAAATTGTTGGTACCCCTCTGTTAATGAAAGAAAAACCCACAATGGTCACAGAAATAACTTGAATCTGACAAAAGTGGTAATAAATAAAAATTCTATGAAAATTAACCAATGAAAATCAGACAATGCTTTTGAATTGTGGTTCAACAGAATTACTTTAAAAAAACAAACACATGAAACAGGCCTGGACAAAAATGATGGTACCCCTAGAAAAGATTGAAAATAATGTGACCATAGGGACATGTTCAACCAAGATGTGTCCTCTAATTAACATCACAGGTGTCTACAAACTTGTAATCAGTCAGTCGGCCTATTTAAAAGGTGACAAGTAGTCACTGTGCTGTTTGGTGACATGGTGTTTACCACACTAAACATGGACCAGAGGAAGCAAAGGAGAGAATTGTCTCAGGAGATTAGAAAGAAAATTATAGACAAGCATGTTAAAGGTAAAGGCTATAAGACCATCTCCAAGCAGCTTGATGCTCCTGTGACTACAGCTGCACATATTATTCAGAAATTTAAGATCCACGGGACTGTAGCCAACCTCCCTGGACGTGGCCGCAGGAGGAGACGGATAATACGAATGGTAACAAAAGAGCTCAGAACAACCTCTAAACACATTCATGGTGAACTCCAAGGTCAAGGTACATCAGTGTCAGATCGCACCATCCATCATTGTTTGAGCCAAAGTGGACTTCATGGGAGACGACCAAGGAGGACACTCCTGTTGAAAACAAATCATAAAAAAGCCAGACTGGAATTTGCCAAACTGCATGTTGACAAGCCACAAAGCTTCTGGGAGAATGTCTTATGGTCAGATGAGACAAAACTGGAACTTTTTGGCAAGGCACATCAGCTCTATGTTCACAGACGCAAAAATGAAGCATACCAAGAAAAGAACACTGTCCCTACTGTCAAACGTGGAGGAGGTTCTGTTATGTTCTGGGGCTGCTTTGCTGCATCTGGCACAGGGTGTCTTGAATCTGTGCAGGGTACAATGAAATCTCAAGACTATCAAGGTATTCTACAGAGAAATGTGCTGCCCAGTGTCAGACAGCTTGGTCTCAGTCGCAGGTCATGGGTCTTGCAACAGGATAATGACCCAAAACATACAGCTAAAAACACCCAAGAATGGCTAAGAGCGAAACATTGGACTATTCTAAAGTGGCCTTCTATAAGCCCTGACCTAAATCCTATTGAACATCTGTGGAAGGACCTGAAACATGCTGTCTGGAGAAGGCACCCTTCAAACCTGAGACAACTGGAGCAGTTTGCTCATGAGGAGTGGGCCAAAATACCTGCTGAGAGGTGCAGAAGTCTCAATGACAGTTACAGAAATCGTTTGATTGCAGTGATTGCCTCAAAAGGTTGTGCAACAAAATATTAAGTTAAGGGTACCATCATTTTTGTCCAGGCCTGTTTCATGAGTTTGTTTTTTTAAAATAATTCTGTTGAACCACAATTCAAAAGCATTGTTTGATTTTTCATTGGTTAATTTTCATGGAATTTTTATTTATTACCACTTTTGTCAGATTCAAGTTATTTCTGTGACCATTGTGGGTTTTTCTTTCATTAACAGAGGGGTACCAACAATTTTGTCCATGTGTGTATACAGGGTGTCCTAATTTTTTTACATGACTGTACTATAACAGAAATAACAGCATATTTTGTCATTTTATTTAATTTACTTCATTAAATATAATTTTATTCATAATTATATTACTTTGAAATCAGAGTTAAATTATTGTTCTGTTCTGGCTCTGTAAAATTATGGTCAAAAGTTTAAACTGTATGAGAAACAAAAGTCAAAATTTTACCACAATCTTTCAAATTTCTAAAAAAAACAAACATACAAACTAATTTTATTTAAAAAAAAGACAAAAATTAGCCATAAAATAATCCACAAATTTATAATAAAGTCTCAAATGTACAAAAAGTCATAAATTTACAAGAAGAAAATACAAATTTGAGGAAAATGGTTTCAAATTTAGATAAATTTACACAGAAAAGTAGAAAACTATAAGAAAACTGTTATAAATTTTGGAGGAAAACCTCAAACCTTCAAGACTGTAGTCATTATTCAAGTTTTTATTTAAGTGGGTGCTTTCTGTATCCTTACTTAACTACTTATCCTTACTTAACTGTATGTCAGGTCAGGCACTGATTTGCTTGCTACCGGATAACCATGAAAACCAGTACTACCTCTCTCATGGGTCGGGCCGTCGGTGACTCAACCGGCAACCCCACCCTTCCGAGGGCGTGGAGGGTGAAACTGGGCATCCTGGCAGAAGTCGCACATGGAGGAATCTGGCTAAGGCCAAGACGGATAATTTTTTTCACACATAAGGAGTTGTTCAGAACTCTTTATACAAAGATACAGAGTGAAGATAATCAAGTCAGTGGCGGTAATGCACCTGTGGGCTGCTTGCCAACTGCCAATCAAATCTAAAAGAAGAAGAAGAAGAACTAAAAACAATATCTGTCACAGGTCTGTGGGGGGCCACTCCCAGTTACACGGGGTGAGACTGGACATCCTGGCAGATAAGCACATCTGTCGCAAGGTCTGTGGTGGATGTCATATGTGTAAATATGGATGTCACCAGACTGCAAAACAAATCTACCTATGGGTACAAATAAAGTAACCTGAACCTGAACCTGACTTCTGCCAGCCGGTGCATCGTGACATGCACTACACAAAGAGCAGAGATAAACAAACCTATCATCTGGTCAGTCACTGCAACAGATACTGGAGTCAGTTTGTCTTGGCCTGTGCTTGCCACTGATAATACCTCTATCTGTCAAGAATGTGCCGCTAGTCCAGCAAAAGCTAGCGGTACTCAAATACTTTGCAAGCAGTTTCATGAAATGGTCAGTCAAAAAGCAACTCATACTGGCTCAGATGTTGCTCGGGTTAACAAGGTCAGGAGTTCCTAGCAGCGGAAGGTGAAGGACAGAGCTGCGTGGAGGAATCTGATCAGACCTAAATGAAACAGTCATTGTCACCCCCGACAGACTGCTATGACATGACTTAACTAGAAATTTTTGGGCGTCTACTTTTAATTATTAAGTTCATAAGATAACACTGCTTTTACATGAGTAGAATTTCTGGCTACTATACCCACCTCTGATCATATAATTTAAGTATGTGTGAGTTAATTACTATTATGAATGTTTTTCCCCCTTTCTCTTTCTCAATGGAAAAAAGAAACACTAGAATAAAAATACAAAAAAATACACATTTTTTGTCATTTATGTAAATCATGACAAAAAATCATGCAGGACAAAACATGATTCTTGGTATTTTCTAACCTGCTTCTATACCAATAGACAGAGAGAGAACCTGAATAACAGCTCAGAGAGGGAAAAAATGAGACAGAAGAGAAGAGCCAAGGAGGGGAAAGTGTTCAGGCAGAGGGTGCAAGACAGGAAGAAGAGAACCAGTAAAAAGTCTAAACACAGGATGCGTGGGTGGAACCCCAACTGGCCCAATATTCCAAGATTCAAGCCTTGGTTGTCCCCCACAGGGGGGGGGGGACTGAAAAGTTCATAGGCTTAAAAGTTCACAGTGGTCAAATTTGACCAAATGTCATTTATTTTTCAACATAGTCTTCCCTTGGGTCAACACACTTCTTCCATCGGTGTTGCAGTGCTTGGATCCCTGCCATTGAAAAAGAAATATTTGGTCAAATTTGACCACTATGAACTTTTCAGCCTATGAACTTTTCAGCCCCCCCCCCCAATACAATACTTCAAATAGTAAGTTCCATATGCAAAGTTACTGTTTCATGTATTTTCTGCCCCCCCCCCCCCCCCAGCAAAAATATGTTGTCACTGCGCCAAGGTCTTTAAGCCAGAGGAAACACTGGTCAGACTCAACTTTTGTGTAAAAAATACTGCACACTTTAGATTTTTAAGAGGTAAATAATCTGTAACGGCAGGACAGATGTATGCTTTATTTAGAAACGGTTATTTGTACCCATTAAACTAACTATATTGAGTGCAAATACAGATATTTATTGTTGAAATACATGCAAAAAAAATAGAGTGCAATAAACTGCTTCATCCCCCATCTTAATGTTTATTTTCCAAATTTCTCTGCAGCCTAGTGGACATCAGTAGACAGAACTGTCCTGATGCCAGTGGGTGCTCTTCGATGAAACGGTGCTGATTTTCAGACAGGCGATGCATGTCATGTCAGAGGCTTTTTATATGAGAGGCTCTATCGGGCAGAGAAGCTCCATAAGGGATGGTCAATCACTTACTTTCAGTGGGTGCAATTAAAGCAGAAAAGGTTTACTGGCATGGACTCAGCTCAACAACAACCTGGTACAGTGTCTTATAACCTCATTGTGTTGCCTGGCTGGACACACTGTCATTTAAAGGACACGTGTGGCTCAGTTAGCAGAGGCCCAAGTTCTGCCATGTTGTTGACAAACATCACTGAGTGGCTGACTGCAGAGGAAGGAGATAAATGTACATGAATAAATCTGTATGGGCTGTTATGACCTTTGGGGAGACCTTGGTCACCAGAGCGCATGTAATAGAAATAAAAATAACAACTTGTGTCTAATTAACTACAATTTAACTGAAAAAGAAAGCCCCTATAAGGAAATTCCAGGCAGTGTTTCAAATATGTAAAGATCTGGGTGACAAATGATCCCATTATCTTTTTCTGTGCGCCTTTCCCCTATGATGACAGTGAAAAGTCTCCATCAGTGGGGCAAATTACCAGTTGGTCAGAGCAGTCAGAATACCTCCATGTTGTAATACGTGACACACTTTTCTACTTATTACTATAATCCATCCGATATTCCTATACATCATCTTATTTGACATGCAAAACATCAACATAAAATCACAAGATCCCTAGCACCATCTCACAAAATAGTTTTTTAATCTCTAAATGAACAGTATCTAAATTTAAAAAAGAAAATGCAATACCTTCAAACAGTGAAACCTCTGTTCAATTTATCTTTTTGCTGACTATCCGGCTGCAACAATTGCATGTAATGCAAATATCAAAATATCTTCTGATCTGTCAGAAGACGGCAGTGCAACAGTTAAATCAACTGTCCTGCCAATGAGTGAAAAAAGAATGCAAGAAAGAGAGCATAAACCAAGTACATTACCCAGTAATAATTAATGAGTGACAGCACAGAGCTGCTCTGTTGACACCTGTAAGGTCGAAAATGCGTTAGCTGGAACTAATGTGTGCTGTAATGTTGCAGACTGACAAAGATGACACTCTTTCTCTTAGCAAATTATATATAAATTACCCTGGTACACATATCACACTGGTCTATTCACACAGTTTCTCTGTTAGCCCGGTTAGGTGTGAGCGCTGCAGTGTTATTAGCCATTACACAGGCACAGGCTCATTCAAAACGGAACCAAACTGAGCTGTAGCAAACATAAAATAAGCACCAGTGACAGAATAAACTACAGCGGGACAAAGCTTTCGTAGCACCTTTCAAAAAGGCTAACCATTCTCTAGCCTATACTGCTAGCTGCTGATTAGCATGGCTAACTGGCGCTACCAAGGCAACACAAACGGTTATCGTTAGTAAAGAGACCTGCTGTTTATCACACCGACACACACACACATATGGCTATTTATCAGTCTGCACAGCCCTGTTCTACTCCCTGACTGGGTGCATTTACACCTGAGCACACCCGCAGACAGCAGCCACTGTCAGCCCGTGTGAATCCACCTGACAAGAGAAGCCCCTCACTGCGGACCGAGGCAGACCCCCGGCATGGCCCACCAGCACCGCTCCCCGCATTCCCGCTTCTCCACTCCCGCAGGGGAGACACAGTAGGCCCGCTGCTGCTGCCGTTTACCTTCTTGTCAATACGGACCGTGAAGACATCCCGGTCCCTCAGCGGCTCCTTGCTCAGCACTAGGCCGTGGTTGAACTCCTGGACGGGCTGGTTGCGCCGGGCGGTCCGATTGGAGTTGGACAGGCCGATCAGCTTTCCGCTCCGCGGATGCAGCTCCGCCATCTTCAATGGGCGGCCAGTGTTCACGACACCTGGGCTTTGCAACAGTGGAGTTGGCTGACGGCACCTTTCAAACTTGGACTTCTGTGTGATTGTGTAGATTTTTGTATTCATGAATGGATGAGGGCAGAGTTGTAAAACATGATGCAGTCACCTCTAATTATCAGCAATGTGAAATTTGGTATCCCTCATAAAAGGTATATTTGATATTAATATTCTTTTCGTAGGGAAATTTTATATTCATGTAGGCTTCAGTTATTTTAAGACCAGATACTAGTTTATTCACTGGAAAGGACGAAATTATTCTTTTTACTAAACCAACGAAGCTAGGAAACGATGAGAAAGGCTTAAAATGATATTCTCTCTTAGAAATGTTTAAGTTAACATAGTAGTTCTCTGGTTTTTGTCCAGTGTTTGTTGCACGAATTGAATCATTCTCTTGCGCTGTGCTGTGGTTTTCTCAATCTAAATACATTAATGTTTCAGCTTTAAAAATTCATAATTTTAATCAAATTCATATATACAATTGTAAAACATTAAGAATAAGACCATAACGAATTACTTTTCATAACTGATCAATCGCTAACAGACTTTTCTTATTATCTGTATATTTTAGAGACTCAGAATGGTCTCTTACAAATAATTTAAAAGCATGAGTAACTTTGACACTGGCATTTCCATCCATCCATCCATCCATCCATCTTCTACCGCTTTTCCGAAGGTCCGGGTCGCGGAGGCAGCAGTTCAAGCAGAGAAGCCCAGACTTCCCTCTCCCCAGCCACCTGCTCCAGCTCTTCAGAGAGGACACCAAGGCGTTCCCAGACCAGCTGGGAGACATAGTCTCTCCACCGAGTCCTGGGTCTGCCCCGGGGTCTCCTCCCAGTGGGACGTGCCTGAAACACCTCAAGTGGGAGATGTCCAGGAGGCATCCTAATCAGATGCCCATACCACCTTATCTGACTCCTTTCAATGTGGAGGAGCAGCGGTTCTACTCTGAGCCTCTCCCGGATAACTGAGCTCCTCACCCTATCTCTGAGGGTGAGTCCAGCAATCCTACGGAGAAAGCTCATTTCAGCCGCTTGTATCCGCGATCTTGTTCTTTCGGTCATTACCCAAAGCTTGTGACCATAGACGAGAGTAGGAACGTAGATTGACTGGTAAATCGACAGCTTTGCCTTAGAACTCAGCTCCCTCTTCACCACAACAGACCGGTACAACGTCCGCATCACTGCAGATGCTGCTTCAATCCGTCTGTCAATCTCTCGCTCCATTTTCCCCTCACTCGTGAATAAGACCCCAAGATACTTAAACTCCACCACTTGGGGCAGGAGCCTGTCCCCAACCCAGAGAGGACAATCCATCTTTTTCCGGCTGAGGACCATGGACTCGGACTTGGAGGTGCTGATTCTCATCCCAGCCGCTTCACACTCAGCGGCAAACCATCCCAGCAAGAGCTGTAGGTCATTGCTGGATGAAGCCAACAGGACAACATCATCTGCAAACAACAGAGATGAGATCCTGTGGTCACCAAGCATGACACCCTCCATTCCCTGGCTGCACCTAGAAATCCTGTCCATAAAAATTATGAACAGGATCGGTGACAAAGGGCAGCCCTGGTGGAGTCCAGCTCTCACTGGGAATGACTCCGACCGAGTGTTGGCAATACGAACCAAACTCTCACAATGGTCGTACAGAGACCGAATAGCTCGTAACAACAAGCCCGATTTCATCAGTATGTCTCCTGCCCAACCAGGCGAAAAAAGACATTGGACCTGTGCTATGGATCCATAGAGAGGGCCTATAAATCACTCCCCCTTCCTCCTTTAGGATCATCAGATCACAACTGTGTTCATTTGCTGCCCACATATAAAACTGCTCTCAGAAGAGGCAAGGTGGAGACCAGAGACATTGATGTGTGGACAGAAGATTCAGAGCACAGCCTCCAGGAATGCTTTGACTGTACAGACTGGAAGATGTTCATAATGGCCTGCGGGGATGATTTGGACTCTCTGGCTGAGCTCACATGCTCATACATGGCTTACTGTCAAAATAAGATTGTTCCATGTAAACGTGTCAAAATATACCCCAACAACAAACCATGGGTTACTAAATCAGTTAAATCCTGCTTACAGAGGAAAGCTCTTGCCTTTAAACAGGGGTCTGTTTCTGAACTACAGGTTGCCACCAAGGAGCTGAAGGCTGAAATTTTAAGAGCAAAACAGAATTATAAATCAGAATTGGAAAGCAAGATGGCAGCAAATAAACTGGGTTCGGCCTGGGCCAGTATGAAAACTATTGCAGGCCTTCAGAGCACAGAGCGCAGTAATCGTGTGTTTTTAGATGGTTTTAGTTCAGACACAGAGCTGGCTAATGCTCTTAATTGTTTTTATGGTCGTTTTGACTCCTTTGATTTTAGCACAGAAATCCAAGATTTGAAACAGAAACTCAAAGACAATCAGCACTTTAATATTGAGATGCAGGATGTTGAAAGGGAGTTCCGCGCTGTAAAAGTGAACAAAAGTCAGGGCCCTGATAATATATGTGGGCGCTTGGTAAAGTCCTGTGCACATGAACTGAGTCCTATATTTCATTACATTTTCAATAAGTCCTTACAGACACAACATGTGCCTAAGATCTGGAAAGATGCCGTGGTTGTTCCCGTTCCAAAATCCAGCTGTCCTAAAACGGTAAATGACTTTAGACCAGTTGCTTTGACTTCAATTTTAATGAAAATTTTTGAAAAACTGGTCAGATGTGAGGTCCTAAGGCAGACTGAACATGCATTGGATCCTCTGCAGTTTGCCTATAGGCCTCACAGAGGAGTGGAGGATGCCACTGTCACTCTGTTTGACATGCTTTTTAAACATCTGGATTTTAATGGGACACACGCCAGGCTTTTATTTGTGGACTTTTCTTCTGCCTTTAATACAATCCAACCTCATATTTTAGTTGAAAGGCTCCTGCAACAATTTGATTTAAGCAATAATCTGGTGGGTTGGATTCTGGATTTCTTAACCAACAGGACGCAGAGAGTAAGGGTCAATGGCACATTGTCTGACCTAAAGTGCTCTTCTACTGGCTCCCCTCAGGGGTGTGTGTTGTCACCACTACTCTTCATCCTGTACACAAACATGTGTCGGAGTAGACATGACAACAGACACATTATAAAGTATGCTGATGACTCAGTCATTGTCAGTCTCCTCCAGGATGGTGAGAGTGGCCACAGCCCAGTAGTTGATGACTTTGTTCACTGGTGTGAGGATTCCTACCTGCAGCTGAATACAACAAAAACGAAAGATATGATTATTGACTTTAGGAGGAAAACTCCCAGGCACAAAGTCACCATACTAAAAGGCCAGACCACCGAATGTGTACAATCGTACAAATATCTTGGGACGATTATTGATAGTGGATTGAACTTTGAGGTGAACTGTGAAAGGGTGTGCAAAAAGGGTCAGCAAAATTTGCATTGTTTGAGGAAACTTGCACGCTTCCAAATTGACCGACCCATAATGACTATGTTTTATCGGGCTTTTATTGAATCTGTTTTATCCTTTTCTTTAATGTCATGGTTTGGTCAGATAAAACTGAAACAGAGGAAATCCTTGGATCAGGTAGTCAGATGGTCCAGTCATTTGCTTGGTGAGTCACAGCTGAGCCTGACATCCCTGTACGCCAAACAAGTACAGAGGATGGCCGACTCGATTTTAAATGATGACTCCCACCCTTTGCACTGCAACTTTCAGCTTCTTCCCTCCAGACGGAGGTTTGCTGTCCCAAAAAGTAGAACCCAGCGCTACAAAAACAGCTTTGTCCCTGCTGCTGTCAAAGAGTTGAACAAGCTATAAAATTATATTGTACATATTCTATATTTACCTATTTTGTAAGATGTGTGCCTGTGTTTGTGTCTATGTTGAATGTAATTAGTGGCTTGTAAATCTGGATGTCACCAACTGCAAAACAAATCTACCTACGGGTACAAATAAAGTAACCTGAACCTGAACCTGAACCTGAACCTGATACCCCATACTCCCGAAGCACCCCCCACAAAAAAACACAAGGGACATGGTCAAATGCCTTCTCCAAGTCCACAAAACACATGTAAACTCATGAATCATCACCTTATCGTGGTGGGGGGGTTTGCATGCCCCAGTGATCCCAGGAGCTGTGTTGTCCGGGGCAATTTGCCTCTGATAGGGTCACCCAAGACAAACTGGTCCTGGGTGAAGGGCCAGACTAAGAACAATCCAATAGACTCTCATGATAAATTCTATATCAAGGATTCAGTGTACCCCGCATGGTATGGGGTTACCGGGGCCCCACCCTGGAGCCAGGCCTGGGGGAGGGGCTCGATGGCTAGCGTCTGGTGGCCGGGTTTCCACCCATGGGACCCGACTGGGCTCAGCCCGAAGGAGTTACATGGGGCCGCCCTCCAGTGGTCTCACCACCTGCAGGAGGGATCATGGGGGTCCGGTGCTATGTGGATTAGGTGGCGGTCAAAGGCGGAGACCTTGGCGGACTGATCCCAAGCTTTCTAAACTGGCTTTTGGTACACTGGGATTTATGAATATTAAATTTCCTTGGCAAAATAAAAAGACTCATGCATTTTCCACCTTACAATCAAAATAACCAATTGTAGAGGAGCTTGGAATAACGAGGCGATGTGACTTATAAACCAAAGTTTATTATCAGCTTTGCTCCTCTAACAAGTCTCATCTAGTGCAGCAGCAGAAGAAGTAAGAGAGCGAACACATTCGGCTCTGTGTATTTATACTCACACACAACAAAAGACATGCATATCAAAGCTGACATCCCCCATTAACTTAATTCCCCTCCTTTGCCTCCGTACCCCTCCACCTGGCCCTGGGAGGTCAGGGCGACCTATCTGGTCTCCACCGCAGTGCCTCGGATGCTCTTTGATCTTCACTGGCGGTTGAGACCCTTTGTCCTGTTCTGAGGTGTGAAGTCGCTTTACATATGTAATCACCAAACATTCTCACATGCTTATACATATGTAGGTTATGGGATATATGATTAATATAGACCACAGCCTCCCCCCAAACGACTAAGAAAAGGACAATAGAAAAATTCACAGTTTAAGATAATTATTATGACATACTAACTGCTACACCTCTTGACAAAGAAGAAACTTTCCAGCAGCTATGCTCCTGTAGAGAATTCAGTGGTAATCATAACAGCATAGTAATATCACAAGTCAGTCCTAAACTGTTACAGCACAATTAGTGAACAACTTTTGAGTAGTTTGCATCAGTCCCTGTGCCGTCTGGGCTTAAATCTTCTTCCGAATCTGCTGTGGGTCCGTTCGGGCGTCCTGGTGGGACCTTCCTGTAAGGAATCTGCAGCTTGGGAAGGAGAGTGATTATTTGTTCCCTGCAGGGGGGCTGAGTCTTTTCTCTTGGGGGGTCTACCCCGCCGAGGTGCTCTCGCCAACCGTGCAGGCTTGTCTCTCAACAAGAAGGCAGGTTTAAGTCTATCAATGCTGACTGTTTCTTTTCTGTCCCCAAAATCAAGAACAAAGTGTTTATCACCAGGTTCCAGCACTCTGAATGGCCCATCGTATGGTGGGCGGAAGGTTGGTTTTAAAGCTTCATGTCTAACAAAAACGAATTCAGCGTTTTTTAAAGCTTGGGGGACAAAAACCCGTGGAAAAGAGTGATGTGCCGGCCCGGGGAGAGAGTCCGGTCCGTTGCTGCCTAAAAACCTCGGGGCTGGAGGATGCCCTGGCTCTGGGTTCTCTGGTAAAAATTCACCTGGGAGCCTGAGAGGTTGTGCAAAAACTAATTCTGCTGGGGAGGCGTCTAGATCCTCTTTAGGTGCAGCACGCAACCCCGATAAAACCCAAGGAAGTTTATTTACCCAATTTGTATCCGTTAGTGAGGCTCTGAGGGCGGCCTTTAAAGACCTGTGAAAACGCTCGCATAACCCATTAGCCTGAGGGTGATAAGCGGTGGTGCGGTGAATTGTCGCTCCTAAGCTGCTGGCCATGGCTGACCAAAGCTCCGAGACAAATTGAGGCCCCCTATCGGACGTGATGTCCGATGGGACGCCGAAACGTGCAACCCAGTTTGTCAAAAAAACGCGAGCGACTTCCTCCGCTGTGGTTGACGCCAGAGGGACCGCCTCCGGCCAGCGCGTAGTACAGTCTATCATTGTTAACAGATGTGTGAAACCTTGGGAGGAAGGTAGTGGTCCCACGAGGTCGACATGAACGTGGTCGAACCTTCTAGCAGGGATTCGAAAAGGCTCTAGAGGGGCTTTTGTGTGTTTGTGTATTTTGGCGCGCTGACAAGAAATGCAAGTCTTTGCCCATTCTTTTACGTTTTTGCGCAGGCCAGGCCACACAAACTTTTCGGCAACCATTTTAACCGAAGCGCGCACACCTGGGTGCGCGAGGGAGTGAATTGAGTCGAAAATACGGCGGCGCCATGCAGCTGGGACTACCGGGCGAGGTCGGCCGGTTGAGATGTCGCATATTAGGGGGGGCACACCGTCGCGTAAACCCCTTTCCTCCAGCCTTAACCCTGTTGGTCCAGACAGGAGTGCGCGCACGTCCGCGTCACTACTTTGTTCCTCTGCCATGGCTGCATAATCTATCCCTACGTGGATTGGGGCTGCGTATGTGTCCGCGTTGGCAAAGAGTTCTGCGGCTGAGGTAGTATAATCTGTCTCCTCGCGCTCTGGCGATGTCACAGCGCGAGAGAGGCAGTCTGCTACCACGTTAAGTTTGCCTGCCTCATGTCGAATGTCTGTGGTGAACTCTGAAATCGCAGCTAGCTGTCTTTGTTGCCTGCCTGACCACGGTTCAGAAATTTTAGCCATCGCAAAGGTGAGCGGTTTGTGGTCTACAAAAGCCGTGAAACGCCACCCCTCCAACCAGAACTGGAAGTGGCGGATGGATAAATGAAGCGCTAGCAGCTCCCTGTCAAAGGTGCTGTATTTACGCTCTGTTTGGTTTAGCGATTTGCTGAAAAATGCCAAAGGTTGCCAGGTTCCGCCGACGTGTTGTTCTACAACCGCCCCTATGACCAGGTCTGAAGCGTCTGTGGTTAGCGCAATGCGGGCCGAGGGATGAGGGTGAACCAACAATGTGGCATTAGCTAGGGCACTTTTTACTTCCGCGAAGGCGCGTTCGCGCTCCGGGGTCCATTCGACCGCGTTGGAAGGTTTTTGTTTTCTGAGCGCGTCATATAGGGGCTGCATGAGCTGAGCTGCGCGGGGGAGGAAACGGTTGTAAAAATTAACCATTCCCAAAAATTCTTGCAGCGATTTGACCGTTTGTGGCCGTGGGAAACTTTTTACTGCGTGAACTTTGTCTGGCAGTGGGACTGCCCCCTTCGGTGAAACTCTGTGTCCCAAAAAATCAATTTGTGACACGCCGAATTTGCATTTGGCTGGATTGATTATTAACCCGTGCTCTTCTAGTCTCTGAAAAACCATAGTGAGATGCTGTTCGTGTTCTTCCTCAGACGAGCTGGCTACCAGCATATCGTCGAGGTAGACGAACACGAAAGGGAGGTCGCGTAATACTGCGTCCATCATCCGCTGAAAGGTTTGAGCAGCGCCTTTGAGGCCAAAAGGCATCCGCAAAAATTCAAAAAGACCGAAGGGGGTTATTACAGCTGTTTGAGGAATGTCTTCCGCTCTAACGGGGACTTGATGATAGCCACGGACCAGGTCTATTTTTGAAAAAATGCGCGCACTCGCCAGATGTAGTGAAAAATCTTGGATGTGAGGAATAGGGTAGCGGTCATGCGCTGTCGCATTGTTTAATCTGTGGTAATCGCCGCACGGTCTCCAAGAACCGTCGGATTTCGGGACCATGTGAAGCGGTGACGCCCAGGGGCTTTTTGAGCGCCTGATAATGCCTAGTTTTTCAAGGGTGGTAAACTCGTCCCGAGCTATGGCGAGCTTGGTTGCGTCTAAGCGCCGAGCTTTGGCGAATACGGGTGGGCCCGTTGTGGGAATAAAGTGTTCGACCCTGTGCTTAGCCACTGTAGCTGAGAATTTGGGAATTGTGAGTGCTGGAAATTGGGTGAGGAGTTGATCAAACTTACCTCCTGCTGTAGTGACGCTGGCCTGCACGGGTGGTGGAGAAACTCGAGCTGAGCAGGGAATAGAAGCAAAGGACAATGCATTAACCAAGCGTCTGTTCGCTAGATCGACAGTCGCTAGATCGACTGTTCGCTAGATCGACTTTTTGTGTGCACCCATGAGCACACAAAAAATCTGCGCCCAACAAGTTAAAACTCACCGCCACTACAACAAATGTCCATCTGTAGTTGCGGCCATGGATGCGGAGGGGCAGGTTCCTTTTGCCAAAAGTGTCGATGATGGAGCCGTTGGCTGCCACCGCTCCATTGCCCCGGGGGCCCATGGCCCGGTCTGCTTGGGAGGGCATGATAAAACTCAGTTGAGCTCCCGTGTCAATGAGGAACTGCTTGCCGGTGTGTCCGTCCGTCACATATAGAAGCTTGCTTTTTTCGCCGAGAACCGCTGTTGTTAACGGTTCTCGGCTTTGGCATGTCCCGAAATCGTGAATTTGCAGGGGGGGAACGCACTTGTAGGCCTTCTCGGCGAAGCGGTGGTGGTAATAACAGACGTCGCTCCGTCTGTTACATCTTGGCTGTGTCGCTGTCACGGCGGGCGGATTCTGCTCCGTGGTTCGTGGCTCCCCGTGGCTCCGGACATCAGCGTTGAGGTCTGCGGATGCTGCTGTGGGTGTCTGCTCCTTGCAGGCATTGACGAGTCGCTGCGCTTCGCGAGCCAGCGTGCGGAAGTCTTGCTGGGTACTGCATCGCATGTTGGCAAGTGTCCCTCTCATGTGTGGCGGCAGCGTACTGAGGAATATAAATTGGAAGAGGAAATTGTCATTGTCCTCTTCTTTGAGTTGCAGCAAGTCCTCCATGAGGGCCTTGGGTCTGCATCCTCTGTGGCCGTAGACCGCCAGGATCCTCTCGGCTCTCTCCTTGGCAGAGGGGACGAAATTCGCCACGATGGTCGCTTTCAGTTCTCTGTATTTGTCCTGGGCCGGCGGCCGCTGGATGATGCTCCGCACACATCTCGAAGTGGTGGCGTCGAGTTTGGCGATGATGTGATAGAACTTTGTATGGTCAGCCGTGATGCCCGCAAGTGCAAACTGGGCTTCAGCTTGCAGAAACCACGAGGCGGGGTCTTCCTGCCAGAAGTCCGGCAGCTTGACGGTGACGGCATTTGTGTGGACCGTCACTGATGTGTCCGCAGGGTGAGAGTGCCTTCCTTCGTCTCTCGCAGCGGCACTGGTGCTCGGTTGAGCCCTCTCTATCACTTCTGCTGTGGGGGAACGTCGTCCATCTGTTCCCCTGTCTGCATGGGCGCCGGCGTCTGCCTGGGTCGCCACAGATGAGTCGATCGCGGGGAACGCCTCTGGTCCATCCTCGTGTCAGGGTCACCAGTGTAGAGGAGCTTGAAATAACGAGGCGATGTGACTTATAAACCAAAGTTTATTATCAGCTTTGCTCCTCTAACAAGTCTCATCTAGTGCAGCAGCAGAAGAAGTAAGAGAGCGAACACATTCGGCTCTGTGTACTTATACTCACACACAACAAAAGACATGCATATCAAAGCTGACATCCCCCATTAACTTAATTCCCCTCCTTTGTCTCCGTACCCCTCCACCTGGCCCTGGGAGGTCAGGGCGACCTATCTGGTCTCCACCGCAGTGCCTCGGATGCTCTTTGATCTTCATTGGCAGTTGAGACCCTTTGTTCTGTTCTGAGGTGTGAAGTCACTTTACATATGTAATCACCAAACATTCTCACATGCTTATACATATGTAGGTTATGGGATATATGATTAATATAGACCACACCAATAACATTAAAGAAGGACCATTGGAAGTCACTTCAGGCACTCTTGCACAGAGTAAGTATAAAAAGCCTTTATTTAGCTACACACTGGCATCTAGAAATATAAAAACCACCAACTGGTTTTGACCCTCACATTGTATTCATTGTACACAGCAAAAGATAAGTACAATTAAATGTTATATAGATTGTGGGATCTCAGTCAAAAGTAGGTTTAATTGATAAAAGTCACATGTGAAAACTCCAAGGATCATACAATCAAATACAAGTCACATCAAATTTTAAAAAAGAAAAAAAATGGAAAAAGTGAAAGAAAAGTTGAAAATAAATGAAATGGTAAAGAGGGGGTATAGCAAAAAACACCCCCGTATGTAGTTTTTATATTTTTATATCCCAGTTATAAAGTATTTTTATACTTTGTGTGAGAATGCTTGTAGGTTAAACTTCAAACTTCTCTTCTTTCAGGTTTGACTACAAGGGCACCTTTAAGATATTTAGATTTCAAACACCTAAACTGAGAATTTGGTCTTTTTCTTCATTATTATTATTATTATTATTATATAGCTTTGTGAATTTTTGTGAATTGGACAAACGCAGATGACGTCATGCACATGCCGGCCATGCATTAATTATAATCTCAATAGTCCACTAGAGGGAGCACATTCCTCAGTCTTAAATTTGGGCTCTGAAGTCCTGAATGATCAGACCCTCGTTAAATCATATAGGCTATAGTACCATTGTAGACTGGATGCAGAGGGTAAACAGAGAAGGGCAATAGGTATTGAGATGAGAGAGATTATGGTGAGGTAGCAGGAAGAAATAGTGGGGGAGAATGGTTGAATGTATTGTGATGCGAGATGTCATGTAGATGTGAGATGGGCGGTTGATATAAAAGGAGAGACCCTGGTGTATTGAGATATGCGTTTTCTGTGTATGACTGATGTGAGAGTGAATAAAGTTGTCTGCTGCATAAATCTGCCTCCGTTATTTACACTCTCCACACCATATTCACAGGTGTAGATGTGCATTTTGGGCCCCAGGCACAGCACTGGTGTGGCAGCTTGATTTTGGGGGACACCTGTCTTACTGTTAAGAATAGGCTTAAAATTTTCCTTTTTGGCAAAGCTTTTGTTAGACCAGGATAAGGTAACCGTTCTCACTACTGCTTCACTCTACATACATTAAGGGTTTAGCGGGTCATTCAAATATGTCTGTCCTCTCCCCAAGTTTTTGTTTGTCCACCATGTTGTCTGTCCTCTCTATTGCTGTTATTTTCATTTCCTTCATACTCTGGTTGCCTCTCCCTGGCTCTGGGTTCATGTAGAGGTTTGTTTCTGATATATACACTGCTCACAAAAAGTTAGGGATATTTGGCTTTCGGGTGAAATTTATGGAAGTGTTCACAAGTTGACTTATTGTCTGCTGAGGCATGGCATTCTACTTTTCTTGAAGGGCAGCCCTCAGGTCATTGAGGTTGCAGGGTGCAGGGTTACGAGCCTCTACACAGCAACTCAGCTGATCCCATAGGTTTTCTATGGGATTCAGGTCTGGAGAAAGTGCAGACCACTCCATTTGAGGTACCCCAGCCTCCAGCAGCCATTCCCTAATGATGTGACCTTGATGAGCTGGAACATTGTCGTCCATGAAGATGAAATAAGGCCTGTGTTGTTCATGCAGGGGCACAATGACAGGATTAATGATGTTATCCAGGTATCGGCTCGTCACTGTACCATTCACAAGGTGTAGGGCAGTTCTGTATTGATTAGACACACCTGCCCAGACTATAACACCGCCACCACCAAAGGCTTGTCTGGTGACAACAGTGCCTGATGCATAGCGCTCTCCTTGATGTCTCCAACATTGTTGGCAGCCATCATTTCTGCACAACGTGAATCGACTTTGATCAGAGAACAGCACTGCTCCCTGGCCCATGCAAGACGATGATGCCTGCGCCTGGTGGTGTAGTCAGGTACCCTTGCAGGTCGTCTAGCACACAGAGCACACTGATGTAAACGGTTTTGAATGGTCTGATATGACACTTGGGTGCCTCTCACCTCCCTTAAATGTGCCTGGAGTTGAGTGGCATTCATCATCTGGTTCTGCAGGGCACTGTTCACAGTGAAGTGGTCATCAGCGTGGGATGTGGCCAAAGGACATCCACTTCTATGCCTTTCTGTGACTCTTCCAGTCTCACTGAATCTCTACTGCAACCTGCTGATGACACTCTGTGACACTCTTAGCTCAGTGGCCACTTCCTTCTGAGAACTGTCAAGGGCTGAGCCGGCTTGGCTTTCCCCGGCTCGGTCCTGATCGCTCTGTGAGGGTTGTTTTTTTTTGTATATGTGTACTTTGGGTATTTCTGTAACCATAGCCACTGCCTGACCGGCAGCTGTTAGCCAGCATCAGCAATCTACTTTCTCCCATGCTACTGACAGTCTGCCGGTCTGACCATGCCCCCTCGCTTTCCCTCGCTTTTCCACCAGCTGTTCCCTATCCTGGTAATTATCCTCCCCGTGCCTCGCCCAGGTGCTGCCTATTTGTGAGGCCAGCGGTGTTTGTATAAAAGCAGCCTTTTGCTGGACAAACACAGCTGGATCATTGTACGAGTTTACACGGTCGTCTTTCCACTGTGTAACCGTCAGTCTTCGAAGGACCTTGCTCGCCGCTCAACTGGAGAATCGGGATTGCTAGGCTGTGAGTACTGTAGCGTTTCTCTGTCCAGTTGTGCCGCCACGCTGATAACGTTTCCGGGTGTGGCACAGCTGCTTCTCTTTTTCCCTGCACAGCCTAGCATGTTGAGTGAACTCTTGTTAGCCCGAGCTGCTTAGCCATCTGTATGGTTTGTCCTAAGACTTGTGTCAATAAATGTGTGTGTGGTAACCCTAGCGTTTAAATCCTCATTCTTCCTTCTCTCCACCATGTGCAATGAAGGGCACGCAGAGGAGTTTATGACAGAATGATCCAGCCCAATTAAAGGATTTAGCGGGTTATACCCAAACACCCTTTTTCAGTTTTTGTGAACTGTTTTTCACCCACTGGTTTTGAGGATTCGTTATGCCTCAAGCTGGCGAAACAGTATGGAGGAAACAGTACAGCCGGGAGGACCGCCAAGCCATCGTGGCGATTGAGGGTTTGGCAGCCAGTGCATGCAGCTGTACCTCCCGGAGGGACGAGATGGACTGCTGGGGCGGAATAACCAACTTGGTGGAGCAGAGACCTTACCTGCGTCTTCATTCCCGGGTGATTGCTCTCTCACTCCCTCCGCTGCCACCTCTGCCGTCACCTGTTTCCTCGCCGTGTGTTGCGAGGCCAGCGCCCGAACGTAGAAGAATTCGGCGAGAGAAGCCCAGTCTCATCTCCTGTGTGTTGGCTCCCGTCCCGCTAACTTTGTCTCTTCCACAGCACCGTGACCCAGCGTTGGACTGCAGGAGGAACTCCTCCGCTCCTCTGCCTGTCTCCCAGTCTGTGGGGGCGGGCCCCTCTGGATTTCCCAAGAGACCCAGGAGCACTGTAGATGAGAAGCTGGAGGCTGTGTGTACTGCAGCTAAGACCACTGCTCCCAGGATTAACAGGCAAGTGTGTTTTCATTTGATTAATTCCTTTGATAAATCATCTTGCCTGATGCCCGGGAGTGAGGCCCAGTTGGTGCAGTCTGCTGGTTCATCACGTACCGCTGCAGTAGAAATTAAACCCCCTACTCTCTCCATATCTCCTTCTATCTCTGTTAAGTGTCCATCGGCCCTGGAGCTCGATCTTCAGAGAAGAGAGGGGGCCGCGGCGCTGAGGAATTCTACTCCAGCCCCGCAGAGCCGCAATGGTCAGAGGAGGAGCGCTGGGACCAACCTGAAGCCTGTGCCGACAGAGGAGCATCCCCTGGCTTCAGCCTCCCAGGGTCCAGCGCAATCTGGGACTCTACCTCCAGAATCCTCGCCAGAGGAGTCGTGGCGTTGGAGAGCACTCTGGAGGACAATAGGACTGCAACAACCATCATGCCTGCTGTGGAGGCTGCCACAGCAGAGTCAGCGCCCGAACCATTGCCCTCAGCAGGATCACTGGAGTCCTGGACCGCGGTGGAGCTCGAGTTCAGGCGAGTGATTTTTTTCATTTTTCTTTACTCCGCTTTAGAGAAATCATGCCTGGCTCTTGGTGAGGAGAGTCAGGTGCAGCCATCAGCTGCACCTGAGCTCACCTCGCTGGGCTCCACCACTGCCAGCGACCCTGACCTCCTTTCTTTGTGCCCTCTGTCCAAGCCTTCTTTCAGGGTTGCCAAAGATGGCCAAACACTGCCAGAGGGCTCCATGATGCCCCGTCACCTGTTGTTCCACTGGTGGGCTGCTTCCTGGGTATGGTGCTCGCCTTGGCCGATCAGCTTCCCGAGGACGCAGCATTGGCCCAATCGGGGTCCACCGCGGGTGCTGCAGAGCCTCTGCCAGAGGTCATCGTGGGCGCAGTTAGGCTCTCGCTGGAGTCCATCGTGGGAGCAGCGGAGCCAGCCCGGTTAGGGATCACCGTGGGTGCAGCTAGGCTCCCGCTGGAGTCCATCGCAGGTGCAGTGGAGCCAGCCCGGTCTGGAGCCACCGCGGGTGCCACTACGGACCACCCGAAGGACGCCGTGGAGGTTCCCTCTCCCCGGTCCGGGTACCCATCGGTCAGCCTTCCAGTGGGCAGGCCGCCTCCTGCTTCACCCCTTCAGTCCTG
This sequence comes from Pholidichthys leucotaenia, assembly GCA_020510985.1. Classification (NCBI taxonomy): domain Eukaryota; kingdom Metazoa; phylum Chordata; class Actinopteri; order Cichliformes; family Pholidichthyidae; genus Pholidichthys; species Pholidichthys leucotaenia. The sequence continues at coordinate 169,379,832 of CM035836.1, forward strand.
GTGGCTGAGCAACATTGGCCGGCCATCAGAAGAATTGACTCCCCAGGTCAGGTGGCCCACGTTTCACGGCAGGCCGCCGGACGCCGTCCACCAGACCTTCTGCTGGGCCTGGGACTCTGGGGGGCCTCCTGAGCCCCAACGTCCATGGATGTGGGGGAGTTAATCATGGGCCCTTGGCGGGGCATTGTGTTCCCTCCTTTCCTGTTCCCCCTACCTCCCACCTGGGTTTGGGTTGTTGTTGTTGCTCCTGTTGGGGGGGGGGGGGGGGTTTGATGTTACCTTGGGTGTCTGGGAATCCACCCCTTAAAGGGGGGGCTCTGATCGCTCTGTGAGGGTTGGTTTTGTGGTGTATATGTACTTTGGGTATTTCTGTAACCATAGCCACTGCCTGACCGGCAGCTGTTAGCCAGCATTAGCAATCTACTTTCTTCCACGCTGCTGACAGTCTGCCGGTCTTGTCGGTCTTTGTTTTGTTTTTCTTAAGCCATTAAGAGGTGGACTTGCTGGGGTGGTTTGGATCATTGTCCTGCTGCAGAACACAAGTGCACTTAAGCTTAAGGTCACGAACAGATGGCCGGACATTCTTCTTCAGGATTTTTTGGTAGACAGCAGAATTCATGGTTCCATTTACCACAGCAAGTCTTCCAGGTCCTGAAGCAGCAAAACAGCCCCAGACCATCACGCTACCACCATCATATTTTACTGTTGGCCTGATGTTGCTTTGCTGAAATGCTGTGTTTGGATGTGATGGGACACACACCTTCCAAAAAGTTCAGCTTTTGTCTCGTCAGTCCATAGAGTATTTTCGCAAAAGTCTTGAGGATCATCAAGATGTTTTCTGGCAAAACTGAGACGAGCCTTTATATTCTTTTTGTTCAGCAGTGGTTTTTGTCTTGGAACTCTACCATGCAGGCTGTTTTTGCCTGGTCTCTTTCTTATGGTGGAGTCATGAACACTGAACTTAACTGAGGCAAGTGAGGCCTGTAGTTCTTTTGATGCTGCTGTGGGGTCTTTTGTGACCTGTTGGATGAATCATTGCTGCGCTCTTGGGGTAATTTTGGTTGGCCAGTCATTCCTGGGAAGGTTCACCACTGTTCCATGTTTTCGCCATTTATGGATAATGGCTCTCACTGTGGTTCGCTGGAGTTCCAAAGCTTTAGAAATTGCTTTATAACCTTGTCCAGACTGACAGATCTCAATTACTTTGTTTCTCATTTGTTTCTGAATTTCTTTGGATAGCAGCATGATGTCTAGCTTTTGAGGATATTTTGGTCTACTTCACTTTGTCAGGCAGGTCCTATTTAAGTGATTTCTTGATTGAGAACAGGTGTGGCAGGCCTGGGTGTGGCTAGAAAAACTGAACTCAGTTTTCCAAAGATGTGATAAACCATAGTTAATTTATGTTTTAATGGGGGGGGTCACTTTTTCATATAGGGCCATGTAGGTTTGCATTTTTTTTTTTACCCTTAACAATAAGCATCTTCATTTAAAAACTGCATTTTGGGTTTACTTGTGTTATCTTTGTCTAATATTTAAATTTGTTTGATGATCTGAAACATTTAAGTGTGATAAACATGCAAAAAAAAAAAAAGAAAGAAAAGAGAGAAATCAGGAATGGGGCAAACACTTTTTCACACCACTGTATATGTAGTTTTTTTTTAAATATGTGCTAATGAAGTGATTCTTCCTCCCCTGATCATGGGGATGGATCCTTTGATCATTCTGTGCCACCTCTAAAACTTAAGCTTCATATTTAAAGTGGCTTGAGTTGACTGTTTATGTGAAGTTAATATTTTGATTTTTAATGATACACAGGTGACCCATGGACATATTTGAGTGAAGTGGTGTCCTTGTGGTAGAGCAACTGCTTCACAGCCAGGACCAGCTGTGTCATACCAATGACAGAGATAAAAATGGTACTTTCTGCCTTCTAGCTTGGTGCTCAATATAATAGAATGGGGAGGGTATGTGGAAGACTAGGGAACCTTTAAAAATGCATGTTAGCAGCATTATTTTGCTTTATATTCAGCAGAAAATAAAAGCAAATAAGAGTTGTTAAAAGAAGAGTTATATTTTATTTAGAAACATACTGTTGAATATATCAGGGGCATAAATCAGTCAGATTCCTTAGTTTCATTTTTATATCCAGTTAAAACTAGGAAAGTGAGGCATATTTTTAAAAAAATGCACAGCATATGTACACTTTAAAATATCAATTGATACAAGTACGCAATGACTGATAGTAAATTGGGGGGGGGAGGTGTCCAAATGTTCCCTGAAAGAAAACATGACTTCTACTCCTACTAGCGTGATAGTGTACTATGGCACCTTTTCCATAAACACTGAGGTTTATGCAGGGCAGCTGTAAGAGGAGATTGACACATGTTTGGCAGCTAAATCCAAATCCAAATCATTCCCTTGGACTTTAATCTTCTTCAGACAGCCTGTCAAGAACTGGGAGCCAACGCTATCATCATCTTCACCTGCAAAATGAAAAAAAAAGTGGTAAAAGCGGTGGATTCATGGATTGTTTCAGTGTGGTTTGCTGTGCCTTATATCTCTTCTCTTTCTTGACAGTAACATGGATTTTATTGATTTAATTGCTAAGAAGTGAGTCAAAGCTGTACAGACAAACCAAAATCTCACCCAGAAGTCCTCCAATGGCAAGACGACCCTCCTTATAATTAGTCAAAGACTTGGGGTGACTCGCTTGATCATTATATATCTCTGTGGTTTTCATATCATCTTCGTCTTGAACAAGTTTCAGATAATCCTTCCTAAAGTGTATCCGAAGTCTGTTCAAAGTACTTTTCATACCAAGTTTTTCTTCTCCAAAGGTGAGTGCCATCTCCTGCAAAACCCAAATAGAGACACATTTTGTTAAATAAATCCACAGTGAACTCCAATCTGCATGTTTTTGTGTGAGTGTTGGCTGTCTTGAGCAAAAACACAGCTAGCAAGTGGTATGCAAAAATTTGGCCAAAACACATATTTTTTGATTTAACCTCTTGCACTCCGGGATACCGCGGGCAGTCACGTCTCTGCGTCCTAGTGCGTCCTTGTGCGTCCTAATGCGTACTGTACGTCTCAGTGAGCACTGGAAAAAAAAAAGCTGCATTTCCGTTCTTCCACTGCAGACACAGCCGCGAACAGAAAGCCAAAGGAGTGCTTTGATTGGTTTAGATTTGATTGACCTCTCATTCAACTAATAAGAGCCTTGAATTGGGTTTCTGAAACCTTGAAGAACCAATGACTGAAAACCTAGCAAGAAGGACCCGCCTACCAACGACTGCGAATACAACGAGCCAATTGAAGCAGAGAAGTTCGACGATTGAAAGCGTGCGTCCCGTGCGTAAAATCTGTTTTGTGTAAGCCGCTGTGTGTAACGGTAGTGTTCGCCAGTCTTTTTTTATTACTACTGTTCCTATTTGTTTTGAAAAATCGTTCGCCAAAACCGCAATCATGAAAGCGCAAAACCGCAATAATGGAATCATGGTTTGACCGGGTCGCGTGACCAGAACCACGAGTCGTATCAAGCGGACCAGCTTCATGTTCATCTGACAACAAAGAACAGATGTTCGCCAGCGACACTGCTGTCGTGGACAGGTAAGTGTTATAAGCTAAATTATTCTTTATCACTGAAAATAGTAATAAAAATGACTTTTGACCGATCGGTAAATTACAACTGTGCGTCATCGCCACATGATGGACCGTTGACGGACCGTTTTTTTGTGTGCCGCATTCCTCTGTAGCGGGGGGGGGGCAGTTGTTATCCTCTACATTGCAGATATTTTAGTATAATTTTTATTGCACTGTAGGTTATTTTTTCTTGTAAAAAAAGGCCACACATTTTTACGTAGCATGCTTCTTTGTGTGTAGGGTGCTTGTTTGTTCATTCATTCATTCATTCATGAATGAATAAACAACCCCCCCCCCACACACACACACAGCCCTGAGTGTCACCTTTCATTTGAGCCCAAGATGAAGCTTCTACGTTGAATCATTCAAAAGTTATAAACGTTTTTCCAAACTCTGCCATTTGGCACAATTTGGCACAGTTCAAAAACGCCTGGGAACAATCCGAGAAAAAAGCTGTGTAATATATTCAATTTTTGTGGTATTGTTACAAAATTTTGACCTCAGCTGGATAACACTTGGTTCTACATTTTTGTTGCATTTTCCAGCCCATATCTGACAGCTGTGTGTTATTTGCAAGCATTTGTATCTAAAAAAAAACACCCAGGCAAACTTTATTTTCTTCAAGTTCAGTATGTTTAGATGACTGTTACTCAGTGGCAGGAGCACTTAGAGAGATTATGACTGTTTTGCCCAAAAATTCAAAGAGTTTTCTTTTAAATGAGACCAACCCCATGAAGATGCTGCAAAGGGTTGAAGAACAGCTTTTGATTTACTTTGGGTACGTTATTTTTAGGCGTTTTTAGGGAAATTGACCAGAGTGCAAGGGGTTAAAAGATGTAGGCACTGTCTCTGAAGGATATGAAAAAAAAAATACAATATTTCCAGCAAATACTAATGCTTACTTTTTTATTTCATAAAGTGAACAAATAAATACATGGATACATGTAAATAAATAGACAAGAAAGTGCAAACATTTAGGCACCCTACATAATTAATTAAACACAATTTAAAAAATCCCAATAGCCAGGTTAGGAACCTGGTTGTCGGACAGCTGGTCTCTGCCTCTGACTACCACCTGATCCTTATTGCAGTGGACCCCCATGATGCCTCCTGCGGGTGGTGAGCCCACTAGAAGGCAGACCCATGTGACTTGTTTGGCCCATGGGCAGAAACGATGCCACCAGGCACTTGCTGTCATGCTGCTTCCCTAGGCCTGTCTCAAGGATGGGGCTCCTGTAACCTCGTAACCTTGCAGTCTTTCCCATGGGAGTCTATTGGACCACTCTACATCTGACCTTCATGTTATAAAAGGATTTTATAGCAGAGAGTGGCGTGATGACGTAGCCAGCTGGTACCATCATCACGTCAACTATATAGGGGAGGAGTCAGCCATCTTATGACTCTCTTTTTGCTGGCTCACTTCCATGAGGATAAACACAGTTAGGAGCTATGGAAAAGTGCTCACGTTGTAGTGTACTGTATTATTAACACTTTCTGTAATAAAGCAATGGCAATGAGAAAACAAACCATGGAGGCGTGACTGAGGCCACTGAGACCCTTCCTTGAGTTCCCCAGCGAGCTGCCTGTCCCGTGGCCACATTGGCTGGATGCTTTTGAGACCTATGTAGCAGCGTTGGACCTGGGAAAATTGGATAAGGGACGAAAACAGGCACTACTAGTCCACAACCTGGGCATTGAAGGTCAGAGGGTTTTTCACACACATGGACCGACGGACTTGTTCAATGATGTAGTGGAACTGCTTGCTAGCTACTTTGCTACACCAGACAACGTGCTGGCGCGGCGTATAAAGTTCCGCCAAAGGTGACGGGGAATTAGTGAGTCCACCCAACAATTTGTCACAGACCGTAGACATCTGGCTAGCATGTGCAGATTTGGACTTTTAAAGGATGAGATGGTGTGGGACCAATTGGCCAAGCACACGAACAACCCGCGGCTAAGGGTGAAGATGCTACCAGCGCCAAATGACATGACGCTAGCTAACACAATAGAGCTAGCATTCCAGCTTGAGTCAGCGGAGAAGTTAGCATCGGCGCTAGGTGTGTGCCAACAGCAACGACAGTCAGGACAGACACTGCTAACCAACGCAGTGGGTATGGAGGAACACAGTGGCACGGCAGAAGAATTCAAGACAAACGCCGTGGACCGGAGGACTGCTTCGAGAGGCCCTGCATGTGGTAACTGTGATTCACTGACGCACCATGAGAGAGCACATTTTTGCCTGGCCAGAGGGCAATGTTGTAACAAATGTGGAAGATATAACCATTTCGCCAAAGTTTGCCGGTCATGACACTGTGGAGCCCACCAGGCAAGCAAAGCCGCCCATCCGCGGCTACCATCCACACGGTAAGCCCTGAAATCACGTCATATGCATACAGCATGGTTGAGTTGGACGATGTTGCTATACCGCTGCTGCTCAACACTGCTGCGGTGAGGTCGATGCTAAACTGGGCCACGATGAAGAACTTTTCCCCCAACCACCCGATAAGAAAGAACCCAGTGGCGCTGTATGGATACGGTGGTCACAGAGTTATCAACGTTGGGACCGTCATGGTAACAATTTGCCATACGTCGAGGATTGTTTATGACTTTGAGTTTCAAGAGGTTACGCATGGTGACAACAAAATGGGATGTGACCTCTTGTACCAACTGGGTTTCACCATCCGTGACAGCACCAGGTTCACTTTGTCTGGTTACGGCAATTGGGACACAATTTTTACTGATGACGATGACATGGTATGGGACGAGAGTTTAAAGGGCGATACCGATGAGTGTGTGCTGGAATCGCCTCAGCTGGACTCGCCCCAGCACGAGTCTACGGAAACCGCTGTGGAGTTGCAGGAAAGGGAGCCTATGCACACAGAGAACCCTGAAACACAACGACTCGGTACGGATGTTATCTGCAATGATAGTGACACAGCACAACCGCATACATCTGACAAGGGAGAACAGGAACCGGACCACTTCAGTATCCTCGCTCAGCACCAGTCTATGGGAGCCACGGCTGAGCCGACTGGTGAAGAGTCCATAATGGTAAACAACACTGGAGAGATGCAGAACGTCTTCAGTACCTATGACCAGTTTTGGTCTCCAGAGACTGCTGCGGGGGTGTTGGGTGAAGAGTCCATAACCAACACGATAACGACGGAGGTAAACGTAGCATCACCGCAAGCTCAAGGGCATGTGAGACCAAGCAAAGCACCTCTTAAGATGATGGACTGCGTTCGAGTCCACACGGGTGAGCGACCGAGACAGCGGCCGGCCAAGTCACAGTTTATGAGACAGCGGACACCATTGAAGATCGTGGCACAGTTGGGACCAGCGTGCTTCAGTCTAACAGATGGTTCAGTGCGGCAGGCAAACCATCTCCAGCATGTCCAGGTGGCTGCTCCGGATGGCGAGGCTTCACAGGGGTCGGTTGGCGCAGTGCAGGACCCGGGCTACGGCATCATGAAGATTGGTCCCGGCCCGGGAGAATCAACATTTCCAGGGGTGCGCCCACTGCGGGCCTGTTACAAGGCCTCTCCAGCAGAACTGCCTTCCCCATGGAAGACTGCTTAAGTAGCAGTGGGGCTGAAAAGGAATAATCCACTTAGCTGCACTGGGTTCAGCGGCGGTCCACCTGCTAACCTTTGCTCAGTAGGAGGTTATTTGTACCAAATTGGGGAGGGTATTAATTGAATAAAGTGTTCTGTGTTTTTCCAAGGGGGGGGGGGGTGAATGTCATAAAGGGATTTTATAACAGAGAGAAGCGTGATGACATAGCCGGCTAGTACTTTTATCACGCAGACTATATAGGGGAGGAGTCAGCCATCTTATGGCTCTCTTTTTGCTGGCTCACTCCCATGGGGATAGACACAGTTGGAGGCTGAGTGCTCACGTTGCAGTGTACTGTATTATTAACACTTTCTGTAATAAAGTTCTGTTCCAGCACAGCTCACTCATCTATGGTCATTCCCAGGTTTGTGGACATAACACTTCACCCTGGACCGATTTGCTTTTGGAGACCCTATCACTAGTTCCATGGGGGGAATTCTTGTGTGTGTGTGGGGGGGGGCGAGGGTCAGGACTATAGATATTGGGCTTGTTTCTATGAGCTATCCCATCTCCATACGACCATTGTGACAGTTTGGCTCGCATTTCCAGCATTCAATCAAACTCATTCTTAGTGAGATTTGGCATCCCCAAGGCTGCCCTGTGTAACTGATTCTGCTCATACTTTTTATGGACAGGATTATTAGGCACAGCCAAGGAATGGAGGGTGTCACTTTTCGTGGTCATCTCATCTCTGCTCCATGCTGATGTAGTCTTGATGGTTTTATAGGGCAATGACCTACAGGTCTTACTGGGGTGGTTTGTTTCTGAATGTGAACCAAGCAGGATGAGAATCAGTATACTCCCAAGTCCAAATCCATGGTTCTCAGCTAGAAAAGGGTGGATGGTCCTCTCAGGGTTGGGAACGAGCTTCTGGCCCACATGGAGGAGTTCAAGTATCTCTGGGACTTATTCACAAATGACGGGAAAAGACAGCAAGAGATTATCAGACAGATTGGAGCACTATTTGCAGTGATGCAGACATTGTACAGGTCTCTCTATTGTTTTGAAGAGGGCACTGAATTCTAAACTAAAGCTCTTGATTTACCAATCAATCTACAGGTGCATCTCAATAAATTAGAATGTCATCGAAATGTTGATTTATTTCAGTCATCCAGTTAAAACAATAAAACTCATGTTATGTAGATTCATTACACACAGAGTGATAACATTTCAAGTGTTTATTACCTCCGCCAGGCCGGAGGCCAGGAAGAGGTTATGTTTTTGCCAGCGTTTGTCTGTCTGTCTGTCTGTCTGTCTGTCTGTTTGTTTGTCTGTCTGTTGGTTAGCAAGATAACTCAAAAAGTTTTGGACGGATTTCAATGAAACTTTCAGGCGTTGTTGGAAATGGTACAAGGAAGAACTGATTAAATTTTGGGGATGATCCGGATCACCGTCTGGATACAGGAATTTTTTTAAAGGATTCTTTAACATTGTCCGATACGGCCATTTTCAACATGTGTGCAGGCCCAATGGAGGGCGCTGCTCGTCGTGTCTGACGAACACATACTCCGCCTTCTTCAAAGTTTTAGGCACAAAAGCACGCGGAACACAGTGCTGGGCAGGGCTCGGCAGCGTGCCTGTGTGCCTGTGTTTGCGCTACGCTGCAAAAGCTCAGACGGGCAGCTGTCCGCTGCCGGATTATTTGGCAGAAATTCCCCGGCCAGCCATAGTGCCTGCGCAAAAAGAAGCTCTCTGCCGGGGAAGATTCCAAATCATCTTTTGCCGCGGAGCGCAACCCCAATAAAACCCACGCCAACCTGTCTACCTAATTTGCATCCGTCAGTGAAGCCCTGAGTGCTGCTTTCAGTGATCTATGAAAACGCTTGCATAACCCATTGGCCTGTGGGTTGTACGCGGTTGTGTCATGATTTCTTTTGTTTTTTCTTTTGAATTCTTGGATGGAACATGGGTGGGCAATATAAGCTGCGGATTCACCCATCACACATTTCGGATAACTTATTGTGACGTTTGCGGGATTCACACAAAGAAAGAGGAGCAAGATGGTTGTGATGAACAGGCTTTATTTACACACCACCGACCCCCAACCTACTTCTGAGCACAGCGAGGAGGGGAGGTCATTCTCCCAGACCTCCATTTCAGTCATGGTTACACACACATGATACATCTTGCCCTAATCCTGCTAAACACTGCTGGGTCATTATAACGCAGTTATAATGACACAGCAGTATAACTCAGTAATAACACATTTAATACACACACACAGTAACGTTTTCAACTGGCAAAGCATGCTGGGAAATCCCTGCCCCCCTTAAAATGGCCCCGACGTTACACTGCCCTCCCCTGGACTGGTTTCTGTCCCCAGAAAATTCAAAGTCCACTTTCAGAAATCCAACACGAGTCAGCCCGGTGCCGGGGCGGCATGCACGGGCCGTCTGAGTCTCGGTCGGAGTATCTGGTTGGGGTAGGGTTCCGGTTTGGCCACCAGCGGGCGGATGGACACATCTGACAGCCTCTGTAGGACCACGCATAGTCCCTTCCCTGGCAGCGGGAGTCCCATGCCCCCTCCGGCCGACTCCCACCACTGCCAGGTCTCCCAGGCGGCCGCTGGCCCGCATCCTTGCGTCCAGCCCTTGCCGTGCCTGGAAAATGGCCGGATCTCCGTCCTGCTCGCTCCGCTGCGTCGCTGCTGCGCCGAGGGCCTCCGTGACGTCACCGAAAGGGAAAGCATCTGCGGGTGGCGGTAGTACACGCACAGTTCCTCCTCTGGCAGCGGGAGTCCCATGACTCCCACCGCTGCCAGGACCTCCCAGGCAGCCGCTGGCCCGCGTCCAGGCGTCCAGCCCCTGCCGAGCCCGGGAAAAGACCGGATCTGTCCTGCTCGCTCCGCTGCTGCTGCGCTCCAAAGGCCTCTGTGACGTCACCGCCGGGGGAGCATCTGCAGGAGGCGGCTTTTTCTCCGTCCATGCCACCTCGCTCTTATTTAACGTCGGCGAGGGGCCAGTTTGTCGTGCGCTGTGTGCGGGGCAGTACCATGCGATGTACCCTGGCTCTGCGCAGCGGAAGCCCCCCTTCCTCGCGTCGCCACCGCTGTCTCCTTCGCGCTGCCATGGTCTGCCATAGCTCCTCCTCCCACTCGCTCTCAGCACGGTGGTTTCCTCCGATGACCAGTCGTTCAGCGCGGCAGCCAACTCGACCTGGGCCAGGTGGTCATCCAACAGGTTCTCGCCATTGTAGCGGGGAATCTTGGCCTGCTGCTGGACGGATGGGACGGTCATCTCCCGGTTGATCACCGCTCCTAATTGCTCTGGAATCGCCAGCCCGTCCTGCCCTGAAAAGGGCGGGAAACAGGGCTGGTTTGCTTTGCTTGGCCCGTTCTGCCTTGAAAAAGGCAGAGCAGCCCCATCGAGTCCGCTGCTCCGTCCATCGCTGCGATCCACTCCAGGGGCCGACGTCTCAGCTCTACGCTCCGTTCCCAGCCGAGCGATAAACTGCTGGACCTCCGCCTGGATCCTCATCTTGCTCCATCCCCACTCCTGACACCAGTGTGACGTTTGCGGGATTCACACAAAGAAAGAGGAGCAAGATGGTTGTGATGAACAGGCTTTATTTACACACCACCGACCCCCAACCTACTTCTGAGCACAGTGAGGAGGGGAGGTCATTCTCCCAGACCTCCATTTCAATCATGGTTACACACACATGATACATCTTGCCCTAATCCTGCTAAACACTGCTGGGTCATTATAACGCAGTTATAATGACCCAGCAGTATAACTCAGTAATAACACATTTAATACACACACACAGTAACGTTTTCAACTGGCAAAGCATGCTGGGAAATCCCTGGCCCCTTAAAATGGCCCCGACGTTACACTATATTGAACTGTATAATCACAGGAGTTATTGTCTAATTTGACCTTGTTGGATTTTATTACCCCCTTTGTTATATTATTCACTTTCTTTTAACCTGTACTCTTAATCTATTCGAAATAAAGATTAATTCATTCATTCATTCAATTGCAACGCCCGCAGCCTGGGAGTTTGCAGATGCACGAGATGGACACAACACCAACACCAGTTTATTACCTCCGCCAAGGAGGTAATGCTTTTACTAATGAACCACTAATCCTATCATTGTGAATCGAATTGCTAGTCATATGTTTTCATGGTCAAGGAATCTGAAAACGTACACACAAACACTGTATGGGGGGCAACTGTGGCGCTTGGCGGAGGTCTGTGCTCTCCGAGTGCTTTTCTAGTTACCTCCGCCAGGCCGAAAAGGCCAGGAGGAGGTTATGTTTTTGCCGGGGTTTGTTTGTCTGTCTGTCTGTCTGTCTGTTTGTCTGTTGGTTCGCAAGATAACTCAAAAACTTTTGGACGGATTTCCATCAAACTTTCAGGCGTTGTTGGAAATGGTACAAGGAAGAACTGATTAAATTTTGGGGATGATCCGCATCACCGTGTGGATACAGGAATTTTTTAAAGCATTTTTTTAACACTGTGATATACGGCCATTTTCAACATGTGTGCAGGCGCAATGGAGGGCGCTGGTCGTCGTGTCTGACCGACACAAACTCCGCGTTCTTCAACGTTTTAGGCACAAAAGCACGCGGAAAACACTGGTGGCCTGGGCCCGCCAGCATGCCTGTGTTTGCGCGCAGCTGCAAAACCTGACACGGGCAGCTGTCCGCCGCCGGATTATTTGGCAGAAATTCCCCGGCCAGCCGTAGGCGCTGCACATTTGGCACAAATTCAACGGCCAGCCATAGGCGCTGCGCAAAAACGAGCTCTCTGCCGGGAAAGCTTCTAAATTCTGTTTTGCCGCAGAGTGCAACCCCAATAATATAATATAAAACCCACGCCAACCTGTCTACCCAATCAGCATCCGTCAGTGGAGGAGATGGACACAACACCAACACTTCAGTTTATTACCTCCGCCAAGGAGGCAATGCTTTTACTACTGAACCACTAATCCTATCACTATCACATTGATCGACATTGATTAATTGTCTATGTTTATTGCACTGTCCCTGTCAAATAAACAAATAATCATTGTGAATCCAATTGCTAGTCATATGTTTTCATGGTCAAGGAATCTGAAAACGTACACACAAACACTGTATGGGGGGAACTGTTGCGCTTGGCAGAGGTCTGCGCTCTCCGAGTGCTTTTCTAGTTACCTCTGCCAAGGAGGTAAAGTGATCGGGGTGGTTTGTCTGTTAGCAGGATTACGCAAAAACTACTGGATGGATTTTGGTGAAATTTTCACCACAGCTAGCCCTTGGGCCAAGGATGAACCCATTAAATTTTGGTGATGATCTGAGAGTGCATACCTCCACCAAGGACCTTGTTTGTATTTGTGCAGCAAGATTACACAAAAACTACTGCATGGATTTTGATGAAATTTTCACCAGAGGTGGTCATTGGGCTAGAGAGGAACCCATTACATTTTGGAGGTGATTCATGAGGGATGGAAGGAGCCTTGGTGGAGGTACCTATGTGCTCTCTCAGTGCTTTTCTAGTTACCTCTGCCAAGGGAGGAGGTAATGTTTTCGCTGGCGTAGGTTTGTCTGTTAGCAACATAACTCAAAAGGTTATGAACAGATTGTGATGAAATTTTTGGGAAAGGTGTCTAATGGCACGGGGAACAGATGATTAGATTTTGGTGATGATCTGAGAGTACATATCTCCACCAAAGGCTTTGTATTTCTGCAGCAAGATTACACAAAAACTACTTGATGGATTTGGATGAAATTTTTACCAGAGGTGGTTCTTGGGCTATAGAGGAAGCTATTACATTTTGGTGATGATCCAAGAATGCATACCTCTGCCAAGGCTCTTATCTTCTCACAGAGTTTTAGCAACAATACTCCAAAACTACTGGATGGATTTGGATGAAATTTTCACCAGAGATGGTTCTTGGGCTACAGACAAACCCATTACATTTTGGTGATGATCTGAGAATGCATACCTCAGCCAAGTCTCTTATCTTCTCACAGTGTGTTAGCAACAATACTCCAAAACTAATGGACAGACTTTGATGCAATTTTCACGAGAAGTGGCTCTAGGCCTACACACAAGCCCATTGCATTTTGGAGGTACTCCATGAGGGAAGGAAGGAGCCTTGGCAGAGGTATGTGCTCTCTGAGTGCTTTTCTACTTCCCTCCGCCAAGGGAAGATGTAATATTTTTGCCGGCGTTGGTTGGTTTGTTGGTTTGTCTATCTGTCCGTCTGTTGGCAACGTAACTCAAAAAGTTATGAATGGATTTTTATGAAATTTTCAGGAAAGGTGTGTAATGGCACGGAGAACAGATGATTAGATTTTGATCTGAGAGTGCATACCTGCACCAAGGGCTTTGTATTTGTGCAGCAGGGTTACACAAAAACTACTAGATGGATTTGGATGAAATTTTCACCAGTGGTGATTCTTGGCCTAGAGAGGAAGCCATTATATTTTGGTGATGATTGAAGAATGCATACCTCCGCCAAGGCTCTTATCTTTTCACAGAGTGTTAGCAACAATACTCCAAAACTACTGGATGGATTTGGATGAAATTTTCACCAGAGGTGACTCTTGGGCTACAGATAAACCCATAACATTTTGGTGATGATCTGAGAATGCATACCTCAGCCAAGGCGCTTATCTTCTCACAGTGTGTTAGCATTAATACTCAAAAACAAACGGACAGACTTTAATGCAATTTTCATGAGAAGTGGCTCTAGGCCTACACACAAACTCATTACATTTTGGAGGTGATCCATGAGGGATAGAAGGAGCCTTGGCGGAGGTATGCACTCTTCTAGTTTCTTTGAAATTTTGATGGTTATGGCTTATAGCTCAAGAAAATACCAAATTCAGTTTCTCAAATAATTAGAATATTACATTTGCATGCTAAAATGCAGTGGACCAACACCAGCAGATGACCTCTTTTCAGATTAAAGTAATTTTGCATTTCATTTAGAAACTAGAAAAGCATTCAGAGCGTGCATACTTTTGCCAAGGCTCCTTCATTCCCTCATGGATCACCTCCAAAATGTATATGGGTTCATGTGTAAGCTACGAGCCAGTTCTGGTAAAAATTGCATCAAAGTCTATTCACTAGTTTTGGAAGATTCTTGCAAACACACTGTAAGAAGATAAGAGCCTTGGTGGAGGTATGCATTCTCAGATCATCACCAAAATATTATGGGTTCCTCTCTATGCCAAGGACCACCTCTAGTGAGGTGGTCTGTTAGCCACCTCTAGAAGAGACGTGGCTAACAGGACTAGCAGCAGATGCTAACATTGAATTGGAGGGTTTCCACGCAATACAGGCAGACCGAACACCAGACAGTGGAAAGGCAAGGGGCGGTGGGGTGATGATGTACGTCAATAACAACTGGTGCAGACTGGGACATATCACAGTTAAGGAACAGCACTGTAGCAAAGACATCGAGTTGCTAGCTGTTAGCATGCGGCCTACCTATCTCCCAAGGGAATACTCACACGTGATCTGCATTGTTATTTATGCAAATCCGACGGCGAACGCTGAGACAGTGCGTGACGTCATCCACTCAGTAACTGGCAGGCTGCAGACAGAACAGATGACAGACAGAACCCAGATGCTCTTCTCCTCATCTCAGGCGATTTCAACCATATTTCACTGTCTCCCACTCTACCCACGTTCACCCTGTATGTCACATGCCACACTAGAGACAATAAAACACTGGACTTATTCTACGCAAACACTAAGGAGGCATACACCTCATCACAACTCTCCCCACTCGGGAGATCGGATCACAGCTTGGTTCATCTCCTGCCGGTGTACAAACCCCTAGTGCACAGACAACCTCCGGTCAAGCACACAGTGAAGTTATGGTCCGAGGAGGCAATGGACGCTCTAAAGGACTGCTTTGAAACCACTGCCTGGGAGCAGCTCTGCGATCCACATGGTGTGGACATCGATGGCCTCACTCACACCATCACGGACTACATCAGCTTCTGTGTGGACAACACCGTACCCACCAAGACCATACGGTGTTGCTCGAACAACAAACCCTGGATCAACCCTGAGATAAAAACACTTCTCAGAGAGAAGAAGAGGATCTTCAGGTCGGGGAACAGGGAGATGCTGAAGTCCGTACAGAGGGAGCTGAGGAGGAAGATCAGAGAAGGCAAGGACTGCTTCAGGAAGAAGATGGAGGACAAGCTGCAACAGAGCGACATCGGTGGGGTCTGTAGAAACCTTAAAACCATCTCTGGGCTCCAGAATACCTCCTCCCAGGCCATGGGGGGCAGGGAGTGGGTGAACAATCTGTCACCATGGGTTGAGATGCCGTCTCGGCACTCAGCCCATGTTTTCCCTCATCCCTGCTTCCCATTGAGCAGCGTCTCAGCTGGCCCCCAGCTGGCAGCATTATGGACGGCTGGGGCCAATTAGTCTTCATCAGCTGGGGCGCTGCCAATGAGGATAAATAGGAGCAGCCTCGATGACTCGGGGCTGCGACATAAACACATTGCTAAGCTGAAGCCCCTTCGTCTGGTGTCAGCTTATACTCCTTGCAGCATTCCTGTGTTTGTATCCCGCTGTGAGTATGTACGTCTTGTTACTCCCACGTCCGGTACGAGCTGCTTACCTCTGCGCTGTGCAACCTGTGAGTGTACCTCTGCATGAGTATCTGTGCTCTGATTGCCCGGCTCCCTAGAGCCGGATATGACAGTATGTCGCAGCCAGAAGAGTTGCCGGCGGCCGTGAGTCGCTGTGGAAATGTACCTTTCTGTCCGGGTGTCAGCGCTGCTAGCATGCCGTTTCCCAGGAGTCACTTCCGGTGCCAGGGCGACGAGCTGAGGTCCATCTCGGAGGCTGTCGACGGGACATTCTTCACCCTGCACGACGCCTCCAACGCGAGACGCTGGCATCCGGGCCGTGCTGAGGAACTCCTGGACTGTCACCCTCACTCTCTGTACCATCTGGAGGACAGTGCCAGGATAGACGCTGCAGGTACACAGCGAGAGAAGCTCCACGGGGTGGATGGAAATCCCGGCAGGGAGTCGAAGTGGGCGACGTCTTTCCCCGCTTCGGAGTCCCGTTCCTGCCGCTATTCCAGTCCGGGAGTTCGCGCCAACCAGAGGACTTCCCCCGACCTGCGCCACGTCACTCGGGATTCCCTTCAAGGAGCCGCAGCTGACAGCAGTTATGTCTGGGGTCGAGTGGCTGTCGCGAGCTCCACTGTGTTTCCTGTCACCACCTTCAGGCATGTGGCGGCGGCAGTGAGGTTGATGGAGAGGACTTCAGGGCTACGAAGCTTTCCCGTGCTCGACGCCTTCCTCGCCTCGATCTCCAATCTGGAGCGGCGAATCCTGGGTTTCCCCCTCGCTTCGTTCCCCGGGAATAGCCGCCATCACATCGCCGAGTCACCTCTGCACGAACCTCGTCCGGATCCAGTTCTGGGCCATCGTCAGGACAGTTCCTCCCACGCAGCTGTCACCTCTTCGCCTCGTCTGTGTGGAGATTCTACAGCCCCGTTCCCTGAGCCTCATTTCCCCGCTGTCATTCCTGGACATTCGGGCTGGCTCACCCCGGCTGTTTTCCCCTCCTCCTCGACGCGCTTCCTGACTGCTGTGTGTGCCTGGAATTC
Organism: Pholidichthys leucotaenia; assembly: GCA_020510985.1. Classification (NCBI taxonomy): domain Eukaryota; kingdom Metazoa; phylum Chordata; class Actinopteri; order Cichliformes; family Pholidichthyidae; genus Pholidichthys; species Pholidichthys leucotaenia. The sequence goes on from CM035836.1 coordinate 169,396,666, forward strand.
CGGCCTGGTGAGCTCTCTGCTGGAGACAACGCGAGCGATCCTCAGACGAATTCCCGGGGGGTCCTCCGTTATCGCCGGGCGGGGAGAGGAAGAAGCAGAATCCACTACAGCAGGCGATACTCAACCTCCAGGGGGCAGGCAAGTCATTGTTTTTTCACACCTGCTTAATGATTTGCTCTGTCACCTCCCTGGAGGAGAAGTTCAGGGTTCGCAGCTCCCTGAACTCTCCCCACCTGCTGTAACTTGTATTCCTAATCCCGCATCCTCTGTGTCTCTCTCCGCCGAGCGGTCCCCGGCTCCGGGTCAACGTGGTGGGATATGGAGAGGGCCTGTGGTTCCGCAGCTACATTGCGGACGGAGGAGGGGGACTGACTGCTGCGTGGAGTCTACGCCGACGAGCGTCCCCGGGTCTCCACGGAGGAGCGGTTTGGTCCAGCGGGACGAGATTCTTCTGGCTTCACGCCGAGTGGATCGTCGGCGGGGTCACCGGAGCCCGAGGAATCTCAAGCTGCGCGGACCATCGTGCTGGCTGCGGGGCCCGACGCGGCTAGATGGGAGCCTGACAACGACCTGACGACGGATCCTGGATCTTCGCAGTCCTGGACGGCGTCAGAACCCGAGATCAGGCGAGTGCTCTCCTTTCTTTTCTCTCTTTTTATCTTTGAGCACTTCAGCCTATCTCTAGGGGAGACGAGCAGGGTGCAGCCGCCCGCTGCGTCTGAGCTCGTCTCGCCGGGTTCTGGCGCTGCCGGTGATCCTGATCCCGGTTCTGTTTTCTCTTCTGAGCCTTCTTCCAGGGTCACCGGCGAGGAGTTGCTGTTCCTCGTGGTGCTGGAGGATCCGGGTTCAACGTTGGAGGTCGGTTCTGGTGCAGGGTCCAACGTGGGTTCGCCCGAGACCCAATCGGGGTCCAACGTGGGTTCGCCTGAGGCCCGATCGGGGTCCGACGTGGGTGCTGCCCCGGTATTGTCCAGGTCCGGTGAGGAGGTGGCCGTTTCCCTGCGGCCTGACGCCCGCCGCCCTCGTCATCGGCTCTCCCCTGAGCCTCTTCCACCGGGATCCGCTCTGATCCTTCGCCCGTCTCAACGGTCCTGGTGGTTGAGTGATGCGGGTCGACGACCCGACCCACAGAACTTTCGGTTCGGTGATCTGGTTCCCCCCACTGGTCTGTTTCCCTCTGGGCAGCCTGGTTCGGCTGCCGGTGAACTGGATTCCTGGGATCTGGGTCCAGAGTTCGCCGTCCGAACACTTCTCTTCCCCTGATTCGCCAGCTGGACAATGGGCGGGGAGATCTCCGGAGCCATCTCGGCTATTTTTGGACTCTGCCTGCCATGCACCTCGGGTGTCACTTTCTTTTATCGTTATTAAGGTCACTTGGGTGTAGTATTTTGTCCTGTTGGTGGATTCGTATTTATAGTGCTGTGTGTTTTCCATCGCTCATGCTCAGCATTTTACTTGTTGTACTATGTTTTTAGTCCCGTTTTTGCATTGTAGAGTTATGTTTTGTTTTCCGTAACACCATGCTCTGCAGTTATCCATTTATTCCAGTCACTTTCATTTCTTTAGGTGACTGGGTATTTATATATTCGTGTGTGTGGGTTTTTCTTTGCCTGCACTCAGTATTTCTCTTTTATGTCCTGTTTGTTCATTATAGAGTCATGTGCCTTGTTTTTCGTAACACCATGCTCTGTAATTGTCTATTTGTTCCAGTCACCCTCACTTTTCTTGGTGACTGTGTGTATGTACTTAAATTAGCGCTGTGTATAGGTTCCCCTTTATTTAACCGTACTCAGCATTTTTGCCCTGTACCTTTTTGGTGGTTCTTTTTTCCTTGCTCTGGGTCACGCATGGTTGGTGCTCTCTGGGTAGTATGTAACCGGCGTGCTGACCCAGTTCTTCTCCCCACCTGTACCTGGGTTAATTATTCTGTTTTGTCAGTATTGTATTTGGGTTTTTCTTTCCCGCTACCCTACATTGCCCCATTGGTGTGGTCCTTCCCTTGGCTTCTTCCCCTCCGGTCCGCCTCCCTTCCTCCCACCCTAGGTGGGGGGGGGGGGGGCTGGGATGTTCCTGGTCGTTCAGGAGCCCGACCTTGAGGGAGGGGCTCTGTCACCATGGGTTGAGATGCCGTCTCGGCACTCAGCCCATGTTTTCCCTCATCCCTGCTTCCCATTGAGCAGCGTCTCAGCTGGCCCCCAGCTGGCAGCATTATGGACGGCTGGGGCCAATTAGTCTTCATCAGCTGGGGCGCTGCCAATGAGGATAAATAGGAGCAGCCTCGATGACTCGGGGCTGCGATATAAACACATTGCTAAGCTGAAGCCCCTTCGTCTGGTGTCAGCTTATACTCCTCTTGCAGCATTCCTGTGTTTGTATCCCGCTGTGAGTATGTACGTCTTGTTACCCCCACGTCCGGTACGAGCTGCTTACCTCTGCGCTGTGCAACCTGTGAGTGTACCTCTGCATGAGTATCTGTGCTCTCCTCATCCCTTATCCCTTACCCAAAATAAACTATCACGACTCACTGGCTTGTCCCTGGCTCTGATTGCCCGGCTCCCTAGAGCCGGATATGACACAATCTGAACCTGTTTTTTAATAGGTTTGACCAACCGCCACCCCCCCGACTGTACAACAACCACTGCTGCCTCTAAAGACATCGAGTCCTGCTGCCCACACCCCACTCCACTAACAACTCCCAACACCCCCCCCCCCCCAACATGACCCTCACTAAGACCCAGGTGAGGACGGAGCTGAGAAAGATCAAGGCGAGGAAGGCGTCGGGACTGGACGGCATCAGCGCAAAGCTCCTCAAGTCCTGTGCAGATCAGCTGTGTGGGATTGTGGAGCTCATCTTCAACCTGAGCCTGAAGCTGGAAAGGGTACCACAGTTGTGGAAAACATCTTGAATGGTACCTGTACCAAAGACCTCCCGCCCCAAAGACCTGAACAGCTACAGACCAGTGGCCCTGACGTCCCACTTGATGAAGACCCTGGAGAGACTGCTCCTTGCTCACCTCCGCCCCCTGGTGGGACCAGCGATGGATCCACTCCAGTTCGCCTACCAGCATGGCATTGGGGTGGAGGATGCAGTGATCTTCCTCCTTCACCGTTCTCTGTCCCACCTGGAGAAGCCCGGGAACGCGGTGAGGATCATGTTCTTTGACTTCTCCAGTGCTTTCAACACCACCCAGCCGATGATCCTGAAGGACAAGCTGCTGCGCGCAGGGGTGGACCAGCACCTGTCATCATGGATCCTGGACTACCTCACTAACCGGCCACAGTTTGTGAGAACCTGGGACTGTGTGTCCGACACGATCATCGGTAGCACAGGGGCCCCCCAGGGAACGGTTTTGGCTCCCTTCCTGTTCACCCTTTATACTGCGGACTTCTCACACAACACAGCACACTGCCATCTACAGAAGTTCTCTGACGACTCTGCGATTGTCGGCCTCATCTCCAGCGGAGATGAAGCTGAGTACAGAGGACTTATCCAGGACTTCGTGGACTGGTGCCATAGGAACTGCCTCCAGATCAACGCGAGGAAAACTAAGGAGCTGGTGGTGGACTGCCGCAGGCAAGGACAACCCCTCACAGCACCAGTAAACATACAGGGAACAGACATCGAGATGGTGACATCCTACAAGTACCTGGGTGTTCATTTGAACAATAAACTAGACTGGTCACACAATACCGACGCACTCTACAGGAAGGGACAGCGCAGGCTGTTCCTACTGAGGAGACTCAGGTCTTTTGGTGTACAAGGGGCGCTGCTGAAGACATTCTATGACACGGTGGTGGCATCAGCCATCACTTTTGGAGTGGTCTGCTGGGGCAGTGGCATTACAGCAGCCGATAGGAAGAGACTGAACAAACTGATCAAGAAAGCTAGCTCTGTCCTGGGGCAGCGCCCTGACCCAGTGGAGGAGATAGGAGAGAGAAGGATGGTGGCTAAACTATCATCTCTGCTGGAGTCCGAGTCCCACCCTATGCAGGACATACTGAAAGCACTGAGGAGCTCATTTAGCAGCAGACTACATCATCCTAGGTGCGCAACCGAGAGGTTTCGCAGGTCCTTCCTACCTATGGCTGTCAGACTGTATAACCTAAGCAGGGCTGCTCACAGAGATAGCAAAAAAACGTGACGACCTAATAGTATTGAATGCAAAAGACGCAATAGACTTACACAATGGTCCCCTCCAGTATATACAACTAGGACAGTATCAGTCGCTACGGAGGGTGACAATATGTATGGGTACATATTCATACTATGTAGGATAACTAAGTAGACGTTTATGCTGTTTATTCCATCTTGCTACAATGCTCCACACTTTGTATATATATTTATATATTTATGGGTATGTATGTATATCCACTGCTCTTATTTATATCTGCCATATCTTCTTAATTATTGCTCTGAGTGTTGCTATCCCTGTGCTGTTGCAATCCTGGAATTTCCCCATTGTGGGACTAATAAAGGCTTATCTTATCTTATCATATCTTATCTTATCTTAAATTTCATCCAAATCCATTCAGTAGTTTTGGAGCATTCTTGCTAAAACACTGTGAGAAGATAGAACCTTGGCGGAGGTATGCTTTCTTGGATGATCACCAAAATGTTCTGGGTTCCCCTCTAGGCCAAGAACCACCTCTGGTGAAAATTTCATCCAAAGCCATCCGGTAGTTTTTGTGTAATCCTGCTGCACAAATACAAACAAGATCCTTGGTGGAGATATGCACTCTCAGATCATCACCAAAATTTTATGGTTTCGTCCCTGGCACAATGGCTACCTCTGATGAAAATTCCATCAAAATCCATCCAGTAGTTTTTGCATAATCCTGCTAACAGACAGACAGATGGACAAACAGACAGACAAACCACCCCGATTACATTACCTCCTTGGCAGAGATAATCAAGGTCCCAGAATCTGAAGGAAGAGTGGAGAGGCACAGAATCCAAGTTGTTTCAGGTCCAATATGAAGTTTCTACAGTCAGTGATGATTTGGGGAGCCATGTCATCTGCTGGTGTGTTGGTCTATGTCACGCCGCGCCATTCATCAGCGGCGCCACCTGCTCATGCACCTGCTACTCGTCAGCGGCGAAGGATAAAAGCCGCCTCGCCCTGAGCGTCGGCCTGAAGCCGTAGACTTCATTCCTCTTTCATGGGCTTCTACCACATTCTCTTCAGCATCCTCATCTCCGGTAAGAAAATCGCTTACCTCATCTCTCCAGTCTGCTCCCCTGTGCACAGGTGGATTCCTCGGCGGCGGACTATCCCGTCCCTCGTCTCTCCTCGCTGCTGCACCGAGCCCTGCAGGTGGCTGTCTCCCGGGCTTCCATCCTTGAAGCGCCAGTCATCTGTCCCAACAAGTAAGCTTCTCTCCCTCGCCTATTCTCCTCCTGTGTTGGTGTGTGCTCATCACCCTGTGTCTGATTTCTCCCATAGGGTTGCCGGCTGAACGGTCTCCTGCCTCTGGGTCCGAAGCAGACGCCACCACCAACACATTAACATTCCGCAGACACGCACCCAAACATCCCTGTTGTTAATAAACGGTTTGAACTACTCTGAGCCTGTGTGTGTGCGTCTCCTGAGCCGAACGTTATGTCAGTACGGCTTCAGCAGAGCGGCTCGGCAGACGGCGGGCTCGCACACCGGTTTACCATCCTCGAGGCTCGGGTGGATCAGATTGTTTATCAGCAACAGGTGGTTCTTAATCAATTATTAGAACTAACTAACCGATTGAACCGCTTGGACCCCCAACAGCCGTTCCTCCCGACTCGCCAGGGTGGCGCGGCTCCTGCTGTTCCAGCGGCCATCCAGCCGGCTCCAGTGGCACCGGTTCGGCTCACGCCGATTCCGACCCCCGCCCGCTTTAGCGGTAAGCTCGGCGGAGCGCGGGGGTTCATTATGCAGTGTGAGTCCGTGTTCCACCGTGTGCCCGGAGATTTTCCCTCGGATCACAGCCGAATTGGTTACATAGGGAATCTTCTGGAGGGGCGTGCGTTAACTTGGACCTACGCCGTAATGGCGAGGCCCAGTTATGCCACCCTCACCTATGACCAATTCGTGAGGCGCTTTCTGGAGGTCTTTGACCATTCTCAAACCGAAACGGTCCAGGTCGATCGGCTTCTCGCTCTCCAGCAGGGAAGCCGGTCGGCAGCGGACCACTCGGTCGACTTCTGGGTAGCGGCGGAGGAATTGGGCTGGGAGGAACGCTCCCTCTGTGGCCTGTTCCTCCGCAGCCTCAATAGTGATCTGAGGGATGAACTGGCTGGTCGGGATATCCCTGGGACGCTAGCGGAGCTGACGTCCTTAGCGATAAGTTTGGATAACAGGCTGCGCGAGCGCTCCTCGGGGCGGAGGTCATCTTCTTCTCGCCTTCGTGGAGCCTCGCCGCACCTGTTCCAAGCTCGCCCCCTGGCGGCGCCGCCAGCATCGCGCCCCGAGGAGTCGGAGCCGATGGTGACGGGCTGGACTAAACTTTCCCCTGTGGAGAAACAACGCCGCCGTGAGTTGGGCCTCTGCATGTATTGCGGAGGCGACCAACACACCGTGGAGCGTTGTCCACGGAAAGCCAGTCGGTGGGGTCCGCGAGTCACTGTTGGAAGCCTCGCGGATGTCAATCGGTTAGGATCACTCACTCAATTGAAGCTGCCCATCCGTTTCTGCCATAACCCCACTGGGCACCTCACCCACGCACTGGTGGATTCGGGCGCAGAAGGCAGCTTCATTTCACAAAGCCTGGCAACCCGATTGGGCATCCGCTGCCAGGCACTCAACACTCCCATCTCCCTAATCCACCTCTCCCGTGCCACCCTCGGGAGAGTGACACATCAAACTGTCCCCCTACCGGTCATCATCTCGGGAAACCACCGGGAGGAGATGACCTTTTACGTCCTTCCCAACTCTGTGTCGCCCGTCATCCTGGGGTATCCCTGGCTCCGCCTTCACAATCCGGTCCTGGATTGGAAATCAGCTGGGATATCGGCATGGAGTACGTTCTGTATGGGCACCTGCCTTCAGTCCGCTGCCTGCTCTCCGTCCGCTCCTCCCCCTGCGACGGACGCTGCACCCCCGGACCTGTCTCTGGTGCCCCCAGAATTTCACGACCTGGGTATGGTGTTCAGCAAAGCGAAAGCTATGTCTCTCCCCCCTCATCGGCCCTATGACTGCGCCGTCAACCTCCGCCAGGGGGCTCCCTTACCTTCTGGTCGCCTTTACAGCCTGTCTGCGCCGGAGAAGGAGACGATGAACGCCTACCTGAAGGAGTCATTAAGTGCTGGGATTATCCGCCCATCATCGTCACCCGTGGGGGCAGGGTTCTTCTTCGTGGGAAAGAAGGATGGGTCCCTCCGCCCTTGTATCGACTACCGGGCCCTCAATAATATCACGGAGAAGGACCGTTACACCCTGCCTCTCATGGACACTGCTTTCCACTCCCTCCAGGGGGCGACCTGGTTCACCAAGCTGGACCTACGCAGCGCTTACCACCTCGTCCGGATCTGGGAGGGAGATGAGTGGAAAACGGCCTTCCGTACCCCGAACGGCCACTTTGAATACCTGGTGATGCTGTTCGGGTTGACCAACGCTCCTGCAGTCTTCCAGCGCCTCATTAATGACGTCCTCCGGGACTTCATTGGCCTTTTCGTGTTCGTCTACCTGGACGATATTCTCATCTTCTCCAAGTCCAGGGATGAGCACCAGGTCCACGTGAGGCGGGTCCTCCAAAGGCTGCTGGAGAATCGTCTGTACGTTAAGGCAGAAAAGTGTGAATTTTACGCCAGGAGTACGTCCTTCCTGGGGTTCATCATCGCCCACGATAAGGTGCTCCCCGACCCAGAGAAGGTAAAGGCGGTGGTGGAATGGCCCACACCTGCATCCCGGAAACAGGTGCAGCAATTTGTTGGCTTCGCCAATTTCTACCGCCGCTTTGTCCCCAACTTCAGTGCCATCGTTGGACCACTGACCCGCCTCACGTCCCCGAAGGTCCCGTTCCGGTGGACCGAAGAGGTCGCTGCCGCCTTTGAGGCGCTGAAGGCGGAATTCTCCTCCTCCCGGGTCCTTCGCCAGGTCGACCCCGCGCTGCAGTGCATTGTAGAGGTAGACGCTTCGGACACGGGAGTGGGAGCAGTGCTGTCCCAGCGGTCGCCGGACGATGGCGCCAAGCGACCGTGCGCCTTCTTCTCCCGGCGCTTGTCCCCGGCGGAGAGAAACTACGATGTGGGGGACAGAGAGCTCTTGGCCATCAAGCTCGCCCTGCAGGAGTGGCGCCACTGGTTAGAGGGGGCGAACCTGCCGTTTGTGGTCCTCACGGACCACAAGAACTTGGAATACTTACGATCTGCCAAGCGCCTGAACGCCCGCCAGGCGCGCTGGTCCCTGTTCTTCGCCAGGTTCCAATTTTCCATCACCTTCAGGCCTGGCTCTAAGAACGTCCTGCCTGACGCCCTCTCCAGGCAGTTCGCCCCCGTGGAGTCGGAGGAGGCGCCCCACTCCATCCTGCCCAGGTCGTGCGTCGTGGGAGCCATCTCGTGGGACATCGAGAGCAAGATCCGGAAGGCACAGGAGGTGGAACCTGACCCTGGCAGCGGACCGGAGGGGAGGCTGTTCGTGCCATCCGCGGTCCGAGGAGAGGTCATCCACTGGCTCCACACCTCCAAGCTCACCTGGCACCCTGGCACCTCCCGGATGATAGATCTCCTCCAACGGTCCTTTTGGTGGCCAGGCCTGCGGAGGGATGCAGCCCGCTACGCCCGGGCTTGCCCAATCTGTGCCACCTGCAAGTCGGGAAATGCCCCTCCAGCGGGTCTGCTCCAGCCCCTGCCCGTCCCTGGCAGGCCCTGGTCGCACATCGCACTGGATTTCGTCACCGGACTCCCCGTCTCCAACTCCTATGACACCATCCTGACCATCGTGGACCGCTTCTCCAAGGCCGTGCACTTCGTCCCCCTGCGAGGCCTCCCTACTGCCCTGGAGACGGCGGACCTCCTTGTCCAACACGTGGTCAGGCTGCATGGGATTCCGGTGGACGTGGTCTCGGACCGGGGCCCCCAGTTTTCATCTGAGGTTTGGAGGTCTTTCTGCAACGCCATCGGAGCCAAGGTGAGCCTCTCCTCCGGCCATCACCCCCAATCCAACGGGCAGTGTGAGAGGACCAACCAGGAGCTGGAGGCTGCGCTCCGCTGTGTGTCCAGATCCAAACCCACGTCCTGGAGCAACCATCTTGCCTGGGTTGAATATGCTCACAACACCGCTCGCTCTTCTGCTACAGGGATGTCCCCCTTCAAAGCGTCCCTGGGTTACGACCCCCCGCTGTTTCCGGAGCAGGAGAGTGAAGTAACTGTCCCGTCAGTTAGGGCCCATCTCAGGCAGTTCCGCTCCACCTGGGCTGCCGCGCGCCATGCGCTATTACGCACAGCGGAGCGCAACAGGACTGTGGCGGACCGGCGTAGGAGACCTGCCCCGGCGTACAGAGTTGGGCAGCTTGTTTACATTTCCACCCAGGACGTCACTCTAAAAGGCGAGAGGAGAAAGCTGGCACAGCGCTTCATGGGTCCCTACCCCATCACCCGGATCATCAACCCGGTGGCTGTGCGTGTGGCTATTCCCCCCTCCCTCCGCATTCATCCTACTTTCCACGTGTCGAAGGTGAAACTGGCGGTTACTGACCCCCTTTGCCCTCCTCCTGCAGCGCAACCCGCGCCCCGGATGATTGGTGGCCATCCGGCCTGGTCCGCCTCCTCCATCCTGGACTCCCGGCGCCGGGGTCGTGGGTTGCAATACTTGGTGGACTGGGAGGGCTATGGGCCCGAGCATCGACAGTGGGTGCCCCCGTCGTTTGTGTTGGACCCATCGCTCATCGCGGACTTCCACCGAGCGCACCCGGATAAGCCATCGCCAGGAGGCGCTGCTAGAGGGGGGAGTACTGTCACGCCGCGCCATTCATCAGCGGCGCCACCTGCTCATGCACCTGCTACTCGTCAGCGGCGAAGGATAAAAGCCGCCTCGCCCTGAGCGTCGGCCTGAAGCCGTAGACTTCATTCCTCTTTCATGGGCTTCTACCACATTCTCTTCAGCATCCTCATCTCCGGTAAGAAAATCGCTTACCTCATCTCTCCAGTCTGCTCCCCTGTGCACAGGTGGATTCCTCGGCGGCGGACTATCCCGTCCCTCGTCTCTCCTCGCTGCTGCACCGAGCCCTGCAGGTGGCTGTCTCCCGGGCTTCCATCCTTGAAGCGCCAGTCATCTGTCCCAACAAGTAAGCTTCTCTCCCTCGCCTATTCTCCTCCTGTGTTGGTGTGTGCTCATCACCCTGTGTCTGATTTCTCCCATAGGGTTGCCGGCTGAACGGTCTCCTGCCTCTGGGTCCGAAGCAGACGCCACCACCAACACATTAACATTCCGCAGACACGCACCCAAACATCCCTGTTGTTAATAAACGGTTTGAACTACTCTGAGCCTGTGTGTGTGCGTCTCCTGAGCCGAACGTTATGTCAGTCTACTGTGTTTTATCAAGTTCAAAGTCAGTGCAGTCATTACCAGGAAATTTTTAGAGCAGTCCATGCTTCACTTTGCTGACAAGCTTTATGGAGATGCTGATTTCATTTTCCAGTAGGACTTGGCACATCTCCACACTGCCAAAAGTACCAAAACCTGGTTTAATGACCATGGTATCACTGTGCTTGATTGGCCAGCAAACTCTTCTGACTGAAACCCCATAGAGAATCTATGGAGCATTGTCAAGAAGATGAGAGACACCAGACCCCACAATGCAGATGAGCTGAATGCTGCCAGCAAAGCAACCTGGGCTTCCATAACACCTCAGCAGTACCACAGGCTGATCATCTCATGCCACGCTGCATTGATGCAGTAATTCCTGCAAAAGGAGCCCCAACCAAGTATTGAGTGTGTACATGGACATACTTTTCATTCGGCCAACAT